>JANZLB010000016.1:17383631-17395555 GCA_026167865.1 Notarius quadriscutis
AATAATAATAATAATAATAATAATAATAATAATAATAATAATGCTGGAGCTTTGTTTCTGTTATCAAAGGAACACAGTCCTGTGCAAAATGTCATCATGGAACTAGAGTGTAGAAATGAACCTACAGTTCAAGAGAGTTCTACACGCGCGCGCACACACACACTGACCTTTACAACAGCTGCACGCATGTGAAATGGAAATAAATCGACTAAGGCAGGAAAAATTATTTTGGATGAAATTATTACTGTCCGTTACACACTTATCAACCTGTGTGACTCAGTTGTGCCTTTGAATTGAGAATTAATGAAAAGGGAACTGAACATTAACCGTTTATTGAAATTTATTATTACAAGGGTGATTTATAGTTACTATATGACTACGGCTACAACTGGAATGTGCTGATTCTGTTAGTGTTTAATTATTGTACCATCCACCTTAGATAAATTAAAATCTTACAATATTGTTTGAAAGTCTAGAGCAAGATATTTTATTTTACAAAAGTAACACTTCAGATATTGTTTTAACAATAATAAGCATCACTGTATAAATGACAGAGTGCAAATATCTCTCTAACTAGATGTCCTTGGGGTTGATGAGACATGGAAGGGTGGGGGTACCATCTAGCCCACAGTTTAGGCCAGAGCCCTTTGAGAGTAAATGCTTAATGGCTTTCGCAACATTCTGTTCCCAAAAGCTGATGTCGGGAAAGTCTTTACATAAAGGTTTTCTTGCTTCTGTAGGTTTTTTTTTTTTTTCTTTAAAACTGTTCTTCTGTGTCAGGACTTTTTGGGGAAAAAGAAGGTATATTCCAACATGTAGCTAATGCTAAAGCTAGGTCACAAATCTGCACCATCACTCCAGTCATTTCGAGGAATTTTGTATGGATCATAACCGCTAATAAACTCTAGTTTCCGCATATATTTATCCTTCACTTCTTTCTGACTAAGATTATCCAAGCGATCCAGTAGTACAGTTTTTGTAGCTGTAGTTTTCTTCGGACAACAGCAACAGACGCCGGACAGCTCCGCTTGGCTTCAGTATGTTAACTGCCAATCAGCAGGTCCCGTATGCGTTTACGATTTTTATGTCACGATTTACAACCAATGGGAGACCCCCTTTGTCGGCTGTCCACCAATCACAGGCTCCTGTGCCACAATGGTGGTATGTTGATATTTTATTTGCTAAATATTTATCATTGCGAAATATATGAAACCATCAAAAGCAATAACAATAATTGGAATATATATACTGGTCAGAGGTAAGGAACATTATTCAGTGATTTTATCATTTATTATTAACTCCAATCGTTTCAGTTTATTTATTTTACCAGGGGGTACATATCGCCTATAGGTGTTTTTTCAATGAGCCCTGGGGGGCGACCAATAAAATATACAATAGTAAATAAAAATATGAAGTCATAACGTGAAATGTACTGCATACATAAATGACAACTGATAATAACATAACGTTACAATAAGTAACTAAACAGGTAAACAACACAAAATTAAGCTATCTCAAAGAATATGAACAAAGCTTAAAGGAGTTTGCATATTGTTATTACCAACATTTACATCAGAATTCTTGTTTATATATGTGTTTAAAGGCTGAGAGGGAGCTGGTGGATGTTAACTGGGATGGCAGTGTGTTTTACAGTGCCACCCCGGAGAAAGCTCTCGGTGTCTGCTGCAGGCGAGCTTTGGGCAATTGAAGACCTCCTTGTGTTCTGTGGTGTGTGTGTGTGTGTGTGTGTGTGTGTGTGTGTGTGTGTGTGTGTGTGTGTGTGTGTGTGTGTGTCAGCTAGCTCGTAGGCTCGCATCGTAGGCTCTGAGTTTAAGCAACATTATGTCGTGGTCAAGCGTATCAAAAGCTGTAGATATATCACAGAAAACCACACCAGTTTGTTGTTGTATGCCAATGGACTGAATCCAGTCTTCTTCTACCAAGTGAAGAGCAGATTCACAGGAATGAAGCTTCCTGAAACTGGACTGGAATTGTGTAAGGAACCGCTCTTTCTAATATTTTGGACACGCCTGGCAGTATAGACACAGGACGGTAGTTTCCGGGGTTTAATTTGTCTCCCTTTTTGTATACAGAGAAGATTTTGGCAGACTTCCACTTAGTCAGGAATATTCCCGAGCTCAAAGATTTGTTTAACAGCTTAGCAAGGGGTGGCGCAAGAATTTGCGCTCCCACTTTCAGCAGTTTGTTGTCAATATTATCAAACCCTGTCGCCTTCTTAGCTTTAAGTTTTGTCAGTTGGTCCGTGACACATTCGACTGTGATTGGAGTAGAGGTGGACGTGCTGGTGGCTTTCTTAACAAACTGAACAGGAGTAAAAGGAGAAACAACTGCAGACAGTGACCTGTACAGGTCTTCTATGACTTTGTGGAAAAACTGGTTGAAAGTGTTCGCTATCCCCTCCTTATCATTAATGATCTGTCCCTCGTACTCAAGGTAAGTGACAGTGTTTGGTGTCTTATTTGGTATTAACTTCCTTATGGCCTTCCATATCCCAGCCTGTCCCTCTTCAGCCCCTTGGACTACTGTTTGAACAGCATATTGTGTTTTAGCTTGTCAGCATAGGTAGTTTACTCTATTTTTCATTGTCTTGTAGTCATTCATGTCACCCTGACTACCTGAGCTTTTGGCTTGTCTGTACATTTGATCTACAATTGTGATATAAAAGTTCTAAGTTTGACACCTGCTGGCACACGATGTCCTTGACCCTCATCGCCCTTAGCCAATTGGTATAATTACATCATTATATGGACCCCTCTGAGAAGAGCTTTTCCAGGACACTTGAACACATGCATATTTTGACAAATTTTAACACAAAAATGATGAAATTTGAAAGATTTCCTCAAGATATTTTTCGTACTTTTATATATTGTGTTGATGAATAAAACTCTTTTTTTTAAATGCATTTCCTGTGAAACGAGACAAGCTACTTTAGACTGGTTCCCTGCTCTCTTGGTGCAGAGTGAGCCTACAGTCAATGTTTCTGATGCTTGGTAGGATTAGTTTTATACAGGAACCAGTCCGGTGAACTTTGTTTTGAGGAGGAGTCAGATGTCACAATGCATGATTCACTTTTCATAATACTGTAATAATAATTTGAAATACGCTACTGCTGGACTGACATTTCAGACCTGCATCACGGAGCGGTTGCCTGTGTTGCTTAGGTTGCCAGCACTAACTTTTGTCATCTGATTGGACAATTGCCATTAAAGTTTTACTCATTCTTGCACAGACTTTAGTCATTTCGGACAATTGGACATGCGGTTTTTCGAGCATTGGGTTTTATTTACGTTATCAGGGTGACGGATGTGATATCTTGCACATGTGCACTAGAAGTCAATGTATTAGAAGCTAATGAGCATGTAGTTTAAAAAAAAAAAAGAATAAATTAATTAAAAGCCACCTCTGGATACCACAATGTTTAATGCATTTCGAAGACTACATCTGTGACTAAATGTGAAACTTTGCATTTTTTTCTTTGGTCTATATCCTGATGAGAAGCTGTAAGTCTTTATAAAACTGGATTTTCTTTAGACTAAATAAGGAAGTTTACTGATAAGTCATGGCCATGTTTTAAAACGAGGGAAAGAATTGTTAAAATGTGCCCACAATTGAAATAAAATGAGGGAACGAATTTGTAAAAACATGGCTGCATATTTATGTATCCTCTGATCAGACAAAATATTATGACCAGTGACGGGTGAAGTGAATGGCATTTGGTTATCTCATTATAGTGTCGCCTGTTAAGGGGTGGGATATATTAGAGAGCAAGACAAAGCTAAAGCAGACTTCATATTTTCTGCAAGTATAGCAGCAGTATGGTTCTCCGGTATGTATTTAGTCTCTAAACACTTTGACCACAGGGCCCAGTCTGCAGTTATGTAATGTATGGTTAAGCTCATGTAGGGGGTCATTTTTGAGCTTGACCACGTCAGTAGTGGTAGAGTAAAACACGACCTCTTCATCTTTTTTTTTTTTTTAAATCTCAGCCAGAATGTCATCTTTGACTTTGTTGTACAAAACTGGGATGGCAGTTTGTGAAATGTATTTTTTTTTTTTGGTAAATCATACTGTTTATCAAATTTCTGCAGCATTTCTCTAAATGTTGTCTTTTCTACTGTGTTAAATGACAGGATCTCTTTGGCTGTATGTCGAGTTACGCTTTCTGTTAGCATACGCCATTTAGCACTGTCCTGTTTTATATTTATTTTGTCGGGCAAAAGCATCACTAATGCCCAACTGTTGGGAAAGTGAGGGCTGTGCTTCTGCAACTGTTGCAGCTTTTGACCCCATCTTAGAAAATTGGATGGGGTGATTGTGTTTGAGATGCGCGTGCAGGTTTGTGGTGTTAGCCTGCTTCGTTGAGACAGTTTTAAAACAAATTTTACAAACCGGCTCATTCAAATTAGTTGGTTCACCTCTGTCATTGGGCACAAATCCAAAATATTCCCACACTGGAGCTGTGCAATTTGGCTTCTGAACCAATTCCATTCAGTTCCGAACTTGTTGGCTGGAATAATTTGTAAAACAAAAACTCTAGTCGAACAAACGCATTCACTATCTGTACAATGGAGCAACGTAGTGTTGTCTCTTCTCCGTTCAGTGGATGCCCTGGCTGGATAACTGTTGCATGCTGGGAGGCCCTGCCTCTGACAGAGAGCTGTGTGAGATGATAGAAAACAGCGCGGTGTTTTATTCAGTCATTGGGTCAAGCTAATACTCTGGCGACTTCCCCATGTATATGTACAGCACGTAAATGCCAAAATCACGGTAAAAAAAATTACCAAGTTCATTTTCATTTACTGTACGATAAGTTGGTATATCGAATATTGTGACAGGCCTACTCATGGACTTATTAGCTCAGGTCTTCTCACCGCTGACATCGACTCTGTGCTAGGAACATGGTGGATCCGGCATGCATGAAATGTCAGCAAGTGACACAAATCCTCGGTGTTGATGCTATATCTCAAATATTCAAAAAAATTGTCCAAGTCATCACTTTTTCTAAAACCATATGTGGCAGTGGGGGTGTGGTTGAGCGCTGGTTTGTGAATGGAGAGCAATGCAAAGGAAGTTGAGTGGCAAATTGATTGCAGCTGTGTGTTTTCCCGTTGACAGGGAGCAGATAAGAGGATGATGGGGGAGAATGAAGAGAGAGAGCGTTCCTGCATGCTGTGTTGTGTGTGTGCTCGCGCATGTGAGGGTGAGACTTAACTTTTGAATCTTTGAAAGATGAAAAGCTAAACTAAAAAGTGTTACGAACCTGCCTGTCCGAGTGCTTCAGTGTCCTGCTATTCCCAACAAGAGATTACCCTGGTGCCGAAACCCGGAAACGCTGAAGCGAACTGCTGTCATGGAATCTGCCCTGTTCAAGGAGCTTGTCCATGTCCTCGCTGTCCCCCCCCAGCAGAACCAGCACCAAGCACTGGTTGCGATGGTCAGCAAGCAGGACTGACACTTCAAGGCCCTGCTGCAGGCTGAGTAGGAGGATTGCCAGGCGCTTTTATTTGTAATCCTGCCTGCAGGTATGCCAGCCACATTTTAATCAGGGTTCCCCCCCCCCCCCCCCAATATGTCACTGTTGCGAAAATGGGATTGCACGATGACACCGAGGCCTTCATAGCACTCTTCGAGTGAGCCGCAGAGGCATGGGGATGGTTGGACAAGCAAAGAGCAGCTCGCCTACTGCTGCTCCATACCAGTGAAGCACAGCTCACGGCCCAGCAACTGCCCACTGACAACAGGCTAGTCTACATAGATCTGAAGCGCGCTATTCTGCAGTGAATCAGCTGTACCCCTGAGCAACACAGTTAGTGCTTCCCCTTATGCAGTGCAGAGGTGAGGCCTGTGCTGGCGTTGTGGGGAGCCTGGACACTTCCAGGACCAATGTCATGCAAGTAAAGTGGGGCAGTCGTCCAGATCCCTGATGCGCCAGAAACTGCCCCTGATTGCGCTGGAACTTGCTGCATACCAGTGAGTATTCCGAGGTACATACCATGCATTGGTGGATTTCAGGTTGTAATCATACCTCCATCTGGCAAATCTTGGTGCAAGGTGAGGCATTGGGTACAGCACGTTTGGTGAAGGGTGTGTGGGTGTGTGTGCGGATGTTCACAAGTACCCACTCATGGCTGTCCAGATCCAATTTCAGGAGAAAAAGCATAATGTGGAGGTGGCAGTTAGTCCATGCCTCACCCACCCATTAATTCTGGGAACAGGTTGGCCAGGGTTTAAGTATTTAATGGAGCAAGTAGTGGTGGGTGGGTCTTGCAGTAATGCGTCACAGCTAGCATAGCATTGACTGGGGAGGCTATGCCAGAGCCATGTATGTCAGCTGCATGTCACAGTGACCTGGAAAGTGGGGAGTGCCTTAGCCCTCCTCTCTCTCGGGGCTTTCCCAGGGGATTTCCTTCTCGAGCACAGGTGGGATGAGACTTTGCAACATGCTTTTGACCAAGTGAGTAGTCGATGGTCAAACCCTCTAACCCAACGTTGTGCTTGCCTGCTTGTACGTTTCAATAATTAACTTGATATGTCACTGTATTGAGTGATGCAGGACACTCAGACAGGCGAAAAAGTGACACTTGTTGGTCACAAAGAACTGCAGGGAACTCATATTCTATAGGGCTCATTTATAACCTTTTGGCAGAACAGCTAAGGCAAGATAAAACATTAGCCTGTCTTATGGCTCATTTTTATTGGCCAGGGATTCACAGGGATATCCACAGGTGGTGTGCGGCATTTTACGCATGCCAGCTAGTGAATTCAGTGGCCACCCCCAAAAGCGCCATTGCACCCTCCTCCCTTAATCAAGACCCACTTCGAAAGAATTGGGATGGATCACATTGGGCCATTAGATCGGTCTGAATGAGGGGATCGCTTTATTTCAGTTATAGTGGATTATGCAACGCGATATCCAGAAGCAGTACCACTGCGTAGCGTTTCCGCACATGATCTCGCAGAGGCAATATTTAAAATTATTGCCCGAGTCGGGATTCCAAAAGTTGTTCTGACTGACTAAGGCACTACATTTGTCACACACCCTTCATGAATTCTATGAGTTATTGGGTGCTAAATCAATCTGCAGCAGTGTTTATCGTCCACAAACTGACTGCTTGATCAAGCGATTTAACCAAATCCTAAAGAACTTTTAATTCGTAAGTTTGTGCATGAAGACACTTGTAATTGGGATAAATAGTTTGAACCCCTGTTGTTGTTTGCAGTGTGAGAGGTCCCACAAGCCTCCATGGGGTTTTCCCCATTCGAATTACTATATGAGCGCAAGCCTAAGAGTGTCCTCAACATCATCCAGGAAAATTGGGAGGAATGGCTTTCTGACAGTAAGAATGAAATTCAGTACATTCTTGATCTGCGCGCAGAACTCCACACACTCGGTCACCTAACCCAGGAGAGTTTGCAGCAGGCGCAAGAATGTCAGTCCTGGCTGTACAATGGGGGGGGGGCGTGCCATGCCATAGAGAATTCACACTGGGAGATAAAGTTCTTGTATTATTGCCCATGTCAAGCTCTAAATTACTCGCCAAGTGGCAAGGGTCCTTTGAGGTCACATGGTGGGTTGGGGATGTCGACTATGAGGTGAAACAGCTAGTTGGGGAATGGCAGCTATACCACCTCAATCTGCTCAAACTATGGAACAAGGGGGTCCCCGTGGCATTGGCAATGGTGGTTCCAGAGAGGGAGGCAGTGGGGCCGGAGGTAAAATCTGCCATACGATGCACCCCGGTCCCCTGTGGCGACCACCTTTCACTGGTCCAGTTCGCAGGGGTTGCCAGATTGCAAATGGAGTTTTCCAACATGTTCTTGCCTCTTTCCAGCTGCACTCCCCTCATAGAACATCACATCAGGATGCCCCCAGGGGTAGTAGTCCACAGCCACCTCTACCACTTATCTGAACAAAAAACAATGATTATTTCAAATTAACTCTAGGCCATGCTTGAGTTGGGAGTAATCAAGAAGTTGCACAGCGACTGGAGCAGCCCAGTAGTTCTGGTTCCCAAAACTGATGGGCTGGTCCAGTTCTGTGTGGACTATCACAAGGTCATTGCGGTGTCAAAATTTGATGCATATCCAATGCTTCGCATTGATGAACTGCTTGATTGGTTAAGCGTGGCTCATTTTTGTCACTGGCTCTGACAAAGGGATATTGGCAGATCCTCTTGACTTCCCTATCCTGAGGAAAAAAATGGCCTTTTCCACCCTGTTCAGTTTACACCAATTCGTCACCCTTCTGTTCGGGTTATTCTGAGCTCCTGCAACATTTCAGCAGCTCCTGGACAAAATCCTCCAGCCACATGTTGCCTATGCTGCGGCCTACCTTGACGACATTGTTATTAATAGCAATGATTGGCAGCAACATTTACAACATCGAAGAGCTTTCCTGAGGTCGCTGAGGCATGCTGGGCTCACGGCAAACCTGAAGAAGTGTGCAATTGGATGAGTGGAAGTACGGTATATGAGCTTCCGATTGGGTCATGAGCAAATGCGTCCCCAAATTAACAAGACCGCACCAATTGCAACCTGCCTGAGGCCCAAGACCAAAAAGGGGGCAAGACAGTTCCTGGGGCTGGCTGGCTACTATTGTAGGTTTGTGCCTAATTATTTGGATGTCACCAGCCCACTGACTCATCTCACTAAAAAGGGAACACCAGATCTGGTCCAGTGGACGAAGCTGTGTCAACAGGCCTCCACCTAGGTAAAAGCTGCACTGTGTGGTGGGCCACTGTCACACTCCCCTAACTTCTCTCTCCCTTTTATTTTGCAGACCACCGCACTGGACCGAGGGCTGGGGGCCGTTTTGTCCCAGATGGTGGAGGGGGAGGAGTGCCCAGTGCTGTACATGAGCCGCAAGCTCTCCACATGAGAGACTAAGTACAGCACCATTGAGAGCGAGTGCTTGGCCATCAAGTGGGTGGTCCTCGTCCTCCTGTACTACCTGCTGGCACACCCGTTCACCCTCTGCTTGGATCATGCCCCACTCCAGTGGCTTCACCGCATGAAGGATGCCAATGCGTGGATCACCCATTGGTATCTAGCTCTGCAGCCCTTTAAGTTCGAGGTGGTTCGCAGGCCGGGGGTGCAGATGGTGGTGGCGGGCTACCTCTCCCATTGGGGGGAGCAGGGGTCAGCTGCAGCTCCCTGTCCTGAGTCGGGCGGTGGGGGTATGCAGCAGCAAGGATGTGGTTGAGTGCCGGTTTGTGAATGGAGAGCAAAGTGAGGGATGGTGAGTGGCAAAGTGATTGCACTCATGTGTAATTAATGTGCTCTTTGTGTGTTTTTCCAGTGATTTGGGAGCAGATAAGAGGGTGGAGAGGGGAGAAGGAAGAGAGAGTGCTTCCCTGCGTACCATGTTTTGTGTGCACTCGTGTGAGAGTGAGACTTTATTTTTGAATCCTTGAAAGCTGAAAAGCTAAAATAAAAGGTGCTAAAGTACCAAATCTGCCTGACTGAGTGCTTCGGTGTCCCACTACTCTTAAAAAGAGTATTACACCATATTATTTCCCTTACATTAATCTTGTAGCTTAAATTTGCTTGGATATTTTTGCCAATGTTTCTGCGCATCTCTATGGGTGATTCACATTTTAAAATCCTGATGTATAGCGAATAAATGTCAGTAGTCGTGACTGCCAGCGGGTGATAATAGTAGTTATTAGTAAGCGTCGCATTTTAAGCATGCTACTTTGCCAAGTTGTAAAATATATGAATTCCTCTCTGCATTGATGATTACTTCCAACAAAAATTATATTTCTGACTACAACAGCAGCAGCATTCATGAACCATAATAAAATAATTAAATATATCCCAAAATTTATTGATCACATAATTGATTTGATACAAATTAACACTTCATTAATGTCACATGATATAAATACACATTCATTTGAAAGGCAAAGGACTTACCCAGTGAATTTTTGAATAATAATTAGTGAATGATGTAGTAAGAGAAGTAGATTCCATTTACTGTCTTATTCATCAATATATTTTAGATGTCATCATATTTTATTATTTTCACAAAGCTGCTGTCCGATAAAATTGTAAATTCTAAAAAGGGGATGTTTTAAACTATGTAGCAGTTCAAACCTGATCTTAATAGCACCAATATTAAGAAAATTATGACCGCTTTGCCTTACAAATCTGTTGACTGGCATTTTGACAGGCAGAAAATGTCCCCCCCCAATTTTAATCGTCAAATATTTTAATGTATCCTTCAGATAATAACTTGGAAAATTTAGACCTAAAATATGCACAAAATTGTGTTAGAAAATGTATAGCAACAGGTATTTTAACACATTTTTACTGATCTTTGAAAATGCCATTTTTGGCATTTTGGCTGTTTTGGTGTAAAAAAAAAAAAAAACAAAACTCAAGTCCGAAAAAGTATAATCTTAGATATTTGAAAATGCTTTTAATTTCAGAACCAATAAAGCTATCTTGATGAATGCGGTATCATTGTCTTTTTTCATGGTCTTTCTGATGATCTATTGTTTGAGGAAAGTACCATAAAAACAAATGCCTTGGGGTACCTTGTTCATTTCTGGCTTTACTGACAGAGGGATATAGTGAGCACCAGGCTGCTTCCATCTCAAAATTTCAAAGATGGCAGTTCATAAGAACGTCAAGCAGCAGACATTGGGGACAATAAAGTTACAGACTGGCAGAGGGCGAAAATGACTCTCCACTGACTGGGATGATCATCAGCTCCTTCGAATGTCACTCAACAACCATAGGATGACCAAGTGACCTACAAAAAAAATGGCAAATAGCAGCTGGAGTTGAGTGAACAGCAAGGATAGTTTGAAACAGGCTCCTCTGGGTGGGGTTGAAGTCATGCAAAGCTGGAAAAAAGCCCATCAGTGAGAAGCAAAGAAGAGCCAGACTGAGGTTTGATAAAGGCCATGAGGATTGGACCATAGAGGACTGGAGTAAGATCGTCATCTCTGAGGAGTCCAGTTTTCAGCTTTTCCAATCACCTGGTCGTCCTAATGGTTAGATGAAGACCTGGGGTGGCCTACAAGCCACAGTGTCTTGCACCCATTTGTGAAATTTGGTGTAGGATCAGTAATGGTCTGTGGATGCTTCAGCAAGGCTGGAATGGGGCAGATTTTTCTTTGTGAAGGACACATGAATCAAGCCATGTACAAGGTTATCCTGGGGGGGTACTTGCTTCCTTCTGCCCTAACGGTGTTCCCAAACTCTGAGGATTGGGTTTTCCAGCAGGACAATACTTCAGGCCACACAGCCAGGTCAATTAAGGTGTGGATGGAGGACCACAAGCTCAAGATCCTGTCATGGTCAACCCAATCTCCAGACCTGAACCCCACTGAAAACCTCTGAAATATGATAGAGGAAGATGGATGGTCAAGCCATCAAACAAAGCTGAGTGGCATAAAGTCACCCAAGAAAGACTGGGTGGAGAGCATGCTAAGATGCATGAAAGCTGTGATTTTTAAAATGTCAGTTATTACACCAAATATTTGATTTCTGAACTCATCCCAAGTTCAAATGTTAGTATTGTGTTTAAAATTGAATATGATCTTGATTTTCTGTGCATTATTCAAGGTCTGAAAACGCATCATGTTTTTGTTATTTTGACCAATTGTCATTTTCTGCAATTAAATGCTCCAAGTGACAATATTTAGATGTGGAATTTGGGGGAAATGTTTATGGAATAAACCAATGTTCATGTTCCTCAAACACACACCTGTAATAAATAGTAAAACCAGAGAAACTGATAATTTTGCAGTGATCTCTTAAAGGTCCTAGGCAACGGTCGGAGGTGAAACGTAGAATATCAACTTTGTCTAGAAGAATGACCCAAAAAGCGAATTCAATTTTCCTAGTGTCTAATTTGCACCCTAAAATTGAATAAAACGGTTAAAATATACTGT
>JANZLB010000016.1:17798309-17810571 GCA_026167865.1 Notarius quadriscutis
TTGTTTACACTCTGGCTTCCCAAATTCTCTTCACTGGGGTTGGATTTCAGCAAACGGAGGGATTTCTATAAAAGATGGCTTATAATAATGATGACACACATTTGTCACCGTGACGATTGCTAGTAATTTTCTCTTCGTCACTGATGGATTATGTTCGTCAGTGACGAGTGTGACGAGCGCCAGCGGGAGCCCTGGCCATTATTTAGTTGGATGAAACTTAGTTTCACATCGCGCGCTGCTCAGTTTTGCACGGATATGTAAACAAAAATATTTTTTGTTACTCAGTGAAAAATAGACGGTGGCAAATCCTACTACAGACGGCGATTTGCCGCCGACCGGCTACTTTTGAGACCTCTGTCTATATGGGTGCCGTAAATTAAAATGCTTTTGACTTGAGTCAGATATAAAAAGGTGTTTACATGTCAGGATGTTTATTTTTCAGTGCTGGTTAGGCTGTGTAAATGTCTGTAAGGACATTTAAATGGTTGTCTTTGGACTTGTTTTGTTTTCAAGAGTGCTTTTTTTTTCTCCTTTTTTTCCTTGTGTAATCCTTTGAGAATCCCAGGCCTAAATTATTACTTCTACAAAGTATTACTACTACTACTACTACTACTAATAATAATAATAATAATAATAGCAGTGGCAACATCATCTGCACATAAATCAACTTTTACTGGCGCAATGGGAAAAAATCCCGGGGGTTTTGACCCTTGGCTTGGCATACTTCACATACTTTGACCCATGGGGAAAACTAATTGGGGAACCCTGAAATAGAACATGCTTTCCTTATTACAGTGTCCCTAGGTCCTAGGGACACTGTAATAAGGAAAGCATGTTCTATTTCATCTTTCCTGACCACCAGAGGCAGTGCATAAACACTGAATGTCTCCATCTCGCACATGCGCAGGTTTCCCAGTATTCCTTTTCATCTTCTCACTCACAGATAGACTGCACGTCACAGAGTTTTACAAAAAGAAAGCTGATAGTATTCACATGCTTTCAACTGTTTGTTGTTGGTAGCCTTGTGACAACTTGTCGAGATTGCAAGCATCTCATCCTCCAAAGACTGCAACGAGTGAACTCTCCAGTGAAAGGATAGCTGCAGTTTGTCGTGTTTGTTCCTTTGCTTGTATCATTATCCTTGGCTGGTCTACAGCTGTTTATGTACCTGTTGATTGGTTGAATTATTGGTAACAATGTTGGTTATAAGTTACCCGTTTTGTTGCTGAAGGCAACATGTGCGCGCCCACTCCCAGTATTATTTACTTGTTTATTCTGTTAGCGGCTACACTTTGTTTCGACTAGCACTTTCTCTCAGTTTATCTTGATCTGCATATTATAGAGAACCCAGTTGTGCCCGTTTTCTGTGGTTGTAATTACAGCAAGTTAAGATTGTTGGTGAAGGCAGTGTGTGCACTCCCACTCCCAGTGTTATGTATTTGATTTTTCTGTTTCGACCGGCGCTTTTGCTCTACTTACCCTAACTAGCATATTTTTGAGACAACTCAGGTGGGCCCGTTTTCTGTGTTTATGGTTTGATTACAATGTAACAACGTTGGTTGTACCCATTTTTGTTGGTGAAGGCAGTGTGCATGCGCCCACTCCCAATATTATTCACTGGAGTCTATCTGTGGAAAGCAATAACTTTGGCTACACTGCTTGTTTTGACTGGTGGGTTTGCTCAGTTTACCTTAATTCGTGTATTCTGCAAACAACTCGGTTGTGCACATTTTCTGTCTTTGTAACTACAGCAAGCTCGCCTTTGATGGTGAAGGTGGTGCTCTTGCTCCCACTCCCAGTATAGGTGCGTTATATTGACTTTCCTTCTTGCAATTGGCGAGAGTGTTCTGTTTGAGCTAACTTGCTACTTTGGTATCAACTGAACTGTACCCATACTGTGTTCTGGTATCTCTACTGGTCAAGGCAGTGCTCTAGCTCCCACCCCAAGCATAGGTGTGTTAAATTGATTTTGCTTCTTGCAGTTGGCAACAGTATACTGTGTGAGCTAACTTGCTACTTCAGGATCAACTAAACTGTACCTGTATGATGGTGTGGCATCTCTGCTGGTGAAGGCATTGCTCTCACTCCCTCTCCCAGCGTAGGTATGTTAAATTGACTTTGCTTTTTGTAGTTGGCAACAGAATTCTGTCAAGCCAACTTGCTATTTTGGTACCAACTAAGCTGTACCTGTACTGTGGTGTGGCGTCTCTGCCAGTGAAGGCAGTGGTTTTGCTCCCACTCCCAGCATAGCTGTATTGTGAACCATTGACTATCATAGTTAGCAGAGGTGTTTTCACTTACGCTAACTTGCTATACATCGGTGGCAACCCAGTTGGTGAAGGCAGTGCTCTTGCTCCCACTCCCAGTGTTATATTGGGACTTTATACATTATATTGACTTACTTCAAACAGTTGGTGTAGTATGTCCCTGGGTGGGTGGAATACTGAAGTGTGGACAGACAGAGGATGATGTCAATACAGACTTTATTTTCTCTAATCTTTAGCTTTTCAGCTTCACTAAAGTTGTTAGCTCGCATACGCGCACACACACACACACACACACACACACACACACACACACGTGTTCTGGTCAGGAGAGACTTCACCTGTTCGCTTTTCTCCGCTACGGCATAATTGAAACAGACACACACACACAACATAAATTGACAACAGGTGTGATCATTTTGTCACTTACCATCCCTGGCCCTGCCCTTGATTCACAAACTAACACCTGACCATGCCCCCGCTGCTACATACCCCCACTACCTGACTCGGGCCAGGGAACTGTCTGGCCGGCAGCAGACTCCCCCTGACAGGACAGGAAGTCCGCCACCTCCATCTGTTTCCCCGGCCTGTGGACCACGTCAAATTTGAAAGGCTGGAGGGTTGGATACCAATGGGTGATGTGCACATTGGCATCCTTCATGTGGTGGAGCCACTGGAGCGGGGCGTGATCTGAGCAGAGGGTGAAAGGGTGCCCCAGCAGGTAGTATTGGAGGGTGGGGACCACCCACTTGATGGCCAGGCACTCTTTCTTGATGGTGCTGTACTTACTTTCTCACATCAAGAGCTTGTGGCTGATGTACAGCACCGGACATTCCTCGCCCTCCACCTCCTGGGACAGAATGGCCCCCAGCCTCTGTCCGATGTGTTGGTCTGCAAAATAAATGGGAGAGAGAAGTTAGGGGAGTGTAAAAGTGGCCCCCCGCACAGTGCAGCATTTACCTTTGTGAAGGCCTGTTGGTACTGCTCCATCCACTGGACCGGATCTGGTGCTCTTTTTTTAGTGAGATCAGTGAGTGGGCTGGTGACATCAAAATAATTAGGTTTTCTCTAATCTTTAGAGAAAGATTAGGGAGATCAGAGAACCTACTATCACAGATTACTATCTGTGATAGTAGGTTCCCAGCCCCAGGAACTGTCTCATCCCCTTTTTGGTCTTGGGTCTCGGGCAGGTCACAATCGCTGCAGTCTAGTCAATTTGGGGATGCACCTGCCCATGACCCAAGTGGAATTCCAGATACTGTACTTCCACCCACCCGAATGGACACTTTTTCGGGTTAGCTGTGATGCCTGCATGCCTCAGTGACTTCAGGATAGCCCAAAGGTGTTCTAGGTACTGCAGCCAATCGTTGCTATATATAACAATGTTTAAGTAGGCTATGGCATAGGCGGCATGGGGCGGAGGATTTTGTCCATGAGCAGGACATAGTATAGCGGACGTAGAACATAGCAGGAGCACCAAATAACCTGAAAGGATGAGTGATGAATTGGTGTAAGCCAAATGGTGTGGAAAAGGCCGTTTTCTCTCGGGATAGAGGAGTCAAGGGGATCTGTCAATATCCCTTTGTCAAATCCAGTGTTGAGTAAAACCAAGCAGCGCCTAATCAATCGAGAAACTTACCAAAGTGAGGCATTAGGTATGTGTTGAATTTAGACACTATGTTGACTTTTCTATAGTCTATACAGAACCAGACTGACCTGTCAGTCTTGGGGACCAGGACCACCGGGCTGCTCCAATCACTGTGGGACTCCTCAAATATTCCCATTTCGAGCATGGCTTTGAGTTCGTCCCAAATCGCCGCTTTCTTGTGTTCAAGCAAGCAGTATGGGCGGCTATGCACTACCACCCCTGGGGGCGTCTCAGTGTGATGTTCTATGAGGTGAGTGCGGACGGGAAGGGGCGAGAACACGTCTGAAAACTCCGCTTGCAACCTGACAACTTCCATAAGTTGGGCCGGTGAGAGGTGATCTCCACAAGGGACCGGATTGGCTTGAGTAGTTACTTTCGTTTGTACCTCTGGTGTGAGCTCTGCCCTCTCCGGAACTACTGACACCAATGCCACAGGGACCCCCTTGTTCCAATGTTTTCACAGGCTGATGTGGAATATTTGTAGTGCCCCGCCCCATCTGTTTGCCTCACCTCATAGTCGATGTCCCCGATTCGCTGTGTGACTTCAAAGGGCCCTTGTCACTTGGCGATCAATTTTGAGCTCAAAGTGGGCAACAATACGAGTACTTTATCTCCCGGTGTGAACTCTCGAAGGTGCGTGCCCCTGTTGTACAGCAGGGCTTGATGTTTTTGTGCCTGCCATAAATTATCCTGGGTTAAGTGATTGAGTGTATGGAGCTTTGCATGCAAGTTGAGAACATAGTGAATTTCGTTCTTACGATTCGAAGGTCCCTCCTCCCAATTTTCCTGTAGCATGTTCAAAATGCCATGAGCTTAAGCCTGTATTATAATTCGATTGTGGAGAATCCCATGGAGGCTTGCGGGACCTCTCCATACTGCGAATAACAGGGGTGTGAGCCATTTATCCCAATTACATGCAACCTCACTCACAAACTTCCAAATTAAGTTTTGAAGTGTTTGGTTGAATCATTCTACCAAACCATCTGTGGGTGATAAATGCTGGTGCAGATGGTTTTAATCCCCAATAACTCAGATTGTGACGTGTGCGTGACATGAATGTAGTGCCTTGGTCAGTCAGGATTTCTTTGGTAATCCTGACTCAGGAGATAATTTTAAACAGTGCCTCTACCACATTGCATATGGAAATGTTACACAGCGGGACTGCTTCCAGATATCGCATTGCATAGTCCACTAGGACTAAAATTAAGTGATATCCTTGTGCCAACCAATCTAATGGCCCGACAAGGTCCATGCCAATTCTTTCGAAGGGGGTCTCAATTGGAGGGAGAGGGCGCAAGGGCGGTTTTGGAGTGGCTGCTGGATTCACCAGCTAACATTCGCGGCAAGCCGCACACCACCAACAGACATCCCCACGATTCCCTGGCCAATAGAACCGGGCCATTATCCAGGCTAGTGTCTTATCTTGACCAAAGTGTCCAGCCATCAGATTAAAGTGAGCTGCATGGAATATGAGTTCCCTGCAGCTCTTTGGGATCAATAATTGGGCTCTTTGTTCACGGGTTTGAGTGTCTTGGGTCACTTGGTACAACCTGTCCTTAATAATTGCAAAGTACAGGAAGGAGGATGTTGCATTTGGCTGTAGAGTTTCAATTACTCTCACTTGGTTAAAGGCATGACACAGAGTCTCGTGTCACATTTGTTCTAATGGGAACTCCTCAAGGGAATCCCCAAGAGAGAGAGGGGGGCGGGCCACTCCTCATATCGCTCCGACACGGTGCTGACATGGACGGCTCTGAGATGGCTTCCCCAGTCAGTGCCACACTGGAATCCTCCCGTAACGTGTTACTGCAGGACCCACCCACTACTACATGCTCCATTAAATCTTTAAACCCCGGCCAGTCTGTCCCCAGAATTCATGGGTGGGTGAGGCGTGGGCTAACCGCCGCCTCTACACTATGCTTTTTGCCCCAAAATGGAATGTGGACTAGTGGATATTCATGAACATCCCCGTGTACACACAAAACTTTCACCACTTGTGCTCTCCCCAGTGCCTCATCTTGAACCAGGCTTTGGTGGATTGAGGTCTGATTACAGCCGGAATCCACCAACATGTGATATGTATCCCCATAAATACTTACTGGTATGTAATGCACTCCGGCCCGATTGAGGGTGGTCTCTGGCGCGTCGGGGATCCGGACCACAGTTCCCATCTCCATCGCAGAGTACTGGCCCTGGACATGCCCGGGTTCCCCGCAGCACTAGCATACTTGCCCAGGCTTCACCTCTGCACTGGTGATTTTGGGGATCACTCACCTGGGAGGGGAGACAGACACAGACAGGAAAGAAGGGAAGGGGACACCACAGGCGTGACAAGCAGGCTGTGGGGGGGCTGGCCTCCATTTCTGTGGTGGGGGAACAGGGCAGGGACGGGAAGAGGTGAGGGGGAAAGGGAGAAGGGAAGAGAGAGAAGAGGCAGGATGTCTGGCTCCTGCTGGAACTGCCGCTAAATGTTCCTCTACCAACTCGATTGCTCAATCCAACAATGGCACTGGACCCACTCCGCTGTCCCTTCTGGCAGCTGCGTGATGAACTACTCCAGCACCACCACACTGATGATCCCCTCTGCGTTGTGGTCTTCTGCTTTTGGCTGAAACCAAACGGCTGGCCAACTTCCTCCAGTGTCAGCATGTGGAAGCGCTGACAGTGTTGGTTCTGGGGAGTGGCCGACACGCTGCAGGATGGCTTGCTTCTAGTCAGCGCAATTGAGCTGACTGTCAATGGGGAGCTGTTGCACAGTGAGCTGGGCTTCTCTGGACAGCGGTGGTAGTAGACGAGCCACACGTTGTTCAACCAGATACCCCCACACCTCAGCCGCTTGCTCAAATAGAGCAATGAAGGCTTCCAGATTGTCATGCGGCCCCAAATTCATGAATGTGACATGGGATGGGTCCACAGTGGTGGCAGTCGAGGATCCCACCAACGTGAGAAGGTGCCAGAACGCCTGGCAATCTTCTTGCTGGGCCAGCAGAAAGGCTTCAAAGCACTTTTTTTGCTCCTTTCGGAGGGTGATCAGCACTTTGTGCTGGCTCTGTTGGGCAGCAGCGAGGGCATGGATGAGTTCCTTGAGCGGGGAGGACTTCATGGGTGGTTCCCTTCAGTATCCTAGGTATTCAGCATCACTGTAGTACGTCCCTGGGTGGGTGGAATATTGAAGTGCAGACAGCCAGAGGATGATGTCAAAACAGGCTTTATTTTCTCTAATCTTTAGCTTTTCAGCTAAATTCATTAGCTGACACCCCCATCCCATACATATGCGCGCGCGCGCACACACACACGTGCTCTGGTCGGGAGATACTTCGCCTGTTTGCTCTCTCCCTCCTTTTCTCTGCTTTGTCAACACTGAAACAGAAACACACACAACATCAATTGACAACAGGTGTGATAATTTTGCCACTCATTTTCCCTGGCTCCGCCCTCAATTCACAAACTGACCCTTGACCACGCTCCTGCTGCCACAGTTGGCTATAATACTCTGTTTGAACTAACTTGCTACTTTGGTACAAACTAGGCAGTACCGGTACTGTGTTGTGGCATCTCTGCTGGTAAAGGCAGTGGTTTCGCTCCCACTCCCAGCATAGGGGTATTGTGAACCATTGGCATTATAGTTAGCTCAGGTGGTTTCTGCTTGAGTTAACTTAATATATATTTGTTGCAACTCTTGTTGGTAACCTGCTGGGGTAATGTGCTCACTCCCTCTCCCAGTATTTGTTATTATTCCTGGTGTTTTGTATTTTGCTGGTTGCCACTATGTTGAGCAGCCATTATTGTGTGGCCTGTATGGCTTCTCTGCAGCCAGAAGATGGCCATAACATGTCTCTTGTGCCTTGGCCTCGAGCATATGAGGGAGGGTCTCTCAGAAGAGCCCTGCATGAACTGCAGCTTCATGCCTCGGGCAGTGAGGGCTGCTAGACTGGCTGAAGTGGAACAGCTGTTGGGGCATGGTCCATCACCAGAACAGTTGGCCCAGTGATTGAATCCAGCCCAATCTGGCCGGTCAAAGTGCGGGCTGCTAAGACTGAGGGCGCCTCCTCCAGGAAGAAGGCCAAGGAATCCAAACTTGCCTCCAAAGTGAACCAGCTGACTGAGGAGCTTAATCAGATGAAATCCCTCTTCCTAGCTGTCTGGAGCCGGTGCAGGGGATGTAGAGGTTCCTGCTCCTCCTGCGGCCGTGCTGGCTCAGGAGAATGAGGTACTCTCAATGGCGGCTTTGGCCACTGAGTTTGAATATGGGGCAGATGAGTTCCCCCAAAATGCAGCCTCCTGTGCCTCTGAGGTGAGCTCACATTCTTCGGCCCGTAGTTCTGGG
Organism: Notarius quadriscutis; assembly: GCA_026167865.1. Taxonomy (NCBI): domain Eukaryota; kingdom Metazoa; phylum Chordata; class Actinopteri; order Siluriformes; family Ariidae; genus Notarius; species Notarius quadriscutis. Next base: position 17,806,549 of record JANZLB010000016.1, read on the forward strand.
GCTGGTTCAGAGGATAGCTCTATGGGAGCCATCATTCCTTTGGCCCTGGCCCGTTTGCAGCTGGATGCTCCACAAGTTCAGCTAGCTCCTACCAGTGCTGCTTTTTTTTTACAATGTGGTCTAACCCCTGCTACCTTTACTGTGCCTCCATCAGATGAATACTTAAGGGAGTTGCATGCATGCTGGAGGGATTCTAGAGCCCTCTCTCATTCAACATCTGATGGCCAAACCCTGGCAGCCATGCAGGATGCAGCCAAGTTTAGCTTGGGCCGCATGCCAGCGATTGAGCGGACTATAACTGCTCTCATTGTCTCTCCTGATGAAAAACTGAGGCCAGATGCAAGGTGTCCTCGCCCCCAGTGTCGGGTTATGCATGAGCTGGTCTCCAAGGCCTATGATGAAGTGGCATGCATGGGGTGCATAGGCAACTCATTATCACACCTAATGCTCACTTTTTCAGCATCCCTGCAGGCCACACTTGATGATTCCGTACACAATTTTAGTGATGCATCTCTGCATATTTTTGCACTTATGTCCAGAGTGGTGGGACAGTTGATTTCCACCCTTGTCCAGACTTGCCACCAGGTTTAGCTGGCACATGTGTTCCTCACTGAGACATGCATGAGGACCCTCCACAGTGTTCTGGTGGAACCTGGTGAGCTGTTTGGGTCTGCTGCCTTACAGGCACTCGAGTACACGGTTTAAGCCAGGCAAACTAGACAACAGTTTTCTGGGTTTCATAGGAGTGTGCCTCCTCTCAGCAGGCCTAGGGGTTCCTTAGCTGCCACTCAGCGCTGCTCTCACCCACCAACTTACCCCAGTGGTTACCCTAGGTAGTGCCCAGCTCAGCAGCCTGTTCAGCCGGTGGCCTAGGACTTTCAGGCCCCTGGGTGCCTGCCCTCTAGAAGACCTCAGGCCTTGGCTGCTACCCATCATCCCCCTAGGACAGGGGGGCCAGACAGTGAGGTTCTGGGGCCGGTCGTTGGCTGTTTTTCCCAGCAGCAGCTCAGTTACTCGGCTACTTCCACCACAGATCCCTGAGTGATTTCAGTCTTAACCCATGGGTACAAACTTCAGTTCTGACGCCAGCCCCCAACCTGTGGCTGGGTCAAGATGTCCATCATACATGACTTGTCAAAAGTCCTAGCCTTGAATCAGGAGTTTTCTGTACTCCTGGACAAGGGTGCCATCAAGCCAGTAGATCCCCTGTCAGTACCCCCCAGTTGTATTTGGCCTACTTCCACATAAAAAAGAAAGATGGTGGACTCCCTGTCCTTGATGAAAGAGGACTCAACAGGTTTCTGAAAATCATGAAGTTCCATATGCTCAGTATTACAGAGGTTCAGCATACTGTTGCCAGAGGGGAGTGGTTACATCAGTCGACCTGAAGGATGCCTACTTTCATGTATCCATTGTGCCACACCACAGGGCAGTTCCTGCAGTTTGCTTTTCAGGGCCATCATTTTCAGTTCAGAGTGCTCCTGTTCAGCCTCTCACTCTCCCTATGGGTGTTCATCAGGTGTGTGTCCTCTCACTACTGTAGTCACAGGGCATGAAGTTCCTGCCTTGCCTGGACGACTGGCTCATCTGTGTGCTGTCCCGGTCTCAGGTGCCCCAGGACATGGTGCTTCTTCTCACACAGCCCAGCTGGGTCTCAGGGTGAATCTCAAAAAGAGTTGTCTGGTTCCTACACAGAGCATAATTTTCCTGGGGGTGGCTCTGAACATGGCCACCATGAAAGCTTGTTTGCCACCTCAGTGGCTGGACAACATTCTCTGCCTCCTTCCCCTCTTCTGAGAGGGCAGATGGTTACCGTATATCCAGTGTATGTGTCTTCTGGGCAAATTGACAGCTGCCACAACTGTGGTCCCCTTAGGCTTGCTGTTGCTGCCTCCCCTTCAGAGGTGGCTGAACAGTTTCCACTTGGATCCCAAGTGGCACTGGCACAGGAAACTCAAGGTGTCACAGCATTCTCTCCTTGCTCTAGCTCTGTGGAAGGAGAGGTCATTTCTGCTCCAGGGTGTACCCATGGGCTCCTTTCCATCCTGTCGGGAGACCATTGTTATGGATGCCTCACTCTCAGGATGGGGTGCAGTGTGACAGAACCAGACAGCTCAGGGGCTGTGATCTGCTCAGGACAGCACTGAGTATATCAGTGTACTGGAGCAATGAGCTGTGCACATGGCACTCAATCACTTTTTACCATTTCTGAGAGGGAGGCATGTGCTTGCACAGTCAGACAACATCTCAGCTGTCATTCAAATAAACCACCAGGGGGGCACCAGGTCTGCACGGTTGTTGCAAGTGTCTCAGGACCTCCTGATGTGGGTGGCCCCCTGCCTAGCCAACCTGAGGGTGATATATTTGCCCAGGGAGCAGAACCAGGCTGCAGACTTCCTCTCCCATTGCAAACCTTCTAGGCAAGAATGAAGGGAGGGAGTGGTGGCTTCATCCAGAAGTGGTGCTCAACATCTGGGACATCTTTGATGAAGCAGAGGTTGATCTCTTTGCCACAGTGGAATCAACCTATTGCCCTCTCTGGTTCTCCTGGATAGAGGAGACCAGCCCTCTGGGCTAGGATGCTCTTACCCACAATTGGACAGAGGGTCTCCTTTATACATTTCCACCAATCTCTCTCTGATTCTTCCAATACTGCAGAGGGTTCTCCAGCAGGGCCACAGACTGCTGCTGGCAGCCCCCTTCTAGCCAGGGAAGACATGGTTTCCTGTGCTGCACAGGCTCTGTTGCAGCTCACCATGGCACCTCCACAAAAGGAAGGATCTCCTGTCTCAATTGGGGGCCAGATTTGGCATCCCAATCCTTGCCACCTGCAGCTATGGGTGTAGCAGCTGCAAGGCCCGACGCGCTGCTGAACAATTGTTGCTGAACAATTGAACAATTGCTGCTGAACCATCCGCAATACTGTGCTGAATGCCAGGGCGCCCTTTATCCGGGTCCAGTATGAGAACAGGTGGCAGCTGTTCTCTGCATGGTGTTCCAGCAGGGATGAGTACTCACCGCACTGTTCAGTTCCCACAACTCTGGAATTCCTTCAGTCACCCTTAGAGGATGGTTGGTTCCTGTGTGGTGAAGATGGTGAGGGTATATGTGGCAGCCATTTTGTTTTGATATGCTCAAGTTTCTAACAAAACGGTGGGGTGCCATAGACTTGTGTCCCTCTTTCTGAAGAGAACTTTGAGACTATGCCCCCCCACAAGCGCTGAGAGTTCCAGCATGGGATCTGCCCCTGGTGCTGGATGTCCTATGTTTACCTCCCTTTGAGCCTCTGGCTCAGGCGGAACTGAAATGGATGTCTGCAAAGACTGCTTTTTCCTCGCCATCACTTCAGCAAAGCGTGTTGGTGAACTCCATGCCTTGTCTGAGTGACTCATGTTTGAGGTGGAACTCTGCTGGCTCAGGGCTCACTCTGTGGCCAAATACAGCATTTCTTCCCAAGGTTCTGTCATGTTCAAACCTTAACCAACTGATCCATCTGGCACAATTTAACCCCCCAGAAGGTGAAGGGGAGGATAACCTGAGATTGCTGTGCCCCGTGCAGGCTTTAAGAATGTATGTAAATGCGACCGTGAGTATGCGGCAGTCTGAACAGCTGTTTGGTCAGGTATGGTGATCCTAAGAAAGGCTTTGCTCTCTGCAAACAGCAACTGCCTCACTGGATTGTGGATGTCATCACCCACACACACATAAAACAGGTGGTCATCCCCTGCCATCCAGGGTGAGGTGCCACTCTACTCAGGTTGTCTCCACATCATGGGCAGCCTTGCGAAGCATGCCCCTGGAGGCCATATATGCTGCAGCATCATGGGCATATCCTACACTGTAATAAAACTGAAAACTGAATTTGAGGAGAAAATTCCTGAATACTAGTGAAATTATCTTGCTGCATGGACAGATATTTTTACTTGATAAGACATCTTAGAATAATTTGGTTGCAATCTAGAACTAGGTTTAATAATCTCAGAATTAGTGTTTTGTATTCTTCTAATAGGAAATGCTAGATCG
>JANZLB010000016.1:17858101-17869173 GCA_026167865.1 Notarius quadriscutis
TTTTAGATTCTTCAATGTTTACCTTGATGACAGCTTTACAAACTATTGGCATTATCTTAACCAGCTTCATGAGGTAGTCACCTGGAATACTTTTCAATTAACAGGAATGTCTTGTCAAAAGTTGATAAGTGGCATTTCCTGCCTTTTTAATGTGTTTCAGACCATCAAACAGTAAATAATAAAAATACAGTAAATAGCCTGATTCATCACCTGTAGTAATCCATATTACATCAAGAACTGCTCAACTAAGTAAAGAGAAACAACAGTCCATCTTTGTCATTGTGTCTTTTAATTAATTAAAAAAATAAATTGGGTGTGTCCAAACTTTTGACTGGTACTGCGTTAAACATGTAAATTATGTATTAACTGCAGTCAGAATTTTACAAAAATAGAACAGAACATGGCAATATTGAACCATTCTTTTTCTAAGAATTTTTTAAAAATAGAAATTGTACTTTTTAATAGAAAAAGAAAAGATTTTAGTGAAGAACTTTTATTTTGGATTTTCTGAACTCAAAAGAGGTCAAAGTTGTATATACAGGGTCAAAACTATAAAAACTGTTGATCAATGTGTTGAATAGCCCTCAGGAAATTTCACCTTGAACAGACTGCTTTGGTAGCCATGAACAAGCTTCTGGCAGAATTCCGGTTAAGTATTTAACCACTCTTCTTCACAGAATTGCCAAATAATTAAATTTGTGCTTCCTGGCAAGGTCCTCACTTTTAAGCACAGTTCACATATTTTCAGGAGTGGTTGAGGTCAGGACATTGGGAATGCCATTTCTGCTTTATCCATTCACTTTCCTGTTGGAACACCCAATTGTGTCCAAGTTTCAACCATCTCACTGATGGTCTGAGGCTACGCTGAAGATTTCTGAAGTTCTTCATTACTCCATTCGCATTTGCAATGCACCAGTTCTACTGGCAGCAAAACAGTCATGATGCTATCATAGCTTAAGTTGGTACAGTGTTCCTCTGTGGCTCTGGTGATTGTGAACAAATAACTCAATCTTTGTCTTATCTGACCATAAAACTTTAGTCCAGAAGACTTTTTGTCCATGCGGTCAGCTGCTAACTAGTCAAGTTTGAAGGTGTCAATTTTCTTGGATGACAGCCTCTCAGTCCATGGCAATGTAAAACTTGCTTGACTATGGAGAGTTTTCTAGCAGTTTCCAGTTCATGGCAGGCCTGAGACTTGAGGGTTCCTGGATTGTTCCTGACCATTTGAACTAATTTCCTCTCTGTTGAGAGCAAAGGTTTGGGTCTTCTTCCAGCAAAGTGCCTTGGCAAACACTTCCCAATAACTTGTACTTTCAATTGTTTGAACTGGTGATCCTTTGAATCTGCAGCCTTTAGGGTCCAAGAGACATTCCTGAGTTGTGAAAATCTATGATCCTCTTTCTCAGATCTGTACTGAGCTCCTTGGACTTTTCCATTGTATTGTGTTGCCTTTTTTTTACAAACACGTTTTCTGTTGTCAGAGAGAATTTACCATTTTCTGTTGTCAATCATGACCACTAACAGGAAGTTAATAAGCCTTGACAAGTTAGGTCATTTTGAAGCATTGAGCACCACTGAATTAATAATCTAACTGGGAATATGTATATACATACAGGATCAAAAAATGTGTTGATCAAAACATAAAAATAAAGATGTGCACCAAATTCTGTTTTTTTTTAATTAAAGATGTATTTTGTATATTCTACGCCAGAAAAAGAACGGCTGAATATTGAAAACCCAATCTTGTCATGACTCATGTCTGTGTATGTAAACTTCTGACTGCAACTGCAAAGTTTGTGTCTGTGTACACATGCGCGCACACAAACTGACGCAAATGACCATGAGAGGGATTGTAGTACAAAGGGGAAAAAACCTGCATCTTTTCATAAGAAAACTGGCACACAAACAATATGGTTATACGCACAGCCACCCACATAGAACCCCAAGGTTACACAGTATAGTATAAAAAATACAAACTAAAAATTCCTGTAAACACCAACAATAAATAAATGAAACTGCAGGTTTACACCATGCATCTGATCTCACAACACACGAACATACACACCACCATTCACGCCAATGAAGTCACAGTTAGTTTTTTGAACTTCACTCGTTAAGTGCAAAATATAACTGAACAGTTTCCGTATTCAAGTAAGGGTTTTATATACAAAGGGCAATATTACAAATATTTATTACTGTACAGAGAATATATGCTTATTTCATAATTTACAAAACATACCATAGACAAAACAAAACAAAAAAAAAACAGCAAACACTGCAGTTTAGTCCCAACAGCTGCCATGGACACACAATGTCACTGATGCACAGCACCTACATTAAATGTCCCAAATTGTTGGGCAATAAAAGAAGGAGGCAGTGCTACGTAACCTCCATTGCTACAGTGTTTTCTGTTATACTGTTCAATGTTGGCTTCTCTTGATCATGATTTTCCCTGAAAAAAAAAAAAAAGAATGATGCACACAATATCATTGAATCATATTAATGAATATAATGTTAATAATTTGAGGGTGATTTTTTAAAAGCAAATTACTTTAAATTTTTTAGCAAATGGTATCATGTTTTGGCAGCATGGTGGTGTAGTGGTTAGCACTGTTGCCTCACGGCAAGAAAGTCCTGGATTTGAGCCCAGTGGCTGATGAGGTCCTTTCTGTGTGGAGTTTGCATGTTCTCCCCGTGTCTGTGTGGGTTTCCTCCGGGTGCTCCGGTTGCCCCCATAGTCCAAAGACATGCAGGTTAGGCTAATTGGTGGATCTAAATTGACCATAGGTGTGAAGGTGAGTGTGAATGGTTTTGTCTCTATGTGTCGGCCCTGCAATGACCTGGCGATTTGTCCAGGGTGTACTTCGCCTCTCACCCATAGTCAGCTGGGATAGGCTCCAGCTTGCCTGTGACCCTGTACAGGATATGCGGCTACAGATAATGGATGGATGGTATCATGTTTTGCAGTAAACTCATCTCATCTCATTATCTGTAGCCGCTTTATCCTGTTCTACAGGGTCACAGTTTTGCAGTAAACTGTCAAATATAATTTGCACAAGGAAAACTATTCAAGTTTAGTCTATCCAAGATTAGTCTACATCAAGAAAAACATAATCTGTCAACTGAATAATTTAAAAATAAATATAGCATAGTGTACAGTAAGCTTTGTTTGGAGCTTGAAAGCTGGCAAAACTTTGCATATGCATTTTAGGGCTCCCCCGAGTACCCATTTTTGGGCTCTGGAGCTTTGGTAGTTTGCACTCGAGTTGTTAAGTGTGTGTTGAGTTTAACTTGGAAAGGACCAGCCAGAGATTTGTCTACAGTATCCAATCAATACAGTCTACAATATTGTTGCTTGTATAATCATTTCTTTTGCAATAATAATTGACAAAAGTGTTACAGAAATAAAAGTGAATTGAAATAGCTAAAATCCACCAATCAAACAAAAAAAATCCCACAGATATCCAAAATTCAAAACTGAATGCCCAACCAACAAACAAATAGTCAAGTATTCGGGTCCAAACTTAATGTATTATATAATGCCACATTAATTTTTTTCTCTCTATGTATTTAATAAATGTATATTTTTAACAAATGTTTTTCTTAATTTTAAAGCTAAACTGCTGTCCAGATTTTTCAAGTGTGGGTCATAAAAAGAACTTTCCCTGACACCCAATTATTTTTGTTTTGTGGACTGAAAGCTACTGAATTCGAATCAGACTTCCAATTTTATTCGTGTTTTTTTTTTTTTTAACAGAACAATTAATGAATTTAGGGCAATGTGGCCTTAAATTCTCTATTTTTTTCTGCGTCAACATGACCCAATTCAAGATACTATATCATGCATCACGTGGTGGGCTTTCCCTGTTTGCACAAGGCATTGTGGGATACAAATTTGAAACAAGAGAGAAAAATTGAGGAAGCAAGTGTGTGAATGAAATGTGAAAGACTGACTACAGTAACAGAAAGTGAAAACACATTATGTTGCGAAGGAAAGGAAATGCAGGACCAAACGAATAAATATTGGCGGTCAGCAACCACCTCGGTGTGATTAACTGTTCATTTAGCGACAGAATGATGTCAGAATGATTCATTTAGGACATCATACACTGCCTGGGCCAGTGCATGTGCACAAGGACTTCCTCTGTCTGCTTGACTGCGCAAAATGAGCGATTTCATGCACATTTGCTAGGGAATCCCTTCAAATTAAATAACTTCCCAGCCACAGAATGGCCTGATATTTTGAGATATTACAGAAATAAACATGTATTACAATGACCAAATTTCAGAGGGAACTAAATTTCACCGATTTTATGAAATCGAAAGGCCGTCTTGCTTTAACTCCATTCTTTGTGAACTCTAGTTGGGATATAATCTGATTTTTAAAACATTCTGAAATGACAGATTATGGGTTTGATGAAACATTGGAATTCTAAATACAAATCTCAAATTCAAGCTTCAAAAAAAAAAGCAGATTTTCATGCAAATTAGGTCAAAGTTCCATAATTCACAGAGGAAAGTAAGTTTTAGAATGGTCAAAAAAGCAAGTAGAACTCATTTCCAACCATGCCATTGTTGTTACCCACACCAAGTCTTGACATTCTTGATACAAATTTGTATGCCAGAAATACCCTTAAAACATATTTCAAACAGGAAGGAAACTACTGAAAAAGACCTTCAGACATTGGACCTTGCTATGGGTAAATTCCAAAATCTAATCAGTTCATCTGCTGGCTACAGTGATGTATATTATTCATTCTTGAGATATTGTGTTAATGAGAATTTCAGCCAGATGATCAACCCATGGCAAAAATCACGCACAGCCAAAAGGTGGAATGAATACTTTCCAAAACATATATTTTTCAGTTCTTAAATACACCTACTGGTACACCTGAACACAACATCAGTGATGTAACCTGGGGTCCTTGGGTGTTTTGGGTCTTTCAACATCAGACACCCTCACCCAGGCGACCCCACCATGGTTGATCAGGCCATGGTGTGTGTTCAGGTGGCATTTACTTGTCCCCATGGACCCTCTCTTTATCCAGAGCCATCTCGAGGCTTTCTCAGCTGCTTCGGGGATGTTGTTGATGGCTCTGCTTCTTGCTCCTCCTCTGACGCCCAATACACTGAGTGCTTTGTGGAGCGAGTAGCCCACAAATCCTCTGCAACCTACTTCAATGGGCATACACCTTGTCTTCCAGCCCTGCTCTCGACAGTCTGCCAACAGATGTTCATATTTGGTCTTCTTCCTTTCATGGGCCTCCCCCAGGTGGTCCTCCCATGGCACCGTCAGCTCCATGATAATGAGGTTCTTGGTGCTGTCTGAGATCAGAAGGATATCTGGCCTCAGGGTGGAGCCAAAAGTGTGCTGCGGAAATCTCAGCTGTTTCTCCAGGTCCACTGACAACTGCAAGTCCTGGGCTGTAGCCAGGATCTCTGCTGCCGCCCTCTTGTGTCCAGCCCTCGGCTGCTCTCCTGCCTTGACAAATGCAACCGCTTGTGTTATGTTGCGCACCCAGCTGCAGCTGTTGATCCCCTTGCTGATGGCTTCTGCAATGGGTTTCAGCACCTGGTTATGGTGCCAGGTGTATCGACCCTGGCCGAGTGCTGTCGGGCAGGAGCTCAGGATATGTTCCAATGTTCCTTTTCCTGAGCACAGTGAGCAGTTCAGGGTCTCCACCTTGCCCCAGGTGAAGAGGTTTGCTGGGCTAGGCAGGACATCATACACTGCCTGAATCAGGAAGGTGATGTGGTGTGGCTCAGTGTGCCAGAGGTCCGACCAGATGACTTTCCGGTCCATAGCTTGCTCCCACCGCATCCATACCCCCTGTTGCCTTAAGCCAGAGGCTCTGCTTGATCTTCCTTCCTCCACTGCAGCCCTCACTTCCTCCTGAATCTGCCTCCGCCTCTCCTTCCCCTTGCCCTCCTTGTGCCGAGGTGTTGGGAACAATCCCAAGCCCACTCTGCCATGCACCACCACACCCACTGGATTTTTACGGCGCAACCGGCATCCAGCACCGCAACCTGGGCACTCCATTTCCTCCCAGTCCTCACCACCACTCCTGCCTGGGCCACCTTTGGGTCTCTTGAGTCCCTGTACATCAGCACCTCCCTTGCCTGTGTAACCTTGAACTTCTCTTCCAAGGACTTCAGGGGCAACCGGAGCTTTGTGGTGTTACCATAGAGGGCGATGTTGCTGAGATTTCTGGGCAATCCCAACCATCTCCGGAGACAGGTACTAACTTTCCTCTCCAAGGTCTCCACAGTGGATATGGGGACCTTGTAGACAAGGAGTGGCCAGAGTATCCTTGGCAAGATACCATGCTGGTATATCCAAGCTTTAAACTTGCCTGGTAGTCCAGATTGGTCAATGGATCTTAGTCAGCTGTCCAGTTCATGGCAGGTTGACTGAACAGATGTGGAGTCCTTGCAATTGCTGTTGAACACCTTGCCCAAACTCTTCACAGGCTTCTCTGCGATTGTTGGTATTAATGTCCCCTCGACCTTGAATCTGAACCTTTCGGTGATCTTTCCCTTCTTCACCACTAGTGATCTGGACTTGGCTGGTTTGAAGCTCATCTGAGCCCACTTGATTAGCTTCTCTAGCCCTTGGAGGATCCATCTGTTCCTCCAATTATTCCAACCACGGTAATTATTCCAACCCCCAGTTTGTGCCACTCAGACATTATTGCACCTGCTGAGGCTCTTAAACTGAACTGGTTGTAATAGTCCAGGATCAAATCTGTAACATGGTGTGGCACATGATGTTTGGACATGGTGGTCTGGGCCAGTTTGTGGGGGATGGAGCCATACGCACTGGCTAGATCTAGCCACAACACAGTGAGGTCTCTCTTATTCTCACAAACTTCCCAGATGAGTTGAGTCACCACTCCAGTGTGTTCTAGACACCCCGGAACTCCGGCGACCCCTCCCTTTTGCACCGACATGTCTATGTAGTTGTTATTGCAGAGAAAGTCAGACAACCGCTTTGCTACTATACTGAAGAAGATTTTCCCTTCCACGCTCAGCAGTGAAATCAGCCTGAACTGGTCAACTACCCTTGAATCCTCCTCCTTAGGGATCCAGAACCCTTCCACAAATCTCCACTGCTGCGCCACTTTCCCTCTCCTCCAGATGACTCTCAGGATCTTCCAGAGTCGCTTAAGTAGCAAAGGGCAGTACTTGTAGACCTTGTATGGGACTCCACTTGGACCAGGGGCTGAGCTAGATCTTGCTTTTCTCACTGCCTCCTGGACTTCCTTCAGCAGTGGTTCCCTGATGTCAAAGTTTTTGGTGGGTGGTGGAGGGTCTACAAGGATGTTGCACTGGCCCAGCTCCATCTGCCTGTTAGGGTCACTGTAGGTGTTCCGCATATGCTCATCTAACTCCTCCTTCGAGCAGACCAGGTTGCCACCATGCTTCTGCCCCAGGAGCATTTTTGTGAAGCCAAAAGGATTCGCGATGAACGAAGCACGCTTCCTGGCCCTCTCTTTTCAGCACATTCGGTGCCATTCTGCCCTGCGCAGAGTCATCAGCCTCTTCCTCAAGATGGCCCGCAACTCTGCCAGTGGAGGGCACTGCTCCTCATTGGCCTCTTTGGCCTCTTAAGGGACTTCAGCTGCTGCCGTATCTTGTGGATCTTAGCTGCTCTTTGGTTCCTGGTGCAGGTTGTCTGAGATGGTCTCTTCTCCTCTGCACTGAACCTCTCCTGAATGAGACTGGTGATGATAGTCATCACTTGCAACCTTCGATCCACATCTCCCTTAACCAATGCTTCCAGGACCTTATTGATGTCCTCATCAAACTGCTCCCAGACTGTTGTCTTGCAGGCCTGTGGCCACTTGATATGAACCTTGCCCTGGGAAAGACTTAAGAGGAGTGGTTGTGCCACATGGAAGCTCTGGGCTCTGTGGGGTTCTTCCTGGCCCGGCTTCTCCTGCATCTCATCAGATGTGGCATCTGTGTGCTGTGGTACGTGACCTTCCTCCCCGCACTTCATCCTGGCCTGGTGGATCTTGAGGCCTCAATTATTCTTGCAGATTTTCCCACATCTGTATGGTGCGGTCGTAGTCATTATTCCATTGCCATTGGTCATTGCCGTTTGGTCCATCAGATTGGGGTTCTCATTCTCCCCCCCTCTCAGGCTCCCCTGGAGGTATCTATCCAAATAAATATTCAGAATATTTAAATTAAATGACTTCATTATGCATCACTTTGAATTATAAAATGACATCAAGAAAAATGTATTCTATATTTTTTAGTCAATAGTACAATGTAGTACCAATCAAAAGTTTGGACACCTCAAAGGTTTTATTTTTATTAAGACACTTCATGTCTTAAAGTAATGATGGATTGTCATTTAATTAGTTGAGTTTACTAGTTACTGTTTAATGGTCTCAAATGCATTAAGAAGGCAAGAAATTCCATTAATTAACTTTTGACAAGGCACACCTGTTGACTGAAAAACATTTCAGATGACTACCTTATGAAGTTAGTTAAGATAATGTGATGTGTGCAAAGCTGTTAAGGTAAATGGTGGCTACTTTGAAGAATCTAAAATATGAAACATTTTCTTTTTATTAACCACATAATTCCATATATGTTCCATATGATATTTCACAGTTTTGACTGTTTTCAGTATTGTTCTACAATGTAGAAAATAGTCAAAATACAGAAACAACTATGAATGAGTAGGTGTGTCCAAACTTTTGACGAGCAGTGTATGTGCTCAATCATACATTCATCATCTACTTTATTAGGAACACTTGCCCATTCATGCAGTTACGTAAATCAGCCAATCATTGTGCAGCAGCAGAATGCATAAAATCATGCAAATACAGATCAATAGCTTCAGTTAATATTCACATCAAACATCAGAATGGAGAAAAAGTGTGGTCTGTGACTAACTATGACAGGGTTGCTGGTTTGAGTTTCAGATACTGCTGATCTCCTGGGATTTTTACAGACCAGTTTCTAGAGTTTCACCGTACCAAAACACATTAATCACTGCAGCAATTATCCAATCAAAAGCTCTTAAGTATTTGTTTATTTAAATCCAAATGGTGACTTTTTTTGATAAGTCAGTGTATGTTATCTTATAGACTGAGATATGCAAAAAAAAGTGTTTTTTATTGATTTATTTTTAATACTTTTGGCTTCTACAGGCTCATGCTACATGACATCTCATTGTACTTTTACAGTGGCAGTAAAGGTATCTTGTGGCTATTCAAAGGTTTTTCATCTTGTTAAATAAAGTTTTCATATTTTGCAGTAATTTTCATAGATTTATAGTTAATTTATTTGCGAACATCACTGCTAATAATTGATTTAAGTGTTAGATCAGGGAAGCCAAAAAGTTTCCTCAATTTTGGACTAGAATTTTAAATTTGAATTCATGACCGGGTTCTTCAAATTATTCATTCATATTTTGTAACTGCTTTATCATAGATTTAGTGACCATGGTCAGGGATATGGTCTGGAGTCTCTCCTGGGAAAAATGGGCACATGGCAGGAATACTTACACACCATGCACACACTAACTCGCACCTACGGGTAATTTAGAGTAGCCAATTCACCTACCTGTATGTTTTTGGGTGATGTAGGAAACTGGAGAACCCAGAGGAAGGCCATGCAGATGCAGAGAAAACAGGTGTACATCCTATCAGAGAGTGATCTCAGCTCAGGATCAAATCAGAGACCTTGTGAGGTGGCAGTGCTACCCACTGTGCCACCAGAAAGTTATTCAAAAAGAAAACAATTTGCAAAGAATTAAATGTGTATGGTGATAAAGGTTTCAAACATAAAGCTTGATTGACCTGGTGCCCATGTCAAGGGTGGTGGAGCTGGTCGTAACTTTAGGGAGCTGCCTGTTGGCACTGGCAGCAAGTTTAAGGGCAGAAGTTGGAACCGTGAGCTGACGCTGCAGATGCCGCACACTTAATGCTGCACCTGGTGATGGCACACCCACTCTCATTGCCCCGGCTAATAGCACCTGTGCAGGGGCAGGGCTGACTGAACCAACATGGTGATTAACTGAGGAAGTTCCATTGTTGGGATTGGAGGTAGGGGTATTGCACTGATGATGATTTGAGGTGGGTATGGGACTGATGGAGGTTGTTCTTGTGTGGTGCAAGCCCTTATAGACTCCTGAAGAGAGAAATATGAAACACATATTACTTGACAAAAGCTGGTGGGAGGGGTGAGAATTCACAATGCTTAATTTAATCTGTTTGCTTGTGATGTCCTCTCTAGCACACAACTTAACACCTACAACTGAAGTAAAGTTTCAATAACCCACAGCAACCTAAAACCTGTTCACTTGTTGCTACAAACACAATTTTAAACTACACAAGGAAAAGAGAGACAGAGTTTACAGCAATAATCAGGCAATTCATAAACTAATGAAACAAAAACAAATATTTGTTGAATGTCCAATTTCAGCAGAAAGAAAAGCAAAATTCCCAATCAGTCAAATCACATTTATGAACCACATTCTTGCTCAAATTTGTTTTGGTAGGTAGCCAACTTCCCTTGCACTAGATGCTGTATGCATGAGTTTTTACATCAGCCAATGTGTGAAAGCCATGTCAAGTGGGTTTTTATTGACGTTCTTCTCTATAAAAAAAAAAAATCTGATTTGCTGTGATGTGTGAACAGTGTGTTGAAATCTTAATACACCAACTTTAGCCAACGAAGGCATTAGGGTAAAATGCTAGACTTCAGTTCTGGAGGACCAGAACATTACAAAGATTAATACAGTCAAAATCGGGTAAGTAAGCCAATCACTATGCTGGCCTGTCTTACAAGAACAATACCAACCTACTGAAACAGTAGGTAAAATTGGAAGAAATTAAAATCAACTTGGTACAATCTAATATTTCAAGGTCCGATATTCTGAGTCAAGAGCAATTATGTTACTACTGCTGCCTGATGAGCGTCTGCTGACCCTGACTCCTTCTGTTGTGATTTTATTTAATTACAGTTCACATGGGTGGCACGGTGGTGTAGTGGTTAGCACTGTCGCCTCACAGCAAGAAGGTTCCGGGTTCGAACCCAGCGGCCGGCGAGGG
>JANZLB010000016.1:18472765-18486114 GCA_026167865.1 Notarius quadriscutis
GAATTAACAAATCACAGATTTTTGTTTTTATTGCATTTTGGAAAATATCCCAACTTTTCTGGAAATGGAGTTTGTATAATAAAATATGGGACAACTCAGACACTACCAAGATCAGGCCAAACTGAATGCTCAGGCAAGAAGGATAATTGTCAGAGAAGTGTCCAAGAGTCCAGTTACAACACTGAAAGAGTACAGAGTTCACTGGTTAAAAGAGGAGAACCTGTGTAGACATCTAGTATATAATTATTATGGACGAATGGGCCAGAAGGAAACTGTTGTATGTCCTTGAGGGTGGGGGGAACACTGAAGTGCAGATGGGTGGAAAATAATGTATAACACAGTCCATGATTAATATTTTTTGCTTTTCAGTGTAATATTAGGTTTATCACACACACATACACACACGATCTGGTTGGGAGAGAGCCACCTCTTCGCTCTCTCCCTCCTTTTCTCTGCTGTCATCACTGTAACAGACAGACACACATACTCAACCATCAATTCACAACAAGTATGAATACTTTGCCACTCACTTTTCCTGGCCCTGACCTCCAGTCACAAACCAATGCTTGACCACACCCCCACTGCCACATGCCCCCACCACCTGACTCAGGCTGTGGATCCATCCGCCCTGCAGTCGACTCCTCTCTCCAGATGGGAAAGAAACTTCACCACCATCATCTGCATCCACGGCCTGTGGACCACCTTGAATTTGAAAGGCTAGAGGGCTAGAGACCGAGTGATCTGCACATTGGCATCTTTTATGTGGTGGAGCCACTGGAGCGGGGCGTGATCTGAACAGAGGGTGAAAGGGTGCCCCAGCAGGTAGTACCTGAGGGTGAAGACCACCCACTTGATGGCCAGGCACTCCTTCTCAATAAGGCTGTACTTACTTTCTCGCATCAAGAACAGCAGCTGATGTACAGCACTGGACATTCCTCCCCCTCCACCTCCTGGGACAGAGTGGCCCCCCCAGCCCTCTGTCTGACACATCTGTCTGCAAAATAAAAGGGAGAGAGAAGTCAGAGGAGTGCAAAAGTGGCCCTCCACACAGTGCAGCTTTTACCTTGGTGTTGGCACTGTTCCATCCATGGGACCAGATCTGGTGCTCTCTTTTTAGTGAGATCAGTCAGCGGGCTGGTAACGTCCAAATAGTTAAGTATGAACCTACGACAGTAGCCAGCCAGCCCCAGGAACTGTCTCACCCCCTTTTTGGTCTTGGGCAGGCTGCAATTGCTGCAGTCTTGTCAATTTAGGGATGCACCTACCCATAACCCAAGTGGAAACCCAGATATCATACTTCCACCTGCCCAATACTTCCACCTGGCTAACACTTTTTTAGGTTAGCCATAAGGTCCACATGCCTCAGCAACTCCAGGACAGCCCTAAGGTGTTCTTGATGCCACAGCCATTCATTGCTATATATAACGATGCTGTCTAGGTAGGCAGTGGCATAGATGGCATGTAGACAGAGGATTTTGTCCATGAGCTGCTGGAACATTGCGGGAGTCTCAAATAACCTGAAAGAGTGACAAATTGGTGCAAGCCAAACGGTGTGGAAAAGGCTGTTTTTTTTCTTGGGATGTAGGAGTCAAGGGGATCTGCCAATATCCCTTTTTCAAATCCAATGTCAAATAAAAGTGAGCAGTGCCTAATCGATTGAGCAATTCATCAATGCGAGGCTTTGGGTACGCATCAAATTTAGACACCGTGTTGAATTTCCTATCATCCACACAGAAACAGACTGACCCATCAGTCTTGGGGACCAAGACCACCAGGCTGCTCCAATCACTGTGGGACTCCTTGATTATTCCCATTTCGAGCATGGATTTGAGTTTGTCCTGAACCACTACTTTCTTGTGTTTAGGCAAGCAGTATGGGCAGCTATGCACCATCACCCATGGGGGTGTCTCAGTGTGGTGTTCTATGAGGTGAATGTGGCTGGGAAGGGGGAAGAACATGCCAGAAAAGTCCGCTTGCAACTTGGCAACCTCTGTGCTGGGCTGGTGAGAGCTGGTCTCCACAGGGACTAGAGTGGTTCGAGTGGTTAATTTTGTTTTTACTTCCAGCCCCAGCTCCACCCTCTTCGGAACTACTGATGCCAATGCCATGGGGATCCCCTCGTTCCAAGGTTTTAGTTGGTTGAGGTGGTATATTTGTAGCGCCCCACTCCTATCTGTTCACTTCACCTCATAATCAACGTACCTGATTTGCCATGTGACCTCAAAGGGCCCTTGTCACTTGGCAATCAATTTTGAGCTCGAAGTGGGTAATAATACAAGCACTTTATCTCCCAGTGTAAATTCTCTAAAGGCGCACACTCCTGTTGTACAGCCTGGCTTGACGTTCTTGTGCCTGCCTCAAATTCTCCTGGGTTAAGTGACTGAGTGTGTGAAGCTTTGTGCATAGGTTGAGAATGTATTTAATTTTGTTTTTACTGTTTGAAGGTCCCCCCTCCCAATTTTCCCACAACATATCCAAAATGCCACAAGGCTTAGGTCCATATAATAATTCGAATGGGGAGAACCCTGTCCCTCTGAGTTACATGTCAATCCTGAGATCGAGATGCTAACCTTTTCTGCTCCTCAGACCTGCTTGATTTATCCTGATGCCCCATGTCTGGTTGGAGTCTCATCACATCGCTCCTGTGGAGTACAGCCCCATATGGACAGTCGAAAGTCACACTTGGAAGATGGCTCTAGACAATTACAGTTACAATGCTTTTATGGCTGAGGACTATAATTGACTTGCTAACTTTAGGACTGCAGTTGTCATGAACAGTTTTGCACTTAAGTTTCCATCAATGAACAGTTTATAACTTCAACAAAACAGACTTCATGTTAAAGCTGTTAAAATGTTATAATCACGCTATCTGTTATCACCCAAATGAGGATGGGTTCCCTTTTGAGTCTGGTTCCTCTCAAAGTTTCTTCCTTATTTCATCTGAGGGAGTTTTTCCTTGCCACTGTTGCCACAGGCTTGCTCACTGGGGACAGACTAAGGATAAAATTTGCTCATGTTTAAAGTCATTAAAATTTTGTAAAGCTGCTTTGCGACAATATCTTCTGTTAAAAGTGCTATTAAAATAAACTTGACTTGATGTGACTTTATGATCAGGGCATTCCACGTCCCAAGGTTGGGGTGCATGATTGCTCTATGAGAAACTCAGCTGCTAGATATGGAGTGGGCCATCCCAGCCCACTTTTGGCCTGGTGTTGTGAGAACAGTCAGCTTTTTATTTTAGTTCAGTTCAGTTTCATTGCTAACACATGGCCAACTTACAATGAAATGCATTGGATGAGACAAGAACCAGAAACCAGTCTCTCAGCATTGGAGCCCTACACGTGTTTAACAGAATACCAATAAAAAAAGATTCAAAGTCCAAAAGATTTTAAAAAAAAAATAAAAATTGGGGAGGAGGTGTCGCACAAACACCCGTATTGTACTGAGGAAAAACTGACACATATGACGACCAATAATTGCACATTGTTGAAGACAAATTTAGTACTGACCATGTAAACAGAGTTTTGAGATGTGTCGGTACATGCGGAAACAGTAAATAAGTAAATGCTTTGGTGATATGTAAACAGTCTTGAGATATGTTATGTTAACGGAGTCTTATGATATAAACAGAGTCTTGTGATATGTTGATAAACGTGATGTGATACAGTAAAAGTGAAAAGTGCAGGTGATCCAGTGCCGTGTCGAATGATTAAGCATTAGAGTTAAGAACTCTGATGGCCTGATAATAGAACCTGTTCTTGAGTCTGGTAGTCCATGCAGCCACGCTTCTGCATCACCTTCCAGACAGTAATAGGGAAAACAGCTGTCGTACTGAGTGACTGTGGTCCTTAATGATACTGTGTGCCCTCCGCAGGCACCGTTGGAGATAGATGTCCTGAATGGCAGGGAGGCTTTTGCCAATGACGTGCTGTGTCACCTCCACTACCCTCTGTAGTGATTTCTAGCTGTAGGCAGAGGAGCTCCCATACCATACTGTAATACCGCCCTTCAGCAAGCTCTCGATTGTGCAAACTTCTTCAGCCTCCTCAGGTAGTAGAGCTGCTGGTGATGTTTCCTGACCAGTGTTGGTGATATGTAAACAGTGTCGGTGTTGTCCAAGAGAGGTCCTCTGTGATGTTCACACCAAAGAACTTGAAGCTGCTGACCCTTTCGACCTCAGCTTCATTGCTGTCTCCTGTAGTCCACTGTCATCTTGTTAGTTTTACTGACGTTGAGAGAGAGGTTGTTGTCCTGGCACCAGCTGGCTAATGCCCTCACTTCCTCTCTGTATGCTGTCTCATTGTTGTCCGTAAGGAGGCCCAAGATGGTTGTGTCATCAGCAAACTTGATGTTGGCGCTGTATTTAGCAGTACATTGGTGGGTGAACAAGCAGTACATGAGGGGACTGAGCACACAGCCCTGTGGCGCACTTGTGTTCAGGATCAGCGAGGAGGAAGTGTGGCTACTGATTATCACCACCTGGGGTCTGCCTGTCAGAAAGTCAAAGATCCATCTGCAAATGGTCATCTGCTCATTAAATATTTTGTCATGATTGCATTTTCTCTACTCACAACAAGACAGTTTGTAATTATTAAGTGCAAATTTGCACGTAAATCCTTTCAAGATCTTGCAACCTGATTTGATATTGGTCGCTGGTCACAGCCCATGGTCAGACTGTGAGCAGAAGCTTTTTTGAAGAAGCTCATTTGGGTGATAACAGAGAGCCTGATTATAACATTTTTGACATCTGTTTTGTTGATGTTATAAACTGTTCATTGATGGAAACTTGAGTGCAAAACTGATCATGACAACTATAGTCCTCAGCCATAAAAGCATCCCTGTACTGGCCATTTCCATCCTTTATTGGTCGTGTTTTCAGGACAGGAGAAGCCTTTTCCTGTTGAGGGAAGTTTGCTGCCCTCGAGATATATATCTTGGCATTGAGTTAACCACTTTCTTCTCTTCAAGACTCTGGAGACAGTTGTCAGTTGTCCACAGGTTTACTGAATCGAAAAAAGGGTGAAACTGAGAACATACAAAGAGCATAATCAGACAGACTGCTGACTACACACCTCCTTTACATATGCAGACATATTACCATCATGAACTACTGTAAATTATTCACTTTCAATCCTTTTTAACTCTCCCGTGTTTACATCCGTATTATGTTTTTTTTTGTATTTATGTTTTTAAACTATCACACTAATTACTCATAACTTTATTTTAACATGTTAATCTTTAATAACTTATGGACGTATGCAAGTTAAATGAAATCAGTAGCAACTAGCTTAGTCGCCATTTCACCTCATGAAATTAACTGCTAGTGAGCATTTTCCTCAAACTTCACAAACAACCTTCTGTACTGATAAATAATAAAACATAACGATATCTAATGATAATACATACAGACAATGCTCCGTATAGCGTAAGATATAAACAGTTATTTGCTCATGTAGACAAACACCATGCACCGCTGTTTTCTGTGCCGCCTCATGCCGATCTTAAACATGGCTTAATGAAGCTGCCTCTTGCATCTCATAAGGAGACTACTGCCTCCTAGTGGCGGTATTATGAACTTACTCCTAGAACAAACTGTGGAAACAGAATAGGAAATGTTGTCCAAAACAAGAGATTCTCCAGTTGTTTCGCAAAATGTCAATCAATTCCTTGTATCTGAATGTGCCATTGAAATAACTCAACTGACTGCACACAAATGTTTGCTGCTTTGCAAAAAAAAGCAGGCATCGAACAGGTTCCTGAACTGTGGTTACTGCCCATGTTGCTGCTTTCTGGGAAAATTACTGAGGAAGCAAATGTTTGATTTTTTTTTTTTGCATCGACAATTGGCCAGAAGCCATTATTGATTCTGGGTGAGTGTCTTTGAATGTCATGGAAAAGAACATTTTAGGCGGTGATCTTCAAGGCTTCAGTCATTTAAAACCACCTAATTTCCTGACACGGGATCCTTAGCCTGCTTCTCATTCTTTTGATGCATGTTTCAGGAAGCAGATGTTGTTTCATTCAGTGAGAGCAATTGGGTCGAGGTTGGTGAGAAGTGGTTCTTCAGAGCACATGGTGGCTTTTGGACCACCATGTTGAAGTAGGGAAGGTAGGTATGCATCATTCTTTCACATTGTTAAAACTATCCAAGCTGACTTTGCTCAGTAGGTATAATAAGTTTTTCAGACTGGATGTTGGGATTTTCATCCCCTTGTGTAAATATGTGAGTGGGTCAAACTGAGGGCTTCAAAACAACAATCAAGAGAAAAGACATCTGTTCAAGGGAGTCACCACCTCATCACTATTTAGTAGAGCACCTCAGCAGACAGACATGCTTCTGTCTTGACCAGATAGCTCATTGGGCTAGATTGTGGTGCTAATAACACCAAACTCACAGGTTTAAGCCCTGTATTGGCCAGTTCCATCTTTTGCAGGTTGTGTTGTTTTCAGGACAGGAGAAACCTTTTTGGGTTAGAATAGAATATCTTTGTCATTGTAACATGTACAATGAAACTGGAGTGCAATCCTCACAGTGTAAAAACAAACTAATTAAAGGATTTAAATTAAACTAAAATTTAAACTTTCTAAAAATTATAAGAACAGTCAAACTCAGAGACAACAGTAAACTAACAAACTACTTAACTAATAAACTAATATAAAAAAAAAAACCCTAAAACTTAAAAACACTGTTACAATTATAAAAACAGTCAAACACACACAACTACATTCAACCAGAAACATTGCACAGGTTATTACACAGGTCCCTTATTGCACAGTATAAAAAGACATGGACACTAAGTGCAGGTTAGTGAACCCTGAGCTGATGTTTGGAATTTAGAGGTCGTATGGCAGTTGGGTAGAAGCTGTTCTTGAGTCTATTTGTTTTAACTTTGATGGCCCTAAACCTTCTGCCTAAGGGTAGTAGCTCAAACAGAGTGACCAGGGTGAGACTTGTCCTTTAGGATGTTATTGGCTCTCCTGAGGCAGCGGGAACTGTGTAGCTCCTCCAGAGTGGGTAGAGGGCACATGGTGCTGTGGTTTTTCTGTTGAGGGAAGTGTTGTCCAAAACAAGAGATTCTCCAGTTGTTTTTCAACATGTTAATCGATTCCTTGTATCCGAATGTGTTATTTAAATAACTCAACTGATTGTAGGACACAGGAAATTCAAATACACACATGAGATTGCCTCAAAGAGAAGCACTGATGAATCTCTTAAAAATCGGTGCTCCTTTTCAATTCATCTAAATGTGCTTCATTTTGAAAGTAACTTTAATTTCATTAACTCTAAAATGTATCTTTAGTTGCTTGAATCACTCAAAACCACTCCAAAAGATAGTACTTACCAAAGGATTCATGAAGGTAGTAGCCATTGTTAGGGTATCATTTGTAACAAAATGACAGATAGATGGTCTTTTTCTTTGTAGCTTCTCTTATTTACCACTAAATAATACAATCATTAGCTGACTGCTTTTCTAGAAAGTCTGCAGTGAGAATTCACCAGTTGAGCACTGATTCATTCTGAGAGGTCTGACTCAGGTGTTTTTCATTTAAAGTGTACAGGATCTGATCAGAACTTGAACTCGTTCTCAGCTCAACCCACAAAATCCAATGTGGCAACAGAAGGTACAAAGGATGGTCCATCATGCCATGTGAAAGAACCAAGTGAATTAAACACTGATGGGCAGTTATCACTCTGGATTGGTTCTAGGGGCACATCCAATTATAGTTTCCATCCATCCATTATCTGTAACCGCTTATCCTGTGCAGAGTCACAAGCAAGCTGGAGTTTATCCCAGCTGACTATGGGTGAGAAGCAGGGTACACCCTGGACAAGTCACCAGATCATCACAGGGCTGACACGTAAAGACAAACAACCATTCACACCTACAGTCAATTTAGAGCCACCAATTAACCGAATCTGCATGTCTCTGAACTGTGGTGAAAACCAGAGCACCCGGAAGAAACCCACACAGGCACAGGGAGAACATGCAAACTCCACACAGAAAGCCACCTATCGGCCACTGGGCTCAAACCCAGAACATTCTGGCTGTGACAAGACAGCATTAACTGCAACACTACCATGTGTTGTGACAACAACTCCATGCAACAACTCCAATTGTGGTTTCAGGTTTGTATTTGCAACATACTGCTTTATCACTCAAAGAAGGTCTGGCATGTTTTGCACTGAACGGATTGTGGAAACTTTTGAATAAATGTTCATAAATGTATATGATTATTTTAGAAATTCAAACAACAATTGAGATTATGGATTCACATTCCTGGTTGGTGATGTCAAAATTCCCTGAAACTTGCCACAAACTTGTTAGCACCGTTGTTAAAACGACTGTAAATGTGCTAAAATCTGGGTAACATTTCAGAGACATATTGCAGTTAGTAGTGGCAAATACACAGATGAGAAGATAGTTTGTCTTCTTCTGACAACAATTAAAAACTTGAGGAAAGACTTTGCAGCTTTCACTGACACATCTGTTTAGTCAAGCCTTTTGTTAATGGTGTTTGGAAACATCTTGGAAACCTCTTTATCCACTTTGTGACAGAAAAAAGAAGTCATCTTCTTCTGGCCCCGGACAGTCTTTGGCTTTTTTCCTTTTCATGCTGCTGGATGAATTACATGCCCATGTGCCAACAAAAACAACTCGCAAACAACTTCTGTCAAAAGCTCCCGCGCCGGGCAATTAAAGGTCATTCAGTCTCGAGAAATCTCACTCATAGGTTATGTAGGTTGTATGTAACCCTATGTCAAATCTCGCAAGAGCAGCTGTGACAAGTAAACAACTAAACAACATGGCACCTCGGTCTGGAAAATGCCAATTCGTATCGTTTTTGCACTGTCTGACGGTGTATCTACTATGATTGGAATATTTTTGGAGTAATTATAACGTATTTGATGATCAGACACATTGTCATTTGGTGTTGCTGGGATGTTTTCACGGAGAAAAGATCGTTTTGAGAAAGATTGTATGTTGTGCAGTAGCATATAAGTGCATGGCCTAAGTGTGACTTGGGATTCAGTCGGCATTTAGGTAAGGGGGCGCACGCCGAGAGTAAGAGGGCACAGTGCCCCTGTTCCCCAGTTTAGACGAAAGCGTGGTGATGCTAGTAGTAATAGTAGTCGTAATTTATTAACAATAATAGTTGCTATAAAGGAAGGTTGTTGGGTGAAAATAGATTATGACAGCACTGTCTGTGTGGCAATTGAACCTACACAAAGCACTAAGCTGCCTGTTGGCTCCACAGAGCAGCACGAGCGTCAATACATTAGGGACATGTGCGGCCGCATTTCAAACTGTCAGTGGCAAAAGACGGTTCAATGGCGAATAGGTGATGCAGCGCGTTCTCTCCGATGATAGGCGACCGTGTTCAAGACGCCCAGTGAGTGCAGGGCACTGTTAAAGTTTTAAAAGCCAGCGATAGGCGGCACTGTTTATTCTGTTTTTCATCTGTGAAGTGCAGAGCTTCACACCATGGCATGCATTGCAAGAACCAAGCACACGGCCCGTAAATCCACTGGTGGCAAGGCACCCAGGAAGCAGCTTGCCACTAAGGCTGCCCCGCAAGAGTGCCCCTGCTACCGGCAGCGTGAAAAAGCCTCACCGTTACAGGCCCAACACCGTGGCTCTGAGGGAGATCCACCGTTATCAGAAATCTACTGAGCTGCTCATCCAGCGCCTGGTAAGAAAAATTGCTCAGGATTTTAAGACCGATTTGCGTTTCCAGAGCTCGACTGTCATGGCCCTGCAGGAGGCGAGCAAGGTATACTTGGTCAGCCTGTTCGAGGACACTAACCTGTGTGCCATCCACTCCAAGAGAGTGACCATCATGCCCAAGGACATTCAGTTGGCACGCCATATTCATGGAGAGCGTGCTTAAATGCAAATTCCGTCTAACACACACAAAGGCTCTTTTAAGAGCCACCTCACTGTCTCACAGAAACGAACCCGTCTCCATACCCTGTACGGAACACCGTTCTGTTTGAGCTCAAATTTAGAGTGGAGTTGGAGCAGTGAAACAGAACAGCTGTTAAGACATAGTGGCCAGAGTTCTAGAACTCTCCTCACGGTTTGACTGACAGGTTTTTGGTTTGTTTTTGTCCCTGTCCTTTTAGGTATAGTGGTGTCTGAGTGCCGCTTCAGTAATCAGAAAAGAGAAGCAGAAATTTTTCTACGCGAGTGTCCGGATACACTTGCCTTTCTTTACTGCTTAGAAATGATCATATTATGTGTAATAATTGTGTGTGTGTGTGTGTGTGTGTGTGTTTACCAGGGGTGAAAGTAACTTTTATTTCTTGACAGTACTATTATTTTGAGTCATAGTGCGCCCACGCAGCGCGCCAAAAAGTACACCTAATTATTTATTATTGTCTACTTATCAAGCATTCACTAGATCTTCTTATCACTCAGTAGTAATTTTTCTCTGCATTATTATTTTCCAGTTGTCCTCTCTTCCTTATCTTATCACCTTCCTTATCTTATCTACCTATAACTGACCACTTCCTCCTCTCATTTAATACCAAACACACTCTCTCTCTCTCTCTCTCTCTCTCTCTCTCTCTCTCCACTACTAATCTCCCTCGTCTTATTTCTTTCTGTAATATAAAGGATATCAACTTGAATTCTCTCTCCTCTAGCATTGACTCCCTCTTGGACATTCACAATTTAACCACCCCGGAAGAGCTGGTCTCACAGTACAACACTGGCCTTCACACCATCCTTAATTCCCTTGCTCCACTAAAAACCAGGTTTGTCTCCTTTTCCCGTTCTGCTCCCTGGTTTACACCTGAACTTCGGCTCATGAAAGCCAAAGGCCGACAACTTGAGCGACTTTACAAGAAAACTGGACTATCTGTTCATAAAGACATGTACAACAATCATGTACTTCATTACAAGGACTGTATTGCTCAAGCCAAATCCAACTATTTCTCTGGTATAATCTGTTCTAACGAAGGTAACACCAAATCACTGTTTTCACTGCTCAAGAACTTTAGCCAACCCCAGACTCCCTACCACCTCACCTGTACTCACCTGCCTTCTGTAACTCCCTCATGTTAATTTTTGCTGAAAAAATCCAAACAATTCACCAGCATCTCGGTTCACAATCCACCCCCATCAGTTTACCTGAACTTCCTCCACCCTCTCACTCTTTCTCTTCCTTCCAGCTTCCCACCACCTCAGAAATCTCAGATCTCATCCGTAAGTCTAAGTCATCCACATGTCAGTTGGACCCCCTCCCTACTGTTCTTGTTAAAGCCTGTCTTCCTTCTCTGGTCCCTCTCATCTCTGCCATCATCCATTCCTCTCTTTCCACTGGAACTGTTCCTACATCCTTTAAGACTGCTGCAATAACACCAATATTGAAAAAACCCAGTGCAGATCCTACCAACTTCAATAACCTACGTCCTATCTCTAATCTACCTTTCATTTCCAAAATTCTTGAAAAAATAGTAGCTAATCAACTCCACTCCCATCTGTCTCACAATAACCTGTATGAACAGTTTCAGTCTGGTTTCCGTTCCCTTCATAGCACAGAAACAGCTCTAATCAAAATCACCAACGATCTCCTCATGGCAGCTGATTCTGGTTTACTCACCATTCTCATCCTCCTTGACCTGAGTGCAGCCTTTGATACCATTTGTCACTTCACCCTCTTCAATAGATTAGCATCCATTGGTATCACTCACACCCCCCTTGACTGGTTTAAATCTCATCTCTCCTGCCACACAGTTCATTCAGCTTAAATCTTTCACATCCCACCCTTTCCCCGTTACTTCAGGTGTACCCCAGGGCTCTGTCCTGGGGCCCCTCCTTTTCATCATTTCTCCCCTTCCCCTTGGTAACATCTTCCGTAAATACAACAGTTTCCACTGCTATGCAGATGACACCCAGCTCTACCTCTCCAGTAAACCCACTTCCAACCCTCCTCCCTTACTGACTACCTAGCAGAAATAAAAACCTTCTCTTCCAACTTCCTCAAACTAAACAGTGACAAAACTGAGGTTCTCATTGGCACCAAATAGTCACTATCCAAAATTGACAGTTTCTCTTTATATTGACAATTGCTTCGTCTCCCCCTCCCCACAGGTTAAGAGTCTGGGTGTCATCCTCAACAGCATTCTTTCCTTCCAATCCCACATTAACATTACCCAGTCTGCATATTTCCATTTATGCAATATCAACCGTCTCCGCCCTTCCCTTACTCCCCATGCCACTGCTATTCTTGTCCACAGCCTTGTCACTTGTCTGGATTATTGCAACCCTCTCCTCTCTGGTCTTCCTCACAAATCTGTCCATAAGATCCAACTGGTCCAGAATTCAGCTGCCCGCATCACCAGAACCCCCTCCATCCACCACATCACACCCATCCTGCAGCAGCTCCACTGGCTCCCAGTTAAGTTTCTAATTGAATTCAAAACCCTTCTATTAACTTAAGGTTATCCATAACCTTGCTCCCCCATATCTGTCCGATCTTCACGTTGCCACTCCTTCTCGTTCCCTCAGATCTTCCATCCACTTGACTGTCCCCTCCGCCCGTCTTGCCACGATGGGGAGCAGAGCTTTCAGTCGCTCTGCTCCTCGGCTTTGGAATTCATTACCTTCCGAACTTGGAAATATCAACTCCCACATTTCAAATCCTTACTCAAAACACACCTGTTCAAACTTGCTTTTCAACTTTAAATCACTGCACTGTCTAATTTTTAATGGTAATTTGTTTCAATGTTTTTCTTTTTGTAACTTTAATGCGCATTTTATGGTTTTTCATTTTTGTACGGTGTCCTTAGGTGCTAGAAAGGCACCTTTAAATAAAATGTATTATTAAATACCTTCACAAGTCATCACAAGCATGAGCAGAAACTTTACACTGCCTACTGCCAAATATTTTTTTTTAAATAACCTATCAGAGGAAACACAACTTGTCACCTTAGTCACACCAGAGTCGGAGTGCCCACTTGCACATTCATAAAAGACTAGTCACATGGTAACAGCACGTGAATCATTTTCACATTTTGGTTTCTCTTTCACAGTGGGAATGGCCACTAAACAGTATAAAATCTGTCTGCCACAATTTAGGCTATTTGGAGGTAAAACCTGAGATGGTACGCAGGTTCAGTGCGTTTCAGATGATTCAGGACAGCAATTCAACTCAGTCTTGTGAACTGAAACACTGATAAGCAGTGCCTTTTTTTCTTTTTTTTTTTTTTTTTTACATAAACTTCAACCTGATCTGGCCGAAGATCAACTTAAACTAGACTACATTCTCGCAGAAAATGCTAAAAGTGGGCTTGCCTGTGCTGCATGAGGTAGCATATTCACAGATACAGTAACAAGTCTGCT
>JANZLB010000016.1:18666454-18676852 GCA_026167865.1 Notarius quadriscutis
GGCATGCCCCCCCCCAATAAATAAATAAAAATTAAGTTTTCAAGAAGAACTTGGAAGTGTGCATGATGGGGAAAATTTTTAGTTGCATCAGAGATTGTGTGAAAATCCCAGGAGATCAGCACTTTCTGAAACTCACTCAAGCTAGCCCATTGTGCCAACCATGTCATGGTCAAGTTACTGATCACTACTTTCTCCATTCTGATATTTGATGTGAACCTTAAATGAAGCTCTTGACCTGTTTGTGCATAGTTTAATGCATTGTGCTGCTGTTATCTGATTGGATGGTCACATGAAGGAGCAGAAGTATAGGTGTTATCAATAAAACGGATAGTGACCGAATATGAGAATTATTTAATGTGAAACAAATCCCCCCCGACAATGTTTAATACATATTTCCTCTGTCTTTGTGTTGCAGTAAGAGGATCATTAATTTGGGGCCAGTACACCCTGGGCCAGCAAGTCCAGACCCTCAGCCTACTGGGGCCCGAGTGTCCTGTGGCCACTGTAGCAACACCTTTTTGGT
The DNA here is from genome assembly GCA_026167865.1 of Notarius quadriscutis. Classification (NCBI taxonomy): domain Eukaryota; kingdom Metazoa; phylum Chordata; class Actinopteri; order Siluriformes; family Ariidae; genus Notarius; species Notarius quadriscutis. The sequence goes on from JANZLB010000016.1 coordinate 18,666,978, forward strand.
ACCATCCTCATTAACAACCTCACTTGTTTCACATAACTGTGGCAGCATCATTATATCAACCACTATAATCAGGAACAGTAGGTTATCTATTGTAGCAAAATTCATTCTTGAGTAAGTTTTTGATCAAGGTCCTGGTGGCTCCTGGTGCAAATGCACACTGTATGGAATGCAAGTCCTTAGTTTTTTTTTTTTTCTTATTTTTAAAAATTCAGGGCTTCCCCAAAAGCATCAGAGCGTAGTGGCCCTGCCTATGCTTAGTTTAACATGTGCTTAGTGACGTGCTACTACCCGTTAAACTGCCGCCATGACACTTTGCAATTTAGGCCCAGGGATTAATGCAGAAATCATGCATTTTTATGCACAAAAATGCATGTTTGGAATTTTAATACGTCCTGGGACACAGGGCTCCTACTTGAATTTTTCCTGATTGCCTTGGCAAAGCCGTTAGATTAACAACCAAAGTGAACAGAACAAAAAGGTCATAGTATCATGGTTGCTTTTACGTGACCTCACAACTGCAGATATCGGGACGTGATATTTTGTTAGACCTAATGCTTGGTGAGGCTAGCAGCATGTTTGTTCTGATAATGTAGACAAGGCTAAGCACCATAAAATATGCTTGATCTAGTATCTGGCTTGTTTACTGTTCTGGTCTGTTAATTACTATTAGGTCCACATTTGAGCTTACCTTTTATCATAAAATATTTTCTTTTGTTGGGAATTTCCCCTAACATTACAGCACAAAACCTGCCTCGAAATATTGTTTGGCATCTGTACTTTTTGTCTACCTTTAGCATCTCCGGTGTATTTGGAAGTCCATCTGTTATCTGTAACTGCTTATCCTGTGCAAGGTCGTGGGCAAGCTGGAGCCTATCCTAGCTGACTATGGGTGAGAGGAAGGGTACACCCTGGACAAGTCGCCAGGTCATTGCAGGGCTGACGCATGGAGAGGCAACCATTCACACCTACGGTCAACTTGGTCACCAATTAGCCTAACCTGCATGTCTTTGAGCTGTGTGGGGGGGGGAACCAGAGCACCTGGCAGTACGGTGATGTCGTGGTTAGCACTGTTTCCTCACAGCAAGAAGGTTCTGGGCTCGTGGCTGGTGGGGGCCTTTCTGTGTGGAGTTTGCATGTTCTCCCAGTCTCTGGGTGCTCTGGTTTTCCCCCACAGTTCAAAGACGTGCATTTAGGTTAACATGTGGCGGCCTTGGACTGAAGTGCCCTTGAGCAAGGTACCCAACCCCTGACTGCTCCCCGAGCGCTGTAGTGTGGCTGCCCACTGCTGTGTGTTCACTGCTTCAGATGGGTTAAATGCAGAGGATGAATCTCACTGTGCTTGAAGTGTGCATGTGACAAAGGCAGCTTCTTTATTAAGGAGAAAATGTAAACTCTGTACAAAGGCCCACATCGACTGCTGGGCTCAAACCCAGAACCTTCTTGCTGTGAGGCGACAGTGCTAACCACTACACCACCTGTATTTAGAAGTCCCAAATACTAAATGGTTCAGGAGGTCATTGTATCCCAAATCTGGTAGGTGGCTTGCTGAACACGTCAAGTGGAATAAATACTGTACATTTGTTGGTAAATTTAATAACAAGCCTTTCTTATTTAGTTTTAATTTTTGTTGAATGTAAACTCAAGCACAGCAAAATTCCTCCTCTGCATTGAACCCATCTGAAGTGGTGAAAGTGCATGTGTACACAAAGGGTGCAGTGTGCAGAATAAATGTGTTTGTAGGTAAATTATATGGCTCTGTGATGCCTGCATGTTTCAGCTTTTAAGTGTAACGTGATCATCTGATATAAAATAAATTTTTAATCATTGCAGTCAGGACAATTTCTCTGCAGTCATCTCAAGTTTCATGAACTGTCATGGCTGTTTTTGTTTGCCCGACAGTATGGCAGATGCTGCGTGAAAAAAATCTGATGTCCATGAAAGACCTTTCTGTTCTATTCCAGGTTAACCACTCTCAAAGGATGATTAAAAAAAGTCAGTGGATTTCTCTCTCATTCATACATGTCAGTCCACCAGATTTTCATACTGGATTGCTAAGATTATGGATTGAGATACCTGCTGCATAACACTACAAAGCCTCCGTATGCAGGAAATACAAACCAAAGTGAAATTGGACCAAGGGTAGTTACTGTAAATCTGACATGAAATGTGTGTGCAACCCAAAATGTTCCATTTTCCAGGTAGAAAGTCTCCAAAATGTCTTAAGACTGTCACAGACACTCATGCATAGACTTGAGCACACAGTGAAATTCCTCCTCTGCATTTAACCCATCTGAAGCAGTGAACACATTGTGTTCACACAAGTAAGCCATGAGTGCGCGCACACCCAGAGCAGTGGGTGGCTATGCTACAGTGCCCGGGGTAGCAGTTGGCGGTTGGGTGCCTTGTTCAAGGGCACGTCAGGGCATGGCTGCCCCATGTTAACCTAACTGCATGTCTTTTGAACTGTGGGGGAAACTGGAGCATCCGGAGGAAACTCGTGCAGACACAGGGAGAACATGCAAACTTCACACAGAAAGGCCTCCATTGGCCACTGGGCTCAAACCCAGAACCTTGTTGCTATGAGGCAACAGTGCTAACCACTACACCACTGGTCTAACATGCATTTTTGGACCAGAATTACACTACTCCTGGATTTGAAAAACAGCTATAAGTAACTTAATCTGATGCCTCATTGATTGAATTTGGCATGGTGCCAACCATGTTTGGTACTGTGCCAATTATGTCAGTCACAGATACTGTTTCAAACATGTGATCAACTTGAACCTGTACAAAATGTTGCCAACAAAGCTACAACTGTTGATGCAAGATAGTAAGTCGTAATGTATTTATTCTTTCAAACCTCTGAACATGCAGTGTTGAAAACATGGAGATCAGGAAGTACACGTACAACGAATGGACGCTGTCGAGTGTTGACTCATTTCCAGTTCTGGACAGTAACTACATGGTAGTCATTTAAAACTAGTCCCTGTCCCAAGTCCTCTAGAACCAGCCTTAATCCAACACAGTCGTGGATGATGAAAGTGGCAAAATGTATCCTGTAGGGGTGCTGTTGAGGTGATTATTCATTGATGGTTACTGGATCAGTGAGCAAAAACTGAAATATTGTGCTGTTCAATGCTGTTTCTACATGTTCTGTAAACGGGGCATCTGGTACAAAAATCCTATGGTGCAACTGTGGGGCGCTTTTTTTCTTTTTTTGTGGATAATATAAATATATACGTACGTGTGAAATATACATGTGCACGTGTGTATTTTATATTATATAAAATATACACTTGCATACGTTTATATAAAATGTGTACAATATACGTGTACAGTACATGCATGTATATGCATACTCACTATATACATTTTATATATTTTGTGTGTGTGTGTGTGTGTGTGTGTGTGTGTGTGTGTGTAATCTACATCTGTGATGTAGGCTAAGCAGAGGGGCCGAGTTTATACTTGGCACATGACTTTGCATGTATGTATAAGAAGTGGCAATGCGAGCATTGTTTGCATACTTGCCTACCTCTCTATTTTGTTCTTCTGGAGGATTATATGTGACAGTCAGTTGATGGCAGATCCAAAATATCCCTGTCTGCCAGGTTTCCGTGTGGAACTGTACAATGTTTAGAGATTTCATGCACAGTTATGTTCAACTCCCTAATGAACTCGGTTGTACCCTCCTGTAGCAACAGCAGTGGTAAACAACTCCCTAGCCTTGGTACCTGGAACAGGCATATTTCATGTTGGATATTTATTCATAGTTGTTCAGCATGCAAGGATGTTTAACAAAAATTCTCATTTATTGACTTTCACAAATGAAACCTTTTCCTTTGGGTTGTAAATGCTTTGAGCTTGATGTGCTTCATGACTTTTAGTCGGCAGGTTAATTTGTGTGCCTGGCTGATTTTGAATCTGAAACATGGCAAGGAAGGGGTGGTTGCGTCTGGAATTCATTACCATCTCCACAGCTTTTTGGGTGTTCAGCAGCAAGTGATTGTGGCTGCACTAGGATCAGTTTCTTAACTTCCTCCCTATAGGCAGACTAATCACCATTATGAGTAGGGCCTAACCAATATATCAAGAGGCGGTTGAGCTCAGCCGATAATGGTGCTTAATGTCCTTATTGGTATCGGCCAAAATTAAGCAGATTAAGAGCAGATAAAACTCCTTTTATCATTACCTTACCCATTGTGATGAACAGTTTTGGTCACTTGACCTGATGGGGTTCAGAGTTGGCAGTGGGAGGGGTATTCACTTTGCTCACTCTTTTCAGTCTTAGGAATGTATCAACTACAAAAACTTAAACCTGCTCTATTAATTTGGACAATTAACTGGCCATCAAAAAAGACCTGTTTTGGGATAAAGAGCTGGTAGTGGGAAGGGTATTCAATGAGGAGTAAAAAAAAAATTCCACTCCATTCATGAACAGGGTGAATACCCCTCCCACTGCCAACTCTTCATCAGGTCAAGTGATCAAAATGGTTCATCACAATGGGTAAGGTAATTTTTTTTTTAAGTATTTGTCTGGTAATTTATTTTTAAGTCGTGATATACATACTACATGGATATTATTGTAGCTGAACTTATGCTGAATACAAAAGTCATATGACTGAAAATGGTGCTTCAATTTGTTGAAATTGGCGACAAAATGGGAGCATGCCAAAATCATTAGAGTGCCAGAAAAGGAAGAGCAAACAAGTGCTGGTGCACATTTGTGTTCAAGAAGCACGCAAAGATTACACAGGAAGTTTGAGTAAAATTTGCTCAAATTGAAAATTTTATTCTATACCAGGTAACATTTGGTCCCTCTCTAAAAAGAGCAAAAGTTACTCTTTTGATAAACATTTTTCCAGTGTCAATTCAGTGTTTTACTCTTTGTAATGGTATTTGACTGTTCAGTGTGTCTTGAAATTAACTCTTGTACTATTTTACTTAGTTTAGAGCCCCAGCCAACTCTGTTACTCTTCCACAATTACTCTAATTTTGCTCCAACTCCAAATTTTACTCTCAATTCAAAATGGAGCAAAATTAACTATTTTTGAAAGATCTCTTAACGCTGGAAAAATTGTTTGGTCCCCCTGTGTATGCACTACAGTACACATGTCAACCAACATGATCATAAAAAAAATGAATATTTACACTCACTCGTTCATCTTCAGCTGGTGGAATTGAAGTTTAAAAAAAAGTCACCGCTCATCAGTGTTGTGGTTCTCAAGATTGAGTTGAATCGCTGTCCTGAATCATCCCAAGCACTTCCTGAGCATAAAATTGCTGTTCCATATCTCAGCAAGTTTTACCTCCAAACAAGGCACCTAACCTATGGCTGACTTTTTTTTAAAATCCTTTTCATGGTGGGCATTCCCACTGTGAAGGAGAAACCAAGAGTAAAAGTGATTTCACATGGTAATGGCATGATCATCTTTGTTTAAGTCAGTACCCAGTGTGCCAACTCAGGTGTGACCTGAGTAAGGTGACAAGTTTTGTTTCATTTAATTGAGGTAATTATTTTTTGGCAGTGGGACGCACTGGAAAATATAAAGTTTTTAACTTTTATCAATGATTAAAAACTCAAGATATTATTCTAAATGCATGACCTACTTGTTCTAAACCTGCCAAGCTTTGCCAGCGAAGCACTCAACCCCAGGAGGTTAAATATTCCAGGTCTGGAGAGCAGTGGGAGTTGGCAGTCTTGGTGTTTGTGTAAACACAATCCTCCTCCTGCTCTTTCTGGAGACTAGCACTCTATCAGCTTGGTGTGTAATGCGGCTTGCTAGCTTCATGGCCTCCTGGAATCTTTGGCTTCAACCATGTCTCTGTAATGGTCATAACACAGCAGTTCATGTTTTTGTGTGGACATGGAGAGCTCCAGTTCCTTGATTTTGTTGGGAAGTGATCTTGTGTTCAAGACAGACTTGACAGCAAGGATTTGTGCAGTGCTGTCACAGACACGGCACACATGCTGGCTCACCAGCCTCATTTCCTTCATGCTCTCTCTCATCTAATATTTGATTCTGCATCATATAATTATGTCTTGGGAGAGAACACAGCAGGTCATAACTGAAACATTGGCCAATAATGTGCTAAATTAATTTCAAAAGCTCAGTGTGCTACATGGTCATGAGCTGATGTATTTGCATCTTTGCATCACGATGTAGGGAAAGGGGTCATGTGTAAGCAGGGTTGTGGCAGTGGGGGAATGCCCCCACATCAGCTGTGAGTGAGTCATGTGAATGTGAAAATTGGAGATAAAAATAAAGCACACCTTGTTGTCAAGCCCATCTCCCAGTTCCTCATTCTCGGAGCTGCACGAATGCTACTGTTGCTAAAACCCAGAATTGAGGAGAAAGCGGTGCCTTAGAGTCCACATCAGTCACTGAGAATCCTCCAGACCCTTGTCAGCCTCCACCAAATGCCATGACAGGCCCTTGTTGCACTATGCCCAGAGCAGGAGCAGCGCTTCTTGGCTCTGCTTCAAGCCCAGGCAGAGGACCAGCAGGTGATCCAGAGCCTGGTTCAGCTAGTCTGTATTCCAGCAGTTGCTTCTGTGGATGCTGCAGCCACATCACCTGTAAAACTGCTTAAAATGGATCCGCAAGACAATGCTGAGGCTTTTGTGGAGTGGTTTCAGCATGTCGCTGAAGCATATGCATGGCCAACCTCAATGTACCACTCCTGTCAGGGAGGCCCAGCTCAAAGGCTCCCAGTCGCCAACTTGCTAGAGTATCCAGACCTGAAGTGGGCTATTCTGCAGCAGGTCAACCGCACCCCAGAACGACACTACCGGAGTGCTTCCGTGCACTGGCATGTAATGTACTGCATTGGCTGTACATTAACTTCGCTCAACAACTTTGAGATGCCTGCTGACAGTGGCTGCTGAGCTATGGACAGTGGAGCTGTTGAGTGTGCAACTTGAGAGCATAATTGACTGGTACTGGAGGAGTTTGTCATTTGACTAACGGGGGCAATGTCAGCTTGGGTTCAGGGCCACCACATGACCGTGGAGGAGGCAGTCCAGCTGGCAGAGGACCATGTGGCAATGCTTGCTTCCAGAAGTTGTGTGTCTCTCTCTCTCTCTCTCTCTCTCTCTCTCTCTCTCTCCTGTGTCTCTTTGCCTATCCCTGTCCTGCAGAAACTGGGGCCAGTCCCTCCCTGTTTTCCCTCCCCTGTGCCAATGCTGCCACTAACTCACTCCATTTCTCCACAGGTGGAACAATCTGTGCTCACGAAGCCTGGGAAGGTCTGCAGATGGGCTGGGAAAGCAGGGCATTTCCAGGATTAGTGTTCCTCCCTTCCTGATGTGACTCGGGCTTCCCCACAGTTGAGCAGGAGCATACCAAGGGGGTATGCATCAGGCCTTGGTGGACTCGGGCTGTAATCAGACCACAGTTAATCAAAACCTGATTCAGTGCAGGGCACTAGGGAATGCACATTTGGTGGTGTATACATGGATGTTCGTAAGTATCTGCTGGTGCTGGTCACTATCCAATTTGGGGGCAGAAAGCGCTGTGGAGGTGGTGGTTAGTTCTCGCCTCACCCACGTATTGATTTTGGGAACCAATTGGCCAAGTATTCAAGATTGAGGAAAGCACTTATTTGTGGATGGGTATTGCTATTGCAAAACTTTGAGGGGAGGATTCTATTGCAGTGTTATCTGGGGAGACTGTCCCAGGGCTGTCTGTGTCAGCTCCATGTCAGGGAGACACAAAGGGTGGGGAGGGTGCCACCCCTCTACTCTGCAGGGATTTCCCTCCAGGATTTCCCATGGGAGCAGTCATGAGGTGAAACTCAGGCATGGTTTTTTTCCCCAAAGTGAGCGTAATCAATAATTAAAACTTCCAACCTAACATTGCACTCTTCTACCAATATTTATTACTAAAGATAGGTTATACTGAGTGATGCAGGATATTCACACTGAAAAGGAAATAACCCAGTTGCTGGTCCCTAGGAGTTGTCGAACTCTTTATTCCATACAACTCGTTATCTCATGGTGGGGCATTTTGGTCAGGATAACACTAAACCGTCTCATGGCCTGCTTGTATTGGCCAAGCATTTTCAGCAATGTTTGTAGTTGGTGCATGGCATGTCATGAGTATCAGCTTGTGAATTTGACAGCCACCCCAAAAGCATCATTGTGCTCTTTACCGTTGCTCGAGATCCCCTTTAATAAAATTATGGCTCTCCTCGGGCCATTAGGTTGATGTGCACGAGGGTATTGCTTTTGTATTAGGCTTGGTGGATAATGCAACATGTTATCTGAAAGCATTGCCTAGATGCGGCATTTCTGAACGCAGTGTTGCAGAAGCACTCTTCAGCATTAATGCCGGAGTCAGGATTCCAAAAGCCATCCTGACTATGGTACAATGTTCACTTTGCAAACTATACAAATTACTGGGGATTAAGTTGAATTTGTGCCAGTGTTTACCATCTGCAAATGTAGGCTTGTTGAATGAATGATTTTAATCAAAGGCTGAAATCCATAATTAGTAAGTTTGCTCATGGGGATGCTAGAAATTGGGACAAATGGTTTGAGCCCCTTTTATTTCTAGTGCATGAGGTCCCACAAGCCTCCACAGTGTTCTGCCTCTTCAAATTGTGTGGTCAGTTTGTGGTATCCTGGATATCCTTGGGGAAAATTGCAAGGATGGACCTAATAGTAAAAATTTAATTCATTACATTCTTGACCTGAGAGCAGAATTCCACACATTGAGTTTCCTAACCCAGGAGAGTCTGCTCCAGGCATAAGACTGTCAATCCCAGTTGTATAACTGGGTGCACACCCATGAGAACACTCACTGGGAGATGGTGCTTGTTTTGCTACCCATACTAAGCTCTAAATGACATGGTGAGTTGAAGTCAGTCAAACAGATAAATGCAATGCACTTCAGGTTTACCAGCTTGGTCTCCTGAAACTGGAGAGATGAGGTTCCTGTGGCTTTGGTGGTTCCCAAGATGGAGGAGCTGGGACTGGAGGCAAGTCTAAAAAGTGCAGACCAATTCACCCCTATGGAGACAATCTCTTGCTGTCCCAGAGCACAGGTTGGAGGAATCATTGTTTTTTTTTTTGCCTCTACTTGGTCACACTAATCTCACTGAGCACCACATTGAGACTCCAGAGGTGTGGGTACACAGCCACTGGTGTTGGCTCCCTGAACACAGCAAAATGTAGTTCAGGATGAAACCAAGGCTATGCTTGACACATGATGCATTGGAGCACAGTGAGTTGGAGCAACCTGGTGGTTTTTGATTGACACAACCAACGGTTCAGTCTGGTTTGGTGTCGTAGACTTTAGAAATCAATGCAGTGTCTAAATTTGATGCCTATCCGATGCCTTGCATTGATGAACTGCTTGATTAGTCACGGCTCACTTTTATTCAGCACTGGACTTAAAGAAGGGGGAAATTGGCAAATATCCAGTCTCCAAGACTGCCTTCCCTGCATGGGTAAGACCTTAGAAAATGTGGGTTAACCACCTGCTTCTTCTGCATGGACAGGTCACCATGTCTATAATGTTCATCTCTCCGTGGCCAAAAATTCCAAAAAAAGAATGGTGTCAGTAGTGAAGGAACTGAAGTGGTACAATGTGGACATTGACACTCTGAGTGAAATGCGCCTCCTTGCAGGAGGACAATGCATTGAATCTGGAGTAGGGCACACCTTTTGGAAAAGAAACCCTTCAAATAGGAATTCTATCTATGGTATTGGGTCTGTTCTAGTCTCAAATGTGAACCTCATTCCAACTGGAATGACAAGTGCTTGATGACACTTTGCATACCAATGCAGGGTTGAAACCATGCCATTTAGAGCTTAGTATGGGTAGCAAAACAAGCACCATCTCCCAGTGCCTATGCACCAAAGTCAAGGG
>JANZLB010000016.1:18970139-18990688 GCA_026167865.1 Notarius quadriscutis
CAAGTGTTTAACAATTTTGCAGGCAATACCAATTTTATTTGAAGACTTAAGATTGTAGTCCTGAGTGAGTGAGTGTGCGATTGTCTTAGTCGCGTGTGTCGTATGTGTTGCAACACGGTGAAAAAGGCAGAGGCTTACCCTATTAGCTAAGTGCACGCTTAGCAGTTAAAAAATAGCTAGGGCTGAGATTGGGATAGTCTTTAAAAAGACTTTTTGTGGTATTAGTCTTTAAAAAGACTGTTTGGGTTTGAAGTAAAGGCCTAAAGTAGATCGATATCAACAGTGATGACAGATAGACTAGCGAGAGCTGGCACAAGTGAACTTGGCAAGAGACTAGAGTGAATGAAGCTCAATGCATGTGCAGACGCTTATATAGTAGGCTAGCCTAGCAGTTACGTGATATCACGTCACAGGCTCAAAATACTACCCCTTGTATTGGTAAATTTGAAATGAAACTGTGTGGTTGATTTGTTTCTGTGTTATAGTAGTCCAACCACTTTCATTTTTGACATGGGAATTTCCTTGATTTTTTAAAATTATTTTTTCCTGATTTTTTCCCCTCATCCTAGCCTACTCATGCCCCCCTAGGAGAGTGTCCGCACCCCCCCAGGGGGGCGGGCCCCACCGGTTGAGAACCACCGGTCTAGGCGAATGGCCAATGAAATCAGCTTCTCTAGCGAAAGACCATTGTCCTCACAAGCCATTTCAGCCAAGATGTCAGAGTTCAGTCCGTTGCGAAATGTCACTAATAATGCAGGCTCATTCCAACCACTCCCAGCCGCAAGAGTGAGAAATTCCAAAGCGTAATCGGAAACTGAGTGACTATCCTGACGTAGTCGGGTGAGTAATTCCCCTTGAGAGCGGCCCTCATTGGTGTGATCGGAAAACTGCTTTAAATTCTCTAACAAAGTGATCATAAGTGTTTGATTGAACTGTGGGCCAAACTATAGTAGCCCAATCTAATGCTTTGCCCATCAGACAAGATATCACAAAAGAAATACGAGCTTGTCTGAGCTCAGAGGGGAATTAGCAAAAAATATAGAACATCATAGCAAAAACCCTTTACACTGATTAGGCATGCCACTAAACTTATCTGATTTGCTGACAACAAACGAACTGGTCACAGCCATGAAGGGAGCAGATTGGTTGGAAATCACAGAAGAGCTGGAGGAGCTGAGTAGTTGGAGTTGTATGGTGATTTCCCTAATGCTTTCAACAATTTGGGCTAACTGTTTCTGCTGCTCACCTTGCTGTTGTGTGAGAGTATGGATGGACTGAGTCACAGAGTCAAAACGCTGGTGATGTTGTCCAAGCATCTGACCTTGGCTACACCATCGCTACCTGTAGCTCCGTGTAATCCACCGTCTGTATGTGGGCACAGTATTCTGTAATGCGGCTGTGACAAACCAGACACTTGCAGATTATACATGAACTCAAGGTTTTAGTAAGAGCAGGATAATCCAAAATCAGAGTACAAAAGCCAGGCCAGGTCAAAATTGGGAAATCCAAAACAGTAACATGGGCTAGACCAATCATAGTTAGTAAACAAGCAATAGTTGAAAACCAGGAATCAAGTGATACGGGCAATCAAAACATAAGGGCTAGGCAAATTGTAGTCAGAAAAACAGGCAATAATCGAGAAACCAGGAATCAAGAGAGATGGGCAATCAAAATACAAGGGCTAGGCAAAGCAGGAAAAAACGGAAGGCAAAAAGGGTCATATACAGAGAAACAATCAATACAATAATGCTCAGTAGGCTTACGAGAAGTGAAGACAATACTGTGCAAAGGACAAGACAGACAAAGGGGTATAAATAGAAACAAAAACAAAAGGGTACAGGTGATTGTGATCAGAACTCAGGTGAACCACTTCTATGAAGTGGTTCCGGATTGGTTGACGGCGTGCACATGGTAGTAACTGGTGTGTGAGGGGGATTATGAGAAATGGAGTCCTGAGGGTCGAGGCAGACGGAGGGTGAGCCCGGAAGCATGACAATTGTTATATTGTACAGCCTTTTTGTTGATATAATAAAAAAAGGACCACAGCTGTGAAGCAAGTACTCACCCTAGTCATTGACTGTTTTTTAACTTCCTAAATCAGGAAAACCCAACCTCTCAAAACCCAATCCCTCATCATAGTCATGTGGGTGTAGCAACAGTCTAGGATTGCCTCATCAGGCTATACCGGCAAATGAAACACAAGTTTCCTGTTCAGGCCTAACTTGTGGATGACAGGGAACAACTGTCAAATAGCCTGGTAGGGTCACCCATGGTGGGCAGGCTGATGTTGAACTTAGACTGGCTCATGGGGCTCTGGTAACGTCTATGGGCTGCAACATAGTTTGAGTGGCTGGAGAGTGATGGATAAATACTTCTGCTCAGTCTTCATCACATGCTGTTCATCTAGATCACATCTTGATGGTGGACACCCGCTCAGAGTGAGCATTGCATAGGGGTGCAGTACTTGCCAGCGCACCCTGAAATTTTCTGTTGGCAAAGGAAAAGACAATGGATGACAATAACATAGTGATAGAACCACCACTGAAAGTCGGCAGTGGTAACACGGTTGTGGAAAGCAGTGGCAGTCAGAGTGCTGAAGTAAATGACAGTACATTATTAAACTGGAGCAACCCACTACAGAGTGGTGTGCCTGATGTACGGCCAACTACAACTCATATTCTCAAATCAAAATGATCCATCAACATCCTTCAATATTAGAACTGGAAAACATAGCTGGAGAATACAAGAAGTTATTCATTTAATGAACAAATATAATGTCAGTGTAGTAGCAATTCAAGAACACAGATGAGTTCATTCTGAGACCATACAGTATGAGAGAATAGACAGCCATCTTATGATAACCTCTTCTGCTCAGAGAAACAGTGCCCAGGCTGCTGTCAGAGGAATTGGGTTCACCATGAACCAGATTGCTGAGGAAGCATTGTATGAAATCACCAGCATTTCAAATCATATCCTGAAAGCTTCCCTTGCTGGTAACCCTCAATTCACACTAGTTTCTGCCTATTCACCAACCAACTCTAGGTGGAACTTGGAAGAAATGAAGCAGTTCTATGATCAGTTGAGAAGCACTATTGATGGGACACTGAACCACAACTTTTTAGCCTTACTTGGTGATTAGAATGCAAAAGTCAGTGCTTGTCATGTGAGATAGTCCCATGATACTCACACTAATGAAAATGGTACTTGTCTAATCGGCTTAGCCTACGAGAAGTCTCTTTGTATAAGAAATACCATGTTTGAAAAGAGAACGGGGAAAAAGATGGACTTTTGAAGACCCAGAGAGTAACCAGTATCAACTAGACTACATCTTGATAAATTCTAAATGGAAGAATAGCGTCTTAAGTTCCAAAGCATATTCCATCTTTGCTTCAGTTGGTTCAGATCATCGAATAGTTACAACTAAGATTCAACTTTATCTAAGGGCTACTAAAGCACCTACACTCAAGAAGACTTGTGATTGGAAAATACTTAGAGATAATGCCGATGTCTGATGAAACTTTTCCATTAAGTTGCGGAACCAGTTCAATGAGCTCTATGACGGAAACACCTCTGTTCAAAGCAAAATCAAAGCAAAAGACCATGCAACAGCTACTACACTACCACTAGCTCAGAAAACAAAAGTTGCAAAGCACACTTCCCATCCTTCTATCGTGGAAGCAAGGAAAAGCATAGAACAACTCACTAAAAAGTATATCATCAGTAAATCTCGTATCATTAGAAAATGCTTGCAAGATGCAAAACATCAGCTGAATCAGCTAGGTTTCACTCAACATCCAAAGAGAAGCTAGAGAATAGCAGTAAAGTCCCTCTGTGATCTACATTTTGTTGACGACATAATATTACTCTCAAATGAAGTGGCGCCAGCACGCAGTCTACTGCATAGTGTTGAGAATGAATGTAAAAATGTTGGTTTAAAGCTGAATGCGAGCAAAACAAAAGCCATGTTTTTCAATGTAGATGTTGAACCCCTCTACACTCTTGATGGTGAAGAAATTGGACAAGCGTTAACTGAGTCTGGTGACAGAGATTTTAAATATCTTGAAAATTGGTGTGATGAAGAAAAGGATATTTCTACTAGGAAAGTGCAAGCTTGAAAATCTTTACACAAAATGAAGAAAGTATGGAAGAGCAACCTTTTGAACTCAATCAAGCTACAACTATTTCGTGATGCAACAGAAACCACCCTACTCTATGGTTGTGGCACCTGGTCACTAACCCAACAAGAGGAAAAATTACTTGATGGTACATGCTAAGAATGGTGTACAACATCAACTGGACAAAGTTAATAACACCACTTTATGGCAGCTTGAGCAGAATTTCAGAAGTTATCAGGGAATGATGTCTAAAACTTGCTGGTCATACACTCCAGGACACATCATCTCCTGCACATCTCAGTTACCTGGCTACCAACCCATGGCTATGCTGAGAGAGGATGATCACCATCAACTTTTGTAGATACTCTTCTTCATGACACTAACAACAATGTCAATGCATTAGAAACCTGCATGAAAGACAGAGTGGTTTGGCATTGATTGTTCTGCTGTCAAAACAAATGACACCGATCGGAAGAGAAAAAAAAATCAGGTGGTCACCTGGCTAGGATGTGTTGAAGCTGGCATGGAAAATGTGAACTAGCCCCAGCATTACACACTAGGGAACTGTCTGTCTTTTGCCATCCTCATAGTTGAGGGTTGACAATCCAGGAAGCTGTTCTGCAAATTTCTCTCCACCTGGAACTGTCACAGGCCAGAGCAGAGCACCAGACAGATGCATCCACTCGCTGATGTTATCTAGCCATATTCTCCATTGCCTACCCTTGGATTGCTTCCCCTCTACTATCCCTTCCAGAATAACGGTGGACAGTTTTCTGGCCCTAGTTCAAAGTACCGAAGCTTGCATCTCACTATATCCTGGAGGAGTTTGTGGGTGGTGTTCAGCTCCACAAGTATTGACTTGTTAGTGCAGTGTTCTGTCCAACTCACTCTTAGGATGCGACAGTACCCGAACATCTTGAAGGCTTGGATCCACCTGATGTCGTCCTTGTGGAGGGTCCAGCTTTCAGTGCCATATTTCACTATAGGCCATACAAATGTTCATAGAAGCTTGACCTTGATGAATTTACTGAAGGCATGGTTCTTCCAAAGTTGAGTTAAGGACTTGATGGATGCTCTACCCATGCCAAGTCGGCATCAGATTTCTTTACTGTCATGACCATCCTCAAAGATGTTTGCTGCTAAATATTTGTAGACATCCACCTGTTCTCAGGGTATGCCATGGCAAGAAATGTTGGTGATTTCTGCTTCACAAGTTGCAGCCATTGTCTTAGTTTTCATGGTCCTGATTTCAAGGGAGTAACGTCTAGAAACCTTGTCTACCAGCTATTGTAGCTCTTGTGGTGATGTAGCGATCAGCATGATGTCATCCGCATAACATAGGTTGTTAATTACATCCCTATTGACAAGTACACCAACCCCTGTCAACTCATCTGCTGAACCTTGCATGACCTCGTCGCTGTATAGATTAAAACATACAGTTGAGATCAGGCATCCTTTCTAACCCCTCTCCTCACCCGGAATGGCTCTGATAGTTCCTGCTCTACTCTAACTGAGGCCTGTTTATTTTTGTAGAGGCTCTTCACTATTCAGACTGTGCTGTTAGACATTCCCATATGGCTTACAACCTCCCAGAGTTTTTGATAGTTCACAGAGTCAAAGGCTTTCTTAAAATCAATAAAGCCATGTATAGCAGCTAATTGAAATCCCATGCCTTCTCCATGATGATGCGGATGTTAAATAGTTGGTCGCTGGTGCCGTCACCACTTCTGAAACCCATCTGTTCCTCTGCAAGTTCATACTCTGCCACTGGAGTTAAATGGCTTAGGAGTACGCATAACAGGAGCTTTCTAATGTGACTGATCAATGATATTGTATAAAGATCTGCACAGTCAGTCATTCCCTGTTTTTTGGGGATCTGGATACATATCAAATAAAGCCAGTCTGTGAGCCATGACCCTGTCTGTTTGATCTTATTGCAGAGCATTGTAAAAAAAAAAAAAAAAAAAACCCTGCATCTTGCTGTCTCTGCTAGCTTTGATAAATTCTGCTGGTATGTTGTCTATGCCTGGCACCTTCCTGTTTGATAACCTATTGATGGCATCATGAACCTCACTTTCCAATACTGTTCCCACTAAGGAACGGCGTGAGGCTGATTCCAAGTACAGTGTATTGAAGGAATTAATAACAATAAGGTATAAATTAGAGAACCTAAATAACTGAATGAATACCAAGAATAGTGGCTTCCACACTTGAGATCAGAAGAGGGTTCAGACAGCCACTAGAACACAACAGCCCTTGAGAGGCACCATCTCACTGCATGCTACAGAGTACTGAGAAGGACACAGGAACAGCTACCACCCAAGCCAGTACCTGCAGAGAAGCCCATGCCCACTGACATCAACAGGGCCACTCTCCCAAAAATCTACAAGCCATGGATAGTGGGATGTGCCCTGCATGATGTTTTCCATGCCAACACCCACACAGTCACCCTCTGGCTTCACAGGAGACCAATATTGGCTCTGTTGGACTTGGGAAGTGCTATCACCTTAACCTGCTTATCAGCGCTGCCTCATTTTTTTGAGGCCTGTCAAGCCAAAAGGGATAGACTGGCCAGGATTCTACCAGCTGGCAGCTGAGAGGAGACAGCAAGCCCTACGAAGACACAGACTCCAGTGCCAAAATCCAGCCCCTGTGTGAGCTGCCCTCCTTGCTGAGGAAGGAGAAGTAGATGCTGAGGCCTGGGCAGAAGGTGAGTCCCACCCCCCTCTAATCCTCTTCTTGTTATGTGTAACCAGGTTGCTAGAAAGAGGAACTTTGGCAAGGAACAGACTGAGGATGACTGGCTAAAGCATTGCTGGGGCCAGGTGCTGCAGATCAACAGGGAGAACACAAACACCATCCAGGTGCTCCCTGTGGCCTACTTCATGGTCAAGAATGAGCTTCTATATTTCTGATGGAACCACCCTGCAATCTTCTTGTCATCCCCAACACAAAGGTCAACACTATCAAGTCAATTTATTTGTATAGCACTTTTAACAACAGATATTGTGGCAAAGCAGCTTTACAAAAAAAAGACTTTAAAAATATGATCTAATTTTATCCCTAATAAATTTATTTATCCCTGTGGTGACAGTGGCAAGGAAAAACTCCCTCAGACAACATGAGGAAGAAACCTTGAGAGTACACGGTCATGCACCTGGTCCACACCCACCCACTAGTGGCCATCTGGGACCCCAAAACACACTGGAGAAAATATGGGGCCAGGTCCACTGGCCTGGCATGGTGGCCGAGGTGCATAATTTCTGTCAGAGGTGTGCCCAACACCATAAGACTACTCCCTATACGCCGGCATCGGCACCTCTCATTCCCCTGCCCATCATCAGAGTCCCATTTGAGTGGGTGGTTATGAAATTGATAGAGCCATTCCTGAAGTCCACCTGTGGCCTTGAGTACATCCTGGTATTTGTGGATTATGCCACCAGATATCCTGAGGCCATCCCCCTGCGAAAAGCCACATAAAAAAAAAACCATCACCCTCTTCAGTCAGGTCAACATTCCCAAAGACCTCCTCACTGACGAGGGCACTCCATTCATGTTGAAGCTAATGCTAGACCTGTGCTGGTTGCTGCAGGTAAAACATCTAAAAACCTCTGTTTATCACCTGCAGACAGACGGGCTTGTTAAGCGGTTCAACCAAACATTGAAGAGGATGCTGCAGCAAGTGGTGGAAGAAGAGGGCCACAACTGGAACTTACTCTTGCCCTATGTGCTCTTTGCCATTCGGGAGACCCTGCAGGCTTTGATGGCATTCATGCCATTCAAACTCCTGTTTAGGTGAAGATCCAGGGGCTTCCTGGACATGGCCAAAGAGTCCTGGGAAGACCAGCCCATGCCATTCTGCTCAGTTTTGGATCAGATTAGATTCAACTTTGTCATTGTGCAGAGTACATGTACAAAGCCAGTGAAATTCAGTCATTGAGTACATGCAGGATCTACAGGACTAGATTAAGCGGGGGTCATCTATCATAAAAAACATATGCAGACAGCTTAGAGAGAACAACAACAGGCCTACAACCACTCAGCGCAGCCCTGAGAGTTCTAACCAGGGGGCAGAGTGCTCTTCCTCCTACCCAGCAGCACCTACAATTTCCTAGCCCACTGGCAAGGCCCCTACATGATCACAGAAAGTGTATATAAACTATATACCAATAAACTATACACCAATAAACTATACCACATTAACACTCAAAAAAATGGATTGAACCAGTGCCAGTGCTCTCTCTGCCCTCTCTATCCCTCAAAGCCTGACTGGAGAACAAGTTCACCAAGGAGAGAAACTGATGACAGCCCAAAAATGGGAACTCAGAACTGGAAGAACAGTTTTGGGGATGTTTTTCTCAGTAGAACCCGGGCAAACACATATACTCTAACATTAAATTGAGACACACCCAGGACTCGTAATTTGCCAAAGGCCCTACAAGGTCCTGTAGGCCTGCCATCAGGTTATAGAGGCAGAAGTAGCCCACATGCTTCAATCTGGTATCATATAGGAGTCCACCAGCCTGTGGTCCAGCGCTATCATCACTATCCCCAAGGTTGAAGGGAGCCTGTGACTGTGCCATGACTTTTGGAGGCTGAACCAGGTATCAGAGTTTAACAGTTACCCTATGCCCCAAGTGGAAGTCTTCATTGAGTGCCTGGGGTAAGCCCATTTCATCTCCACCCTGGATCTCAGGAAAGGCTATTGGCAAGTGGCCCTTACTCCCAGCTCCAGGCCAAAAACAGCCTTTGTGATCAGCACATGTCACTGGCAATACCAGGTTCACTCCTTCAGCCTCCACAGAGTGCCGGCAACTTTTAAGTGCCTAATGTACATCCTTCTGTAACCTCATTGGCCCTATGTGGCTACATACCTTGAAGATGTCATCCATTCATACACCTGGTAGGAACACGTACACCAGCTCAGAGAGGTACTACTTGAACTCTGGCAAGCCGGGCTGAAGGACAACCCCCAGAAATGTCACCTGGGACTCACAGAAGGGCCACAGATGGGCTATTGCATTGGTCGGTGTTTCCTGAAGCCCCAGGACAAGAAAATCTAGGCTGTGAAACACTACCCTTGACCCTCCATGAAAAGCCAGATAGATGCTTTCTTGGGTTTGGCAGGATATTGTAGGCAATTCATGTGTAATGGCTCTCATATAGCCTCCTTCTCCTCCTCTCAGCTCTTAGAGTTAACCAGGAAAAGCAAACCAGACAAAGTCCAATGGACTACAGAAGCGGAGCAGGCTTTCTCAACAATTAAAATGACCTTCACCAGCATGCCAGTGCTCTAAAACCTGGGATTTTACAACCTTTCCTGGTGCACACAGATGCCTCCAAAACTGACCTGTGCACAGTCCTCTCCAAGAAGTTTGACAGAGAGTAACACCCAGTCATACAGTATATGTGAATAGAAAACTGACCCCCCACAGAGTGGCATAAGCCCTGGCAATCAAATGAGTCATAGAGGAGTTGCAGTACGATCTCACTGGTCATCGTTTCACTCTCAGATCATGCCCCCCCCTACAATGGATGGTAAAGTCAAAGGACTCCAACAGCCAAATAACTGTTTTTTCTCCATACAGTAATTCTCATTTCCAGGTCTGACATCAAGCAGTGGTCTGACGGCATCTCCAGGAAGGATGCGCCCTGGATTCAGGCCCCAACAACAGTGGGCTCAGAGCAGGGGGGGGGTTAGTTACTGTGACAACAGTGGACCAGCAGCCCATGCACACAACCTCACAAGTATTCCTTGCCATGCTGCCACAGTGGAGCTGAAGGAACAGCGCCCCAATTTCCCCGTAGCAGCAGTGGTGAAGAGAGAGCACCACCACAGCACCACTGTTGGGAAACAACATGCACATGGCCAAAGGGCAAGGACACCTAATACAGTGCCACTGGAGCTCACTAATCAGCATGCTCACTGACTCTGCACGAGGTGCAGGAACGATATAAAACAAGACTGCTTCAGCATTTGGATCAGTAGGAGGATGGTGAGAGGAAGTCAAGTCAGTTTATTTGCATAGCACTTTTAACAACAGACATTGTTGCAAAGCAGCTTAAGAGAAAAATAAAGACTTTAAACATCTGACTAATTTTATCCCTAATACATTATTTATCTCTAATGAGCAAGCCTGAGGTGATGGTGGCAAAGAAAAACTCCCTCAGATGACATGAGGAAGAAACTTTGAGAGGAACCAGACACAAAAGGGAACCCATCATCATTTAAGTGATAACAGACAGTGTGATTATAAATAACTTGTCATAACTGTGTCTATATAGTCACACAATAAAACTTTGTAACTAGGAAATTCATTATAGTTTTATCATGAAGTCTATTTTGTTGAAGTTATGAACTGTTCACTGATGGAGACTGTTCATAATGACTGCAGTCCTAAAGTTATCATGACGAACTTCTAGTGATGAGAGGAAGGGAGTAGATACACGCACCGCATGCTCCCGCTACTTTTTGTTAAAAACCTTTTACAACCTAAAATTTACCCCCCCTTTCTGTTCGATAAAAGCAAACGCTGTCCTTAGACTGCATCATGTCATATAGCTTCAGGCAATCTAAAAAGGAAGATGCTAAAAAAGATGACCCCTCAGAGGCTACACAGATTAGCATGCCTGCTCTGACCAGCTTACTCGAGGAGCACTGCAAATCCATTTCTGCAGCTCTCTCCTCTGAACTCAAATTGGTTTTCACCTCACTTGAAGCCAAACTCGACACTGTACAAACTACCGTGACTGACTTTGGTGAGCGAATTGCAAGTCTGGAGGCTAACACCAACTCAAATGAAGACTGCTTCCAGGCCCTCGAGATAGCGTACACCAAGCTAACAGAAGCATGTGCTTAGCTCAAGGCTAAAAACATTGATTTGGAAGGACAGAGTTGGCGAAATAACGTCAGAATTGTTGGCTTACCAGAATCCATCAAGGGCCCCAGACCCACAGCCTTCTTCTCTAACGTCCTCATGGAGATATTTGGCGACCAGGTGCTGCATTCCCTCCCGGAGCTTGATCGTGCACACCACACGATGGCCACCAGGCCTCCGCCAGGAGACAGACCCAGACTGGTGATTGTATGCTTCCATCGACACCAGGCAGGGGAGCTCAGGAAGCTCACAAATGGAGGAACACCCTGAGATATCACGACAACCCAGTTCACATCTACGAGGATTTCTGCCCTAAAGTCCAGGAACAGTGAACAGCTTACCAAGATGTTATGGCCACACTCTACAACCAGGGCTTGCGTCCGGCTCTCCTGTACCAAGCAAGGCTCCAGATCACCAATAAAGATGGCAACAAGAAATGATTCTCCTCTGTCGAGACAGCCACCACCTATACAAAGTCTCTGCCCGCATGTAGTGAGGACACCTTAACCTGAACCCGGTGTCGACTAGGCTAGCCTGACTAACTGCTGTGGACCACTGCAGAAGACATCCTGACCCATTCATCTGGCAAGATTGTTACTGTTAGTAAACGATGCCCAGTTAATTCGGGCTCATCACCTCAGTTGAAGCTCCCTGGGTTGCTGCCGCCATCCATGTGGCCCTCTATTGACTTTTATTGAGCTAACCTTAAGTGGCGATGGTGCTCAGTTTTTTCGGCTAACTGTGTTAACATGGACACTGGTTCTTGAACAATTTTAAAACAGCCAGCGTTTATATATATATATTAGGCTATCGCTATATGTTTGGATCGCTGTTTTTTGGGGTTTAAATATAATTGAGACAGCTGTATCATTAGTATATTTTGACATAGCAGACTGTTCATTTCATAGTTGAAATTGCTTGTATTCTAATAAGGTTACATTACATATATTCAGGAAGTGCAAATGTGCAATTGGAAGGAACTGGTAAGTACTGTGAGAATGGGAAGCTTATTAGGGGTTTTATACTTATCTACATGGTTATCTATTTTTTTCTCCTTTGTGCCATCCCTGCCTTTTATCCTCTTCTTTATTCCCTCCACCCCATCCCCTGGGCAATATTGGCACCAGACATATCATCCTATAGCAGGTGACTAATGCACAACTCTACAAGAAGCTTAGGTAAGGGCTGTCAGTTCGTTTCAGAAAATGTTAGGGGAATCAGTGGAGCTATTAAAAGGGGTAAAGTATTTTTGCTCTTACAGCAACTTAAAGGGGACATTTAGTTTCTGCAAGAAACACATCTCAAAACTTCTGAAATTTCGAGAATTAAAAGGCACTGGATGGGCCACATGTTTCACTCTAGGTTCTTGCTGAGGGCAAGGGGGGCAGCTATTATCATTGGTAGAAATGTCATATTTGAACCATCTAAAATTGTCGAAGATCCCAATGGCTGCTTTGTCACTGTCTTAGGCAGGCTGTTCAATGTGCCTGTGATCTTGGCATGTGTCTATGCGCCTATCTGGGATGACGATAGATTCATTGCTCATTTTTTCTCTTCTCTCCCAGACACAGACAGCCACCTCCTGATTGTGGGTGAGGATTTCAACCTTATCCAGAATCCTGATCTTGACAGGTCCTCCTTTAGGTCCTCCATCTTGTCTAATGCTACCTCAACACTGAAATCACTGACAGACCAGCTTTTTCTGAGAGACCCCTGGAGATCAAACCACCCAAACTCTAAAACCTTCTCCTTTTTCTCCCACATCCACTGCACATATTTGAGAATAGACTTCTTCCTTGCTGACAACAGACTTCTACACCGACTGACTCTGCTCAATATCACAGCATAGTAATTTCAGATCATGCCCCCACTACAATTGAAATTCATTTCCCTGACTATGTCAGCTCACCCAGACAGTGGTCATTCTCTCCTTTGCTGTGATCCAACATTGACTTCAAAAAATTTTTTGGATGAAATTTCCAATTTTCTCCAATTGAATGACACAGAGGTCACAAGAGGTACCCTTTGGGAGGCCTGTAAGGCCTATGTGAGAGGGCAAACCATTTCCTTCATATCCCAACTGAAAAAAACAAACAGCCAGGCTGGTTGATATTTCGGCTCAACTACGGCGGGTAGATGCCTAATACATGGCTAACCCCTCCAGCCCCCTTTACAGCCAACGCCTGAAGCTTTGAGCAGAATTTGATCTCTTAATGTTGTCCAAGATTGAAAAAACAACTGTTGAAATCAAAACAGCGCTACTTTGAAATGAGAGAAAAACCAACTAAATTTCTTGCCCATCAAACCAGGGTGGTGGCTCTCTCAAGGCTGATACCCAAGATAAAGTCACCATCTGGGTCTGTTGTTTCAAACCCAAAATCGGTGAACAAAGTTTTTGTGGATTTTTATCGTAGACTTTATTCCTCTGAATACTCCCCCAACATTTGGAACAGCTGCAACCCCCTACATCTGATTACTTTTCCCAAGATTGACACCAAACTTACCAATGAGCTAGGGTCACCAATCTCAGCAGCTGAAGTCCAAGAGGCTATCAGAATGTTGCAAAACAGCAAATCCCCAGGCCCAGATGGTTATGTTCTGGAATTTTATAAAGCATACTCAAATGTCGTTGCTCCACTTTTAACCAAGGTTTACAATGAGTCTTTCATCAATGGCTGGCTCCCCTCACCCTATCTGAGGCCACTATATGCTTATTGCTTAAGAAAGTTAAAGATCCTTGTGGAAGCTGCCCTGATGTGGGTGGAGTACAGAAGTATGGCAGGTGGATTGTTAGTGCTTCGACACACATTTATTTTTATGCTTTTCAGCAAGACACGACAGGGACAGACACACACAAACACACGCAGTAGTGTTCTGATCCCAACCAACCCACCTCTGCTCTCCTACTCCTTTTAAACCCTGTTGTCACTGCAAGAGACACACACAGACACACATTAATTGACGACAGGTGTAGCGATTTGGCCACTCACCTTCCCTGACTCCGCACTCTGTTCACAAACCGATGCTCGGCCATGTCCCCACTGCCACATACCCCCACCGCCCGACTCAGGCCGGGGAGCTGTCCGGCCTGCAGTGGACTCCCCCCCTGACAGGACAGGAAGTCCGCCACCACCATCTGCGCCCCCAGGCTGTGGACCACCTCAAACTTAAATGGCTGGAGGGCGTGATACCAACAGGTGATCCACGCGTTGGCATCCTTCATATGGTGGAGCCACTGGAGGGGTGTGTGGTCCAAACAGAGGGTGAAAGGGCGTCCAAGTAGGTAGTACTGGAGGGCGAGAACTGCCCACTTGATAGCCAGGTACTCCTTCTCTACCATGCTGTACTTGCTTTCATGCATTGACAACTTACAGCTAATGTACAGCACCGGATGTGTAAAAGTGGCCCCCCACACAGTGCAGCCTTTACCCTAGAGAAAGTCTGTTGTGAGATCAGTCAGTGGGCTGTTGACATCTGAATAATTAGGTATGAACCTACGATAGTAGCCAGCCAGCCCCAGGAACTGTCTCACCCCCTTTTTGGTCTTGGGCCCAGGGCAGGCCGCAATCGCTGCAGTCTTTTTAATTTGGGGATGCACCTGCCCATGACCCAAGTGGAAACCCAGATACCATAATTCCACCCGCCCAATTGCACGCTTTTTCAGGTTAGCTGTGAGAACTGCACGCCTCAGCAACTTTAGGATGGCCCTAAGGTGTTCTAGGTGCCACGGCCAATCATTGCTATAGATGATGATATCGTCAAGGTACGTGGCAGCATAGGCAGCGTGAGGGTGGAGAACCCTGTCCATGAGCCGCTGGAACATCACGGGAGCCCCAAATAACCCAAAAGGAATTGTGACGAATTGGTGCAACCCAAATGGTGTGGAAAAGGCCATTTTCTCTCGGGATAGAAGAGTCAAGAGGATCTGCTAATATCCCTTCGTTAAATCCAGTGTCGAGTAAAAACGAGCAATGCCTAATCGATTGAGCAGCTCGTCAATGTGGGGCATTGGGTATGCATTGAATTTAGATACTGCATTGACCTTTCTATAGTCCACACAGAACTGGATCGACCCATCGGTCGTGGGAACCAGGCCCATCGGGCTGCTCCAGTTACCGTGGGACTCCTCGATTATGCCCATTTCAAGCATGGCCTTGAGTTCATCCCAGACCACCTTTTTTTTGTGTTCGGGCAGGCGGTAAGGGCGACTACGCACCACCACCCCCAGGGGCGTCTCAATGTTGTGTTCTATGAAGTGGGTGCGGCTGGGCAGGGGCAAGACCATGTCGGAAAATTCTTTCTGCAACTGGGCCACCTCTGTGAGTTGGGCTGGTGAGAGGTGGTCTCCACAAGGGACCGGAGTGGCTAGAGATGTCAATTTTTTTTTTTTTGTACCTCCGGCCCCAGCTCCACCTTCTCTGGGACTACTGACACCAATGCCATGGGGACCTCCTCATTCCAGCGTTTTAACAAATTGAGGTGGTAAATTTGCAGTGCCCCACCCCTGTCCGTTCGCTTCACCTCATATACCCCTTTTCCACCAAATCAGTTTCAGGGCTGGTTTGGGGCCAGTGCTGGTGCTGGTTCACAACTTGTTCAACTTGTGAGCCAGCTGAGAACCAGTTTGCTTTTCCATAGCTCGGGGTGCTAAGGGGAGCCACATCATTATGTCGCTGTATACATCAGTTACATCGCTGCGTTTGCATAAACCTTGGCGCGAACATTGAAGCAACAACAACACAGAGAAGAAAAAGCAACAACAATAACAAAAATAATGAATGATTTCGTGTTTGTACAGCTGCTGCTTCTCGTCGCTTAAAAATGGTGACCTTTCACAGTCTTGCTATTGTTGTTGGTCTTAACAACTCCACCCCCAAGCTGATGTAAGCGGTTCTTTCCTCTCGCCCAGCAAAGAGCTGGTGCTATCCTGGAACCGGTTTTTCTGGCCCCAGAGCCAGTTATTTGTCAGTGGAAACAGAAAACTCAGTTCCAAACTAAACACTGGCCCCGAACCAGCCCTGGAACTGCTTTGGTGGAAAAGGGGCAAGTGTATGAACATAACTCTTATGATTTATGTTCATACACTTGTTGACCAGCAGAGGGTGACACAGGCACTACTTTTGTAAACAGCATTGCTGTCTCTGGCAGAGATCCATAGAGTGGAGAAGTGGGAGGAAATCCCACCCACACACTTGTGCCTGCATCAGCAATAGCAGTGGCAAGATTTGGGTACAAGCCAGTAGGGTTGTCAAAAGTTGAAATGTCCTTTCCTTTAAAGAGTGAGCTGGGGCAGGCTGTGGAGGAATAGGGTGGGAGCAGAAAAAGAAAAATTACTACCGTCACTA
Organism: Notarius quadriscutis; assembly: GCA_026167865.1. Classification (NCBI taxonomy): domain Eukaryota; kingdom Metazoa; phylum Chordata; class Actinopteri; order Siluriformes; family Ariidae; genus Notarius; species Notarius quadriscutis. The sequence goes on from JANZLB010000016.1 coordinate 18,986,478, forward strand.
TTACTCCCCCCCCCCCCCCTTTTATACCTCTCTGTCCTTGTGAGATGTTAGAATGCTGATCTCATATTACAACCTCTGCTTGCCACATTTTAAATGCAGCCCAATCCACATTAACTCTGTGTTTTTTCTTCTTCCCTTTATTTTATCTAAATGTCCTTTACACAAGGACTTCAGCAAAACTAACTGACAACATAACTAAAAGGGGAGAGCCAGAAGGTAACACAGGCATGAGGGTGCCCTGGAACATAAAGTAGCCAGCCACTACATTGTCAACAAACCTGAGTGAGCGGGGGGGATGACAGCATCCATACATCCCAGTTTATGAAACACTGTCTGAAGACCCTCCAGATCTACTCCTTTACCTAATAAAACTAAAAAGGCTTGACTAAAATGATATACGTTTTCAATCTAAACTTAAACACAGACTGTGTCCGAGTCCCGAACACTACTTGGAAGGCTGTTCCATAACTGTGGGGCTTTGTAAGAAAAGGCTCTGCCCCCTGATGTAACCTTCACTCTACAAGGTACCAGCAGATAACCTGCACCTTTTGATCCAAGTACAGTGGATTTAATAAATAAATAAGTTTTCAAAAAAATTTCCCACCTGTAATGTGACCTACTGTATAACCTGTACAATTCAATTGAAAAACAAAAAGTTGTTAGGGGGGAAAAAACAAATGTACAATAAGCTGGTTGCACAAGTGTGCACACCCTGAAACTAATACATGGACTCAAACTGCAATGATGTCAAAAGCTAGTATATTTTGGTCAGCAGAAAGATCCTGAAAATTCTTGTGGAGGGATCTTGCATTCTGGAGAAAAATCTAGCATGTACCAGGCTGCAAGGTGTATAGTGGAGTATAGTAAATTTGGAGACACACATTTGCTCTTAGTCTCATTTTTTTCTCCTTCACAGCTTCTGACATGGTTTTCATTTAAATGCTATTATCTGAAGTCCTGCAAACAAGTGTACTCTGCTGAAGGCAACATAATGGCTATGAGCTGGATTCCAGGTTCCCATGTTGACAACAGCGGAAATCAAGAGTATCTCTTTGTAACTGGTGCACAGTCTTGGCAGCAACTGATTGATTGGGAATTGTGTTCTCATAACCATGATGGTGTTTGCTATGGTCACAGTAGGAGAATGTGTTTGATAGCAATGATCGGTGTCCAATCTGGAGAAATTCCTTCATGGTAGTCCCTGTGTGTGGCAGCGGGGGTGTGGTCAAGTGGGTTTGTGAATGGAGAGCAGCAAAGTGGAAGCACCTATTAATGTGCTGTCTCTGTATGTGTTTGTGTGCAATGAGAAGGAGATCAAAAGGGGGGAGCAGCAGAGTTTGAGGATCTCTTCCCCTAACTGATATCTGTGCTGTGGCACAGATTGTATTCGTGAAACTGTTGAAAAAGCACGTTTTGGTGGATTGTGATTTTGAAATAAAATGAACATGACTATAATACTGCCTGCCTGTTCCAGTGTCCACTGCATTAGGGAAAATCCTTACACTGGTGCCGAAACCTGGGATGCTCGAAAAAGAGCCATTGCTATGCAGTCCTCACCATTCAGTGAGTTGATCCATGCCCTCACTGCCACCCAGCAGAACCAGCACCAGGCACTGGTCACTATGAGAACTGAGCAGGAGCCGTGCTTTGAGGCACTGCTGCAGACCCAACAGGATGACCACCAGGTGCTCCTGCATCTCTAACCCCGTAGATGCACCAGCCATTCAAAGGAAATAAGAAACCTTTTGGCAGTGTTCACATGATCATTATTGTTTTCCAGTTGAGACCAGTAGGTGATGTTTGGATCTTTAACAATTCAACTCATGGCTATGGTCCACTTGCTTTGAACCTTTTGGAGAGAGTACTTCTCAATGCATGAGCTCACAGAAATGATGAGATGAAAAAAAGACTAACCATTTGCACAGATCCTGAACCATTTGAGAGAAGGACAACACACAGACGGAGATATCAAAGAACTGAAAGTTAGGCTTCTGCATGTAGGTGAGCACAGTCTACAGTATCCACAGTCTACTCCACATCTTTTATACCAAAAAAAAGACTCTGTAAAAGGCAGCAACGATGGTGTTCTTGAATGCAAGTGAAGACAAAAGAACCATTAAGGCAGCTGACCATGTTGGCGATGTTCAACCAAACATTAAACAAAAAAATCCTGTCTTCACTGGCTTGCAATGATGAGTCGCACTGCTGGTTTCATGGCAGAACTGAAGTTGGCGCTACACATGTGATGTGAGACAGTAGCTAACATCAGTGTTGAAGATGGCATCACAAATGGCGCTGCCTGTATTGTGAAAAAAATTCAACACTTAGAACCAAATATTGAGGTGCTTAGCATCATTTTGGTTCAATTTGATCACAGGAAAATTGGGTAGCAGACTAGATCGGAGTACCACAGTGTAAGGATTTCCCCTAATGCAGTAGACGCTGGAACAGACAGTTGGTATTATGATTACACTGATTTTATTTCAAAATCACAATCAGCCAAAACACGCTTTTCAGCAGTTTCATGAATACCATCTGTGCCACAGCACGGATGTCAGTTAGGGGAAGAGATCCTCACACTCTGCTGCTCTACCTTTTTTTTATCTCCTCCTTCTCAGTGCACACACACACACACACACACACACACACACACACACACACACACAAAGCATTTCTCTAATGGATGCAAATCCAGTTCCTTTGGTTTCCTCAGGAAATGCATAACCATGTGTAAGCAATATTGTAGGAATCTCCTCACCTTTTACCACAAATAAGTATGCTCTACAGATCCACTCTACCATGAGCAGAAAGGTATTCATTAGGTTGACACTTCTGCAAGATCTCCTGAGAACAAACATCATTTTCCATCAGTTGTACTGAATGTTTGAACCATGTTTAACAGCATGTTGTGCACACAGATGGGCCCATCAGTTGTTGTAGCATAAAATTTCCATTTGTAGTCATGATACAAGTTGCCTATAATTCATCTCCTTATAGGTATCCTTGGGGTGGCACAGTGATGTAGTGGTTAGCACCGTTGCCTCACAGCAAGAAGGTTCTGGGTTCGAACACAGTGGCTGGCGAGGGCCTTTCTGTGTGGAGTTTGCATGTTCTCCCCATGCCTGCGTGGTTTTCCTCCGGGTGCTCCGGTTTCCCCCACGTTTTAAGGATGCTAGGTTAATATGGGACAGCCTTGGGTGAGGCACCTAACTCCCAACTGCTTCCCGGGCGCTGTTATCATGGCTGCCCACTACTCTGGGTATGTGTGCGCTCATTGCTCACATGTGCGTGCATGTGTGTTTTCATTACTTCAGATGGGTTAAATGCAGAGAGGAAATTTCACAAGTGTATGATGAATAAAGTTGTGCTTTCTTCTTCTTTTCAATTCATTGTGTCTAAACTCTGTCCTGTCTGTAGAGGGATTTCCGAGGTGTGTTGCTTGCCCTTTCTTGCACAGACAATCTTTCATCAAGGCACTTCTATCTTTGTCATTCATTCATGTTTTTGATACATATCACTGGCTCATTTCCTCTGGTATTTATTTTGTATTGCTATTTCCAACTGATGATATTCATAATCTTGCCTTGCAACAGTTTTGGAATGAGGAATGAGTACACAATCTTGCTGCCTGTATTCATTTTCCCTTGCACACTGTTTTGCCTTCCTTTCATCTGCATGCTGCTTTTGTCTGTATTATTCATTTTCCCTTGCAGACTACCTTCTTTTCGTTTCTTGCGCACTTTTGTTTTCTCAAAATTCATGTGATTGCCTCTGATGCCACTTATGGTATTTCCAGTAACTCAACTGAGCACACTTGAGGGGCTTTTTCACATCTCCAACCTGCTTTGTGCAAGATGCTGGCCTTGTGCAAGATGCATGACCAAGCTGGCACCAAACTTCAAAGCAAGCTGTTCAAACCCTGTAGTTTCAAGAGATCCCTTGGTTGTAATGATATTGCACTGGATTTCAAATGGGCAAATTTCTATTACTGTTGATGGTAGAAGTCCAGGCAACTCACTGTGTATAAGTTATCAATTAATGATAAGTTCAATTGATATAGCACCTTTCACAAACCCAAGGATGCTTTACACAGGAGTTACCAAAAAAAAAAAACCACACTAAGAAGAATAGTGTGAGGTAAAGAGAAAAGTTTTCAAGTTAGCTTTGAAGGAAGAGAGAGTGGAACAGTCACGAAGCGATTGTGGTAACGA
>JANZLB010000016.1:19144664-19156140 GCA_026167865.1 Notarius quadriscutis
CCGATCTGTTGTGCAGTGGTTAGCACTGTCGCCTCACAGCGAGAAGGTTCTGGGTTTGAGCCCAGTGACTGACGAGGGCCTTTCTGTGTGAAGTTTGCGTGTTCTCCTCGTGTCTGCATGGGTTTCCTCCAGGTGCTCCGGTTTCCCCCAAAGATATGCAGGTTAGGCTAATCGGTGGCTCTAAATTGACCGTAGGTGTGAGTGTGAATGGTTGTGTGTCTCTATGTGTCAGCCCTGCGATGACCCGGCGACTTGTCCAGGGTGTACCCTACCTCTCGCCCATAGTCAGCTGGTATAGGCTCCAGCTTGCCTGTGACCCTGAACTGGATAAGCAGTGATGGATGTTTATTTAGCATTTTTGTAAGGAATCTCCAGTGTAAGCACTTTATAACAGTCAAAGGTAGAGCTGTAACTTTACATTGTCACTTATGAGACTGTCTTTCGGAAAAAGCTCTTGGTCATTTCTTGGTAACATGATAAGCTGTGTGTGTGGTTTTTTTAAATAATTTCAAGAGAGAAAAAAGAGGGGCTTGTGACAGAATGACAATATTATACATAATTACAAATGGATAAAATGTATGCCATTTTTTAATTAATAGGAAATTGATAGTGTTGGGGAAATAATGTAGTTTAAGTGGAATAAACACTTTGGAACATGCTGTTATTGAAAAATAATCAACTTTGGGGTGGTAACTGTAACTCCACTTCATGGATTATTGATTATTTTTCTATAACTGCATGCCACATTGTGTTTAATTCTATACATATCACTCTTCCAGACCAACTGAGCTGAAGCTTCAATCCTTGGAAGGCTTTCTCAATGCTCAATCTATGTAAGAATGATGGCGTAGTGTGTATATTTTCAAACTTCAAGGGTATTTTCTACAAGCCACACATGTCCATCTATCAAGACTTTAAAATAGTTAGATGAGAGGAAGAGATACTCCATTTTGAAAGAGCTCTGACCAAGACTTAAAATGGCCTGCATTATGCAAAAAGCTGCAGTGTATGTGTGACAGTGTGTGAGAGGATAAAAGTGAGAAAGTGATGGAACTGGTATGCTCAATGGCTCGCATGCCCTTGAGCCTTTGTGTGTGTGTGTGCATGTGTGTGCGCGTGCACACACGCATGCCCGCCCAGTGCGAGAGTGTGGGTGGAGGAGAACAAACTGTGCCACTCTGTGTGAGCATGCGTGAGAAGAAAAAAGTGAGCACAAAATGTATGCATTGGTGAACACTTCTTTGCTTCCAAATGTGTCCATGCATTCCAAGTGTGTGTGTGCGTGTGTGTGTGCGTGTGTGCGCGCGCGTGCGCGTGTGTACCGCGTGTGTGTGTGTGTGTGTGTGTGTGTGTGTGTGTGTGTGTGTGTGTGTGTGTGTGTGTGAGTGAGTGAAGGTCGTGGCTATGCACTGAAGGACACTGAAAGGTGCAGTGAAATCCCTGCGGAGCTGAGACATGCATGTGGAGCTGCGGGAGAAGCACAAGGACTCTGTGTTCTGTCTTCTCCATCTGTCATTTAGTGACACCTGCTCTAGGAGCAGAGCCCAGCACCCCACCTTGCCTTCCCACAGAGACATCAACTTCTCTCTTTGTAGTAGAAAATAAACTACACTGAAACCTACAGCACATTTACCCATGTCTTAAACCCAGGCACCCTGTACGTGTAGGTGAGCTGGCCTTCGACTTTTAACATCATGGGTACAAATCAGTTAGAATGCATTAAGAGAGGTCAAACAGATCACAGTTTTTCTTATGACCTAATTTGTAGGAATTTACTCATAATGTCTAGCTGTCATCTTTCCACTTGCCATTTCCTTACTCAAATGTGGCTCTAAAACCATCTTTTTGGCATTTTACCACATTTCCCCCTTCCTGTATACTTTATTTAGTCATTGCAAATTCCTTTAATGTTCTTCCTGGGAGTGTGAATGCAAACACACTATACTGGCCCACATGCAATTAGTGATCACATAATAGGTGTATGACCATGCTTGGAGGAGAGACCTAGCCATCTTATTTAAGTATAAATAAGATAAGATATTGTATGCTTAATGTTGCCTAGTGTCGATCAATAGCTGATAGCCTTAATTAATCTTACCATATATCAGATGCCTGTAGTGTCAAGCAGGTCATAAATAACACCATCCATCCATCCATCCATCCATCCATCCAGCCAGCCAGCCAGCCATTATCTGTAACCACTTATCCTGTGCACGGTCATGGGCAAACTGGAGCCTATCCCAGGGTGAGAAGCGGGGTACACCCTGGACAAGTCACCAGATCATCGCAAAGTCGACACATAGAGACAAACAACCACTCACATTCACACCTACGGTCAATTTAGAGCCACCAATTAACCTAACCTGCATGTTAGGGAACTGTGGGGGAAACCAGAGCACCCAGAGGAAACCCACGCAGACACGAGGAGAACATGTAAACTCCATACAGAAAGGCTTTCATTGGCCGCTGGGCTTGAACCCAGAACACCACTGCACCCTAACCACTACACCACTGTGCTGCCCTCTTGTGTAAACACAAACACGTAATCCTGAAAGTACTGCAGTTTTCCATACGGGGTTTTTCTCAGACATATAATGCAGTTGATGTTACAATGAAGAGTTATAACATTAACAAAACAAATTTCATGTTAAAACTGTTATAATCATGCTATCTGTTATCACCCAAATGAGGATAGGTTCCCTTTTGAGTCTGGTTCCTTTTGAGGTTTCTTCCTCATGTTGTCTGAGGGAGTTTTTCCTTGCCACTGTCGCCACAGGCTTGCTCATTGGGGATAGATTAGGGATAAAATTAGCTCATGTTTTAAGTTGTTCAAATTCTGTAAAGCTGCTTTGCGACAATGTTTATTGTTAAAAGCGCTATACAAATAAACTTGACTTAATTTTTTTTTTTTTGCAGTGTACACATGTCACTTCTGAGATACCAGTGATGCTGACCTCTCCTTCTCTTCAGACCTTCCTGATCCATCCTGATGCCCTACTTCTGGCTGAGGTTCTTATTCCTTCGCTCCTGTGAGGATCGCCCCATATGTACATCCCCTGATCCATCCTGATGCCCTACTTCTGACTGAGGTTCTCATCGCCTTGTTCTTGTGGAGGATGGCCCAATATGGGCTGCTGAAAAATACACTTAGAAGATGGCTCTGGACACTTAATAAAAACAGTTTTGTCTTGATGTCTTGGGACTACAATTGCCATGATAATTTTAGGACTGCAGTTCTTGTGAACAGTTTTTCACTTGTCTCCATCAATGCACAGTTGATAACTTAAAAAAAAAAAAGACTTCATATCAAAACTACATTTGAATTTCCTAGTTATGTAATTGCACTTTTTGACCATATAGAACCCACTTTTAGAAGTGAGTTATTTATAATTATGCTATGTTATCACCCAAATGAGTATGGGTTCCGTTTTTAGGTGTGCCCATGACACTGTGTCTGGAGCGTAATTTTGTTTTGACAGCTCAAGGGCTTCCTCCAAAACACTGGTTCCTCATCAAAGTTTCTAGGGAAGAATTACAGTAGGGGTTTCCCGTTGTCTTCTCCTGGATTACTTATAGAGCTTTTCTCCTCTCAACTATTCACACACATTCTCACACACATTCTCACCTATGGGCAATTTAAAGCAACTTAACTGCATGTCTTTGGACAGTGGGGGAAACTGGAGGAAACCCATGCAGACACAGGGAGAACATTCAAACCCCACACAGACAGGCCCCTGTTGGCCACTGGGCTCTGACCCAGAATCTTCTTGCTGTGAGGCAATGGTACTAACCACTGCACCACCGTGCCACCCTCCTCATTGGCTAGGAAAAAGAAATTTCCCACATGACTGGGGATGCCCTCATGCACTGTGGGATGTTTGTGTATGCACATTTCAAACCATATATAGTACAGCTTGTTCAATACTCAAACCATACAGTTGAACCATCAGCGAGTCTCACGAATTTGTTACACATTTTCCAGGTAAGTTGCATGATCTGCACAAAAAAGCATATGTAGTGAGGCAGATTGATCTCTTGTGCCCAATATGGTGCTTTCATTTTGATTATTTATGGCTGAGATCATTTGACGCTGAGAAAAGAGGGAAACTTAGAGCCATTGCAGAAGCCAATACAACAATTTGGAATATCCTGAAAAATAAAGAATTCTCTGGTTAATTACAACAAGACGTGGAACTGGTCAGCCAATGAAAACACCAGTTGACGACAAACATTGTGAGTGCTGTGAAGGAAAAAAACCCAAAAGCAACAGTCAGTGACATCACCAACAATCTTCACAGGACAGGGGTGAACATGTCGCAACCCATCATTTGAGGAAGACTTTGAGAGCAGAAACATAGAGGCCATACCACAAGATGCAAAGCACTCTTCTGCAGTAAGAATTGGAATGCCAGATTGGAATTGGCAAAGAAATACCTCTGTATTTTGTATGAGCCACAAACATTCCAGAACCAAAATTAAACTCTATCAAAGTTCTAGAAAGCCAAAGCGTGTAGTCCATGGATTGGACTTATTGGGTACAGCACATCCAACAGATGCTCGATCTGATTGAGATTTGGGGGATTTAGAGACCAAGTCATCATCTTGTCATGTTCTTTAAATCATTCCTGAACAATTTTTGAAGTGTGGCAGGGCTCATTATCCTGCTGAACATGGTCACTATCATTAGGGAATATCGTTGCCATGAAGGGGTGTACATGGTCTGCCACAATGCTTAGGAGGTAATACGCAGTGCATGAATTAAGGTGGTCATTGGCCCCCTCATTTACTATAAACACCAAAGCCACAGAAAACAAGGCATTCACACTGCATCTGCAAGCTGGTAACAGCTTCTAGCTTTCTAAACCAACAGGTACAACTGCAGAAGTACAGAATACCCTATTTTATTGAGAAAAAATCACAACGTCCTTACAGAGACATGAATCGTGGGTGCTGCTGTGCAATACTCTAATAAAGCAAAGCCACAAAATACAATAAACATAGCAGCAGCACATAATAACAGCAATAATGCAGCAGCAGCATAATCATAAATAGCCTACATATTCCTACCTTTAGAAGTTTTTCTTCCTTGTTTTTCTAACAGAGAAAAATATTACTTTCTGGTAAAGTCCAATTTTTGCAGGATATCACTTTCAATCAGAGATGGGTGATTTAGTTTGTTTTGGCCCATTGTGGATCTCAGTCTATTTTTAACTAGTTTCAGTTTTGAAAAAAAAAAATGCACCTCACTGACATTGGTTACAGGCAAAGTCATAAACTGTCAATGCTCTAATCAACTTTTGACTGTAGTTTCCTTCTTCTTATACAGTAAGTTGCAGCATTGACCTTGTTGAAGTGTCCTCATTTTCTTTAATAAATTCTCTGAATTGTCTGAGTTTGTTCACAAAATCTCCCTCCAGATCAGCTGCATATTTCTTCTAGAGATTAGCCACTCCTGTAAGAAGAGCTTGTATGAAGATGGATGCAGTATTGTTCAAAAACCCAAACATCTGCTAAATATCTTTGGAGGAGTGATGCCTCTGATTCTGATTTGTGAGAAGTTGATCTGCATCTTTGTTCTGACAAGTTTCATGTCCCATTTTAACCCAGTATGTCCTGATATGTTCATCAATTTTATCCCAGCATGCAGGATCCAAGTTAATGGCAGCAGGATTTGCAGCCCCTTGTGCACTTTCTGCAGTAACAGGTGAGGCCGTCATGGAGGTATTCGTAGCGGTTGGGAAATGGCTAAATCTCAGAGTGTTGGTGGTACAACATACTGGTGTTTTGGGTGATTGAAGTGTCAATTCCTCTGTCTCGGAATAATTATCTGAATGAGATGGTTGTGAGGCGTTGTCATGGTCAGCTTGGCTGGTGTCTTTGTCATGGATATAGCTAGCTGCAGCTACAGTCAAAAGTTGATTGCAGTTGTTTCAACCACATCAATGTTAACCCTTTGCCCACAGTCCTCCTGCTGTGGATCTTCATTATGTAGCTGACTAGCTGAATATTCAGCAGCCTTGAAATATCCAGTGAATTAAGGAATTAACTTTATTAGCTCTTGATCACAGTGTTCTTTCAGCTATTGTACTTTTTGTTTTTGTGCTCTACTAGCATATTTTCTTTCTGAGATTTTGCTGCTATGCTGCCCAGTAGCAGTGACATAATAGAAAACCTAAACTGGCCACATCTACCTAGTCAGCTGCTTAATTTTTAAATCTTTCCTATGGATCAATATGGGTAAAGGGACATTCTCTCTCTCTCTCTCTCTCTCTCTCTCTCTCTCTCTCTCTCTCAAGTAAATTTAAATAATTAAAAATAGTCTGCCCAATCCAGGGCTCTTACACACCTGAGGCCCCTAGGTCAGCCTGTGCATTAATCTGCTCCTGGTGATACCTGTCAAAGTAACATCTACATGCATGCTAAGACCCAGCAGAACATTGCCTAGAGCATCACACTGCCTCTGATGGCTTGCCTTCTTCCCATAGTGTATCCTCTTCCTAAAGTAAGTGATGCACATGCATCTGGCCATCCACATGATGTAAAAGAAAATTAGGTTCATCAGACCAGGCCACCTTCTTCCACTGATCCATGGTCTAGTTCTGATGCTCATGCACACATTGTTGGTGCTTTTGGCAGTGGACAGGGGTCAGCATGGGCACTCCAACTGGTCTGTGGCTACACAGCCCCATACGCAGCAAGCTGCAATGCACTGTGTGTTCTGACACCTTTGATAGACAGTATTAATTTTTTCTGCAATTGGTGCTTCAGTAGCTCTTCTGTGGGATTGGACCAGACAGGCTAGCCTTCTCACCCCACACACATCACTGAGCCTTGGGCCCCCTGACCCTGTTGCTGGATCACCAATTGTTCTACCTTGGACCAATTTTGGTAGGCAGTAACCACTGCATACCAGGAACACCCCACAAGTCCTGCAATAGTGGAGATACTCTGATCCAGTTGTCCAGTCAATCACAATTTGACCCTTGCCAAAGTCACTCAGATCCTAACACTTGCCCATTTTTCCTGCTTCCAACACATCAACTTCGAGAAATGACTGTTCACTTGCTGCCTAATATATTCTACCCCTTGACAGGTGCCATTGTAATGTGATAATCAATATTATTCACTTTACCTGTCAGTAATTTTAATGTTATGGCTGATTGGTGTATAGAAAAATCAAAAGAATTGGCCTTGCCGGTCCAATATTTTCAGAGGGGACTGTATTTATCTGCCACTATGGACAAGCCACTACTAAGACATCACAAAAAAAAGGTTTAATTAATTCAACAACTCAAAATAGTGATAAATTTAAAATAAATAAAATAAATAAAATACATTTAAATAATAAACAAAATCATGATAAAATGGCGTATATTCCATGCACACATTGATTTCATGACTTCCACTAATTTGTATCCACACGTAACTGTTAGCACAAAATATAAAAATTTCACGTAAAATAATAAGATGGACATTGAATCATGAGGTATTTCATAAGCTGCTGAGTAATGAGGGGCAACTTGTTAAATTAAACCAATTGCAATGATTAATGTGATAATTACAACTAACTATTCAAAGCAACATACTAGACTCCTATAAAAGTTATTTCAATGCCATCTTCTTATTCATATATCTTCATATTAGTCTGTTTCATTTTTTTTACATTGTTTCTTGCTTTTATGTTCCATCATATTATATTTGAGAGCAAAACAAAAGTTATTTCCTTCTTCAGTACACATTTTTTTAGCCATCGTATTTTTTTTTTCTTTCTAAAAGGCAAATGCTTTAAAGGTGGTGGCCTAGACACTCCTGAATAACCCTGTCTCAGAGTGATTTGCATAATCTGAAAGTGATCCCAGAAAATCGACTTAAGCAGCCGTGCAACTTGAGTGTGAATGTGAATAACTTTACCCACGTAAATATTGATATTATTTTGAGACTTAAGTTGGCAACGTAACTCACTATCTCTGAATATGTGTACAATGACCTTTAGTCATCAGTAGTTTTCCTGTGTAGGCCATAAACCCCAGAAAGGGATATTAAAGTTATAAAAGAAAAAAAGATCAATTGCAGAATCATCTTTGTTACAGTATCTCTTCTGTCTATCTCCTGAAGGTCGTTTGATCTTTGATAACCTGAAGAAATCAATAGCCTACACTCTCACCAGCAACATCCCTGAGATCTCTCCCTTTCTCTTCTTCATCATTGCTAGTGTTCCTCTGCCTCTGGGCACTGTCACCATCCTCTGTATTGACTTGGGAACTGACATGGTAAAACACACACACATCCCTTACACATTCCTCTATGGCAGGTACCATCACAATTGTCTGCCTTCAGTCTACAGCTATATGCCAGAGTGATAGTAAAGACTGCTCTCTCACTCAATCACTTTTTTCATTTTCCTTTCTATGTAAATCTATTTGTCTTCATCGTTTTCAAACTATGAATGTCTTTGGCCTTCATGTGACATAGAGAGCAAAGAAACACTTCTGCACACACATGCAGACAGTCACACAAATACATAATTACTTATTATGCCATTGTTGCTGTTTTACCGCTCCTGCCCATCGGCACTGTCACACTTTTTTTTTCTATTTCTCCCTCTCCATCTCTCTCTCTTGCTGTCTCTTTCTCACCCAGATTCCTGCCATTTCTCTGGCTTATGAGTCAGCGGAAAGTGACATTATGAAGCGTCAACCCAGAAACTCCCAAACTGACAAATTGGTCAATGAGAGACTCATTAGTATGGCATATGGGCAGATCGGTAAGACATATGCTTACACACAAGGGCAAGTCTTTACCTATCGACTGTGAAATTTTGAATCAAGTCAAATGAACCATGGCCTTAGACAACCATGATCTTACTCCTTAGATCCTGATGAATGCAATTAGTGGCCATTTTACAACCAGTTTTCTCAGTTTCATAGCTCAGGAATAGTTTATTTTTCAGAAACAAGTTACGCATCTTTAAAAATGGAAACCATTCTCTTTTCAATCATTGTGGCTTTATTGTGTGATTATCAATCATTAGGGTCACATATTCATCAAAATGTGGTTCACCCAGTTACCTCAAATACACACTACCCTGTATAGTCATGAACAAAGCAGAAATAGAGACTTTGGCTCAGGATGTATTGTGCATGATTGTTTAAATCTTTGGCTGTATATCTGCCCATGGCTGTCACCAGAATGGATGACACTGCAGATACAGTGTTACATAGCCCCATTCTTCCAAATAGAACATGGCCTGTGTTCACTACCCATCAGATAAGACTTGGGGGTACCTCAAAATTGTACATGGCATCATTATCTTTATAGGAGCAGGGGCAGATTATTTTTTTTCCCCCTGGGAGTGCGTAAATTAAAAAAAAAAAAAACTCTTGAAAAACTCAGAGGGCTTTGGTCCTTTCATAAAACTGTGATTCCACAGTGGGATCTGGATTTGGTATAATGCAGTTTGTGCAATTGCAGTATTAGCCAATGGACATAAATTGAAATGAAGACACAGACATAATTTGGCTTTCATTTAAGATAGCTTTTTACTGGCTATCATGACAGCTAAGCAAGCCTTGAATTGCATTTCTTAATGATGCATTTCTACTTTCATGTGAAACAATGGTCCAACTGTCGTGTGAACCCAACATTGGTAAACCTATAAACATATCTGCCAAACCTATCTGAGAATATGCCCAGGCCTGCACTCTGTCCAGTGAGGGCTCTCAATTGTGGACTTCACTAACCAGCTGTTTGTGTACTTTGGGGAGCACCCTCAAAGGGCTCTGCTGTGTAAAGCCAGGTTTGCCCATTGGATAAAGGATGTAATTGTACAAGCATATTTAAGCACAGGTAAAGAAGTGCATTTTTCCATTAAATACCATTCAGTGCAAGCCATGGCTACCTCAAGGGTGTCACTAAGAGGAGTGTCACCTGATTTTACAGGTTGAATGTTCCTTCATTGTAACCTGCATGTGCTTTGAGTTTGAGTGATTCCTATTTTCAGTAAGAAGCATTGTTTAAAGCTGCATTCTGTAGGATTGAGAAAAGAGTAGACTTAGTTTGAAAATTTGAAAGAGTACAACTTCCAGGTCTCTCCCCCTCTCTCTCTGCTGCGCTCCACCCCTGCCTGCAAAGCCCCTCCCTGCAAAGGATGCTGCAGTGCCCACGCAGGTTGGCAAACACGGCAACTGAAGTTGTTTGATAACAGAAAATGTCATGAATAATGCTATATAAGCAGTAAACCACTTTTGTCCACAACACTTTGTGGACAGAAACTTGAGCTTATCACCAAAGTTGGATGCGAAGCAAGCTCTTGGAATATTTGTGTAAACTTGTAAACCTTAGTAAAGTCAACAACAGTATTCAAAAGCTGGGAAAACTCAAAAATCTCTGGGATCATGTTACCTTGATAATTTGAGTTTTCTCAAATAATGAGCAGATGGCTCAGACCCTGCTTAAACGTGTTTCCATGAAGGAAAACAAGTCTGCCGTAATATCAACTCAAAAATCCTTGTTATACTGTTTTGAAAGTACTTGTTAAGGCAATAATAGAGAGAAGTTTGCTGGACATACATGTTTTTGTCAGTTGCAAATGCCAAAGTTTTATTTCTGAGTCAGATTAATTTGAAAACTTTTATGACATCAACAATTATGAGTTATTGTTTTTACAGTGCATAGGTGATCATTTAATCTGGTGACTGTGAAGGCCACAGCATATGATTTACATAATTTTCATATCCATCAAATCATTCAGTGATCCCTCGTAGCCTGTGGATATGAGCATTGTATAATGACTCGTCATCGGATAAAGGTTATCAGGCAGAATACATTAGGCACTTTTGGACCAAACAGTTCTATGAACTTGTTGAGAGGAACTAGCCCCTGGGAAGCTCCCCTGAGAACCACATGCCTTCAAGGGCTTTTTTTTTTTTTCAGTTTGCATTTACACTGCCAGTAGGAATCGTGTGGTGTCAGCCGGCTGACAGTTGCAGTAGTGACATCACTACTTTGTTTTCATATGAATGTGCATCTTTTTCACTAATGTTCTTGTTTTGCTGTGAAAATGATAAACTATTAACGTTAGGATTTAAACTTGTCCACTTTTGCATGTCATGTTTTGGTCGCATGTTTCCATAGAAATAGATAATTCCTCTGCACATTAGAATGGGGGAGACCAGGAAGAGTTATGTGCTGACAGAAAATTCTTTTTTGCATTAAAAAGAGCAAATTTGTGGTGGAAAATAGTTAGCGATTGCTTAAAATATGTTTACCTGACATGTTAGTATGGATTATTATTTTATAGGCTGAAAAAAAATGATCAAGAACTTTTTTTTTAATTAACATTTTTACATTTAACTTTAATGCATCAAAATCATGCTATATTTCCTCTGTCACATATCCAAACTCAATTCCAAAAAAGTTGGGACACTGTAAACATTAAAAAAAAAAACAGAATGTGAAGATTTGCAAATCATGGAAA
>JANZLB010000016.1:19303566-19314895 GCA_026167865.1 Notarius quadriscutis
GTGTTCACTGCTTCAGATGGGTTAAATGCAGAGGATAAATTTCACTGTGCTTGAAGTGTGCATGTGACGAATAATAATAATAATAAAGGTTCCCAATCTACCAGGTATTCAACTTGCCCTTTTTTGTGTCTAGAGTCGAGGATCTTATTTACCTGGTAGATGGGTTCCCCCTCTAAAAGGGTGTTCGTGAACTGGTGTGTTTTCAGCAAGCGGGCCCAGGATGACTGGTTTCATGTTGGAGACATGGAACATGGGAGATAATCTGCTGTGAGGGGGGAGTTCCAAGCAGTAAGAAACTTCACTAATGCGATGCAGTACCTTGAATGGCCCAATGTAACATGGCTGGAGCTTTCTGCAGGTGTTGGGCTCTCTAAGATTTCTTGTGGCCACCAATACTCTGTCGCCTGGGGCAATGTCTGGATTATCTCCTCTGTGTTTGTCTGCATATTCTTTATACTTGGCATTGATTGTTTCAAGACATTGGTGAACCTCCTCCTATACTGTTTGGCTGCATGCGAACCAATCCTCCACAGCCTGTACCTGGCTTGGCGCATCATCCCATGGGAACAAGGGTGGTTGACGGCCGAGTATGCACTGAAACATTGTTAACTGTTCTCAGGAAGCAGCCGATTTCCTGGTTGGCTCCCTCAACTTGGCCATTAGATTGAGGGTGGTAGCCAGATGTAAGGCTCACTGATACCCCTAACTTCTCCATGAAGCAGGTCCAGAAGCAAGAGATGAATTGAGAGCCCCGTCGCTGACTATATCCTCTGGGATACCATAATATCTAAATGCATACTGGAAGGAGTTGTTCAGCTGTTTGGGATGCCAGGTAAGGGGATGAGCTTAAGAGCTTTTGAGAAGCGGTCAATGGTTACCATAATGGTAGTGTTTCCTTCTGAAGGAGGGAGGTCAGTGATGAAGTCAATGGCTATATGGGACCAGGGTCTCTGAGTAATAGGGAAGGGGCACAATTTGCCAGCGGGAGGAGTTCTAGGAACCTTTGCCTGTGCACAAGTTGAGCAAGATGCAATGAACTGTTTAATTTCAGTAAGCATGTTTTCACACCAATACTTATTCTTCAGCATTTGATGAGTGCGTTGACTGCTAGGATGAACTGTGGCAGGTGATGAGTGGGCTCATGTGATTAGTCGACCTTGAAACTGCTTGGGCACATAGAGTAGACCAGGTGGGAGGTTATTAGGAAGAGCTTGCGGTTGAGAATTCCTTATCTCTCTGTTTAAGTCCCAGATGATGGACTGTACAGAACATTGAGATGGGAGAATGGGGTGGTTGACAGAATAGTCTTGGTGCAAAACTTCGAGATAAGGCATCGGCCTTGGTGTTCTTGGAACCAGGGCGGAATGAAATGGTGAAATTGAACCTCGTGAAGAAT
Source organism: Notarius quadriscutis (assembly GCA_026167865.1). Lineage (NCBI taxonomy): Eukaryota > Metazoa > Chordata > Actinopteri > Siluriformes > Ariidae > Notarius > Notarius quadriscutis. Next base: position 19,304,963 of record JANZLB010000016.1, read on the forward strand.
AGTGCCCACCTGGCCTGGTGAGGTTTTAGCCTCTTGGCTTTCTTGAGGTATTCAAGATTCTTGTGGTCAGTGAGAATAACAAAAGGGTGAGTGGCCCCTTCAAGCCAGTGCCGCCACTCTTCAAGGGCTAGCTTAATGACGAGCAGTTCTCTGTTACAGACATCGTAGTTCCTCTCTGCAGAAGAGAGTTTTTCGAGAAGAAAGCTATGTTTATGTAGTTTCTGTTTCTCACCAAAACGCTGAGACAGAATCATCCCTACTCACATGTCGGATGCCTCCACTTCTAGGGTTAAAGGTCTAGTGGGATCTGGATGCTGGAGGACTGGAGCAGAGGTGAAGGCCTGCTTGAGATGTTGAAATGCTTCATCGGCCTTGGGGTTCCATTGGAGGTGCTTTGGTCCCTTCTTCAGCAAGGTCATTAAGGGGGTGGCCATAGTACTGAAGCCCCTAATGAACTAATGATAGAAGTTCGTGAACCCCAATAAATGCTGAAGCTCCCTTATGGAGGTAGGTGTGGGCCAGGACTTAACCGCGGATACCTTAGAGGTGTCCATGCTAACTCCTTCGGCACTAATAATATATCCTAAGAAGGAGATATGAACTTGATGAAACTCGCATTTCTTGGCTTTGACGTAGAGGTGATTCTCTAGCAGGCATTTAAGAACCGCTCTGATGTGTTTCTGGTGACTTTCTTCATCTGGGGAGTAGATCAGGATGTTATCACTGTACGTGATGGCATATGTTAGGTATGCCCAATGTCACCTGATGAGTAAGAATAGTATACATTTTGCGCTGAGTGCAAGCAGGGACTCCAGCAAAACTAACTATGACAGCATAACTAAAAGGGGAGAGCCAGAAGGTAACACAGGCATGAGGGCGTCCCGGGACATAAAGCAGCCAGTCACTGAGTGAGCAAGTGAGTGGGGGGCTGACAGCATCCAGACATACCAGTTTACCAAAACACTCTATGCCTGAGGACCCTCCAGATCTACTCCTTTATCTAATAAAATTAACAAAAAGCTTGACTAAACAGATATGTTTTCAGCCTGGACTTAAATGCCAAGACTGTGTCTGAGTCCCAAACACTACTTGGAAGGCTGTTCCATAACTGTGAGGCTTTGTAAGAAAAGGCTTTGCCCCTAATGTAACCTTCACTATATGAGGTACCAGCAGATAGCCTGCACATTTTGATCTAAATTTAAATTGCTTGACTTTTTTTCCCCTCTGAGAAGAAACAGTTTAGAGTGTGAAACAATTATATGACATAATAATTAATAAAAACACAACTCTTCAGAATCACAACTCTCTCTGTCAATGTCTTTGGTTTAGGTTTTAGATACTAAGATTTGATCACTGCGTCACCTTACACACAGCGAGTGATAGATCAGTGGAATCTCTGAGGCAGTGCACTACTATGCCAGAATGTGTGTGTGTGTAAGAATGCACCAACAACTAACCAGCAGGATGAATTCTCTAAATAGTGTTTGGTTTTGTGTGTTCCCTGTTCTGTCTGTATAGGTAGACTTTCAGTGAGCATTGCATCTTCAGGTTTTACAAGGTTTCAGCATAACGGACAGACGGATGAGAGAATTTTTGCAAGCGAATATGGCATTTTCGTCATTCCCACTGTCAACACTCATTGCCCTGGTGCTTCTTGTGGCATCCATTCAGAGCAACTCTATGTATGGTAAGAAAGTATTCATATTATTCTTTCTGCCCCCTCTTTCATGTTTTATTGTTCATTGAATATAAAAGATTTATTAAGTTGTTAATAAGCATGCTGGACTTGAAGCACGTGTATTCCAATTTCTCTGTTGATTTATTTGTTAATGTCTGCATTTTATGGTAGTTTTTCCCTTTTATGTGACTGTCATTTTCAGGCTTGACATCCATGGTAGACTTAGCTTATTGTAGGTTGTAGACTGACTTGAGTAAATAAGAAATATGCTTAGCAGTGGACTAAACAATGGTCTCATTTCTAGACCACCCAAATAATGGTCTCATTTCTTCAGTGTTTCCAGGCGCTCACTTCAGCACAGTCTTGATTATCTCTAGATTTGTGAGCTCTATTAACACTTGATCTGCTGACTCTGATCAAGAAAGCACACCTTTAGTGTCAAATGGATGCATCCTTGAATCTAAGACACCGAAACCCCATGAACATTACTCCCAGTCTCCTTTTAATGTTTATCAAATTAACTTGTATAACGCAACATGTTGTTTAGGACCAGCATTCACCATGGGTGTTGTCTCTTCCACACTACACTGAAATTGAGGAGATGCTCAGGGCACCATTCACACACAGTCACACATTCAAATCATACCTATAGGCAATTTACTGTAGCCAATCCACCTATGTCCATGTTTTTGTAGAGTGGGAGAAAACTGGAGAATGCAAAGAAAACCAACACAAACACAGGGAGAACATGTGAAACAGACTGTGACCTGAGCTCAGGATCAGTATCCTTGAGCTGTGAGACAGTTGTGCTCTTCTTTCTGCCTTCTAGTTTTAACCTGTGGAGACAATCTAACAATACATGCAATTTCTTCATCTGCTGTTCCAGGTGATTTTTGTAAACTCAGTGTGGGTATGGCTTTGAAATTTGTGGTCAACTGGTTCATTGCACCCATGTTTAGTATTTTCAATGATTTCAAAAGCCACTAGAATATTAAAAATACTGGAAGCATCTCACATTTTGACCGTGTGATTTGCCATGGTTTTGTAATAGTGATTTGTCACTTCACTCTCAAGCAAGCTTTACGTTTGTCAGGATATTGCTGAGCAAATAAGGATCACACCTCTATTTCACACTGTTCTTTTACTACATGAAATCCCAATAGAGGTCTTTCAAGCATCAACTGACTCACCTGAAAGAGGATTTGGACTGTGGATTAGAGCTCATTGTTCCCTGGGAGATTTGGTGTTGCTTCCAGTCACTGAGTAAATGGCATAGTATCTCCATGGATGGTGAGGATCTCCAAGCTTGCTTCCACAATAGTGCTGAAGAGTCAGTGATCTGATGCTGTGTTTTGGCAAATATAAATCCTCTCATATTTGGTAGGAGAATGCTCACATGTAAAGCAGTACTTATTTTATGGGCCCTTTAATTCATGTATTTCAATGTGGCATGTACAGTATTATAATTTAGCAGGAGGATGCTGATCTCATGTGGGCATTTTCTGGCTGTGCATGCATCTGCCCAGATACAAAGAATTGTTTCTTTGTTAGTCTGGACCAAATAAATTTGAGGCTGTGCCTGTTCATACTGCCCACTGCTTGGTGGTCTTATTCACCACAGGCAAAATAATTAATATAGCAGTCACACCCCTGCTGAACAAAGCTGAACACATTTGTTGTTTCCACCTGTCAGTGGGTATGGGTGTGTACTGGCATTCTCACTGCTCTTTCATGTTTGGCTTGCTGGAGAGAGGTTGATTTTTATTTGAGTAATTAACCTTCATATGTTTTTAATTGGAGATGCCTGCGTGTCTCATTTAACTGTTCCCTGACCTGTATTCTTATTTCTGAAGCCTTTATTATTGTTCCTTGTCCTCTAAGCAATTTGAACTCTTTGCACACATTATTATATATAATAAGCCTCAACCTGCTATATTGGGAAACATGTCTTGTAGCAGGTGATTGTCCCAGGGTGAACAGAACTTTCTGCTTAAGCCTTATGACATGATATAGAAGCTTCTATGGGTCCTTTCTGTGTCTCGTAATCTCCTGGAGAAGTTCTAGTAATGTTCATATTGTTGAGCCCTTTAGTGCATTTGCAGTTAAATGAAAACCTCAGTGTTTTTCAGTCTAATCTCTGTGCTCCAAATGTAGCATATGTGTGATTATCACTGACAATAATTTCAACACATTTCCTTATAGTGAGGGAAAACAGTTTACTTGTTGTTTCAGGTACAGTTATATTGAGATCAGTATACGAATTCTAATGGCAATTATTTGTACCAGAACTAATTTAGGAGTTTCATGACGTATTAGTACCCTCCAAAAGTTTTAGAACAGGAAGGCCAATTCTTTTCGTTTTACTATACACTGAAGATATTTGGGTTTGAGATCAAAAGATGCTTATGAGACTACAGCTTTCAGTTCTTGATATTTACATCAAGATGTGTTAAACAGCATAGAACATAGCATCTTTGGTGGTACACTACCCAGTTTTTAGATGAGCAAATGTATAAGAACAGATAGACTTAAAGTACATAACTCTTAATATTTGGTTGCATATCCATCGTTTGCAATGACTGCATCAAGCAGACGACCCACTGACATCACCAAACTGTTGCATTCTTCTTTTGTGATGCTTTTCCGGGCTTGTACCATAGTTTATTTCAGTTGTTGTTTGTTGTGGGGGGTTCCTCCCTTCAGTATCCTCTTCAGGACATGAAATGCATGCTCAATTGGGTTAAGTTCTGGTGACTGACTTGGCCAGACAAAACCCTTCAACTTTTCCCACTGATGAAGTCCTTTGTTGTGTTGGCAGTGTGTTGTGGGTCATTGTCTCGCTGCATGATGTTCTTCCCAAGTAGATTGGATGCAGTTCTCTGTAAATTGGCAGACAGAATGTTTCAGTAAACTTATGAATTTATTCTGCTGCTACTATCATGAGTTACATCATCAATAAAGATTAGTGAGCTTGTTCCAGGAGCAGTCATGCAAGCCCAATCCATGACACTATCTCCCCTGTGCTTGTATATGGATCATAAACAGATTCTTTCAATCTCCACACTTTGGCCTTTTCATCATTTTGGTAGATGTTAATCTTGATTCCAGAACATTTGGTGCTCATCTCTGTATTACTTTGCAAATCCAGTCTGGCCTTCCAGTTCTTACTGCTGATGAGTGGTTTACATCTTGTGTTATGGCTTCTATTTTATTTCTATGTTTCTACCCTCAAAGTATTCTTCGAATGGTGGATTGTGACACTTTCACCCCTCCCCTGTGGAGGTTGTTCATGAGGTGACCGATTATTGTTTTGGGGGTTTTCTTCACAGCTCTCACAATGTTTGTCATCAACTGCTATTGTTTTCCTTGGTTGACCTGTTCCATGTCTGGCTGTTAGTATGTCAGTGGTTTCTTTCTTTTTCAGCACATTCCAAATGTTCTGTTGGATATGCTCAATGCTTATGAAATGGCTGTGATTGAGTTTCCCTTTTTTCTCAACTTCAAAATGGAATGCTTTTCTACCATAGACTCTGGCCCTCTCTGGTTTTCATGTTGGTGTATCATTTTTAACAACAACTGCAATCTACACAGGCAAAACCCAGGGCTCAAGAGTAGATAGTCAGAGCTATTGACTGATTGTTTAAACAACCTAAGAGGGCACACTTGGTCAATAAGAAACACCTGTCAGGCACATGTTCCAATATTTTTTGATCACTTGAAAAATGGGTGGGTTCAAACAGAAGGTGCCATGTTCTAAGTTGTTTATCAGGGTTCCCCCTGGGTTCTGAAAAATATTCTCCACTTTTTTTCCCTTGAAAAATAAGGTCAGAGAAGTATTCTTCACTTTTTCTTAGTCTGTATTTTTTTTTCTTAGTTACTAACTTATCAAAGTGGACTTAATACAGGTTTATACCAACCAAACTGGCACAATTCAAATATTTGTATAGATACAGCTAAGCCTCTTCATTACATATAAAATTTGGGCTCCACTCTAGCATCTAAGAAAGACCTGATTTTGGGTGCCCAGTGTACCATCAAGCTAAAATAAACCTCTTTAGTTTGAGCTTATTTCAGGTTATTTTAGTATAGAATTATTCAAAAGAGGTATTAGGACTCCTGTTAGCCTTTATTTCAACACAAAACTTGATTTACAATTGAACAAAGTCAGGAAGAATCTTGGAACAAACAACACTGAAGGAATCCGATTTTCCTGTCGATTTACGAACCGAATACAGAATGACACAACGTTTTACATCGTACGTTAGTTAGCCACAGGGCCGTTTCTGTTCTAGCTATTGAACAGACGGGGGGCTCAGTTCAGTTTTCCTGAGGCTTGTATTTTTTTAAAGGAGATTAAGATCCCTTAGTTGGCGAGGTTACATCTGACTTTACAAGGTAATATTATCACCCATACACATTCAAAGGTTATGCCATCCTTATTACTGATTTTTACACTGCTCTTTAAAGTTTATGTCATTCGCTTCAGTTTCTGTTTCCTTATCAAGTTATTATCAACACTCATAATGTCTCAGGAAACTGAAGCACGTGTCAACTGACTTAATGTCACTAGTAAAATTAATCATCAGTTTAATAAAAACATTTCTCACGCACATATCTCTCTTTTAGGACCACAAAGACAAATTCTAATCTACATTATTATATTACAACATTCAAAATCCTAGATGACATCCAAGTCAGTTGTTTTCTATTAATCTCTTACTTTTTTGAGAGCGAAAATACCCAGGGGCTATAGCCCCGAAACGTAGCTCCCTTAGGTCGCTTGCCAGCTGACAGCACTTTCACTTTGGCATTTTTTTTTTTAATCGACCGTCTGATGTGCTTGGATAGTCGGGGCTCTGAGTGTGCCTCCCCTGTGGCTGTTTCGGCCCTTAAAACATCTTCAGTGCTTGAAAAAGCCCAAAAAACTTCCTCAGCTTAGACTGTGCCATTGTTTGGTTCACGCAGAGATAATTACACCACCACACCAAGCCGATTAAGACACACTGCGATTGGTCAAAAGCTTTGCGCTCATTTGGTCATTATGTGTTGTAGATTTTTATTGGTCACAAGCACGCTCTCATTGTTTACACTCTGGCTTCCCACCGTCTCTTCACTGCAATTGGATTTCAGCAAAGCAGAGGGATTTGTGGAGAGATTTCTAGAAAAGATGACTTATGATAATGACATACATTCGACACTGTGACGACTGCTCGTAATTTTCTCTTCGTCACTGACGGATTATGTTCATCAGTGACGAGTGTGACTAGTGCCAGCAGGAACCCTGTTTATGACACCTAGATATATGTCAGGGAATGAAAAGCTGAAATTCTGATCTACCATCTCATATTCTTTTTATCTAAAACCCAAGTATCTTCAATGTATAGCAAAACCAAAAAGAATTGGACTTTCTGTTCCAATACTTTCACAGGGGACTGTACAATCCCAATTTAGCCCATTCTGGGGGGCGTGGACAAGTGGGTATGGATCTGATAGTCAGGTGTACACATACTTTTGGCTATATATTGTATGTATGCAAGGCACTCTGTAGATGGTATTTAAGGATTAGATATGCTGAACATATGCTGGAATCTGCATAACATGTCCTTGAAATTGCCTGCTTTGGTTATTTTCAGGATGCCTTCAGTCATATACGACTCAAAAAAGAGATAGTATATAGCATTAGTCTTCATTCTTTGACAGCATGACAGAGCTTTCCTATTAATCAACTGGTCATCAGTGTGAAATGGTTGAGAAAGAGCTGGGGAGAAACTGAATTCTTGAGTGTTAACAGTTCCTTTGCTATGGGTAAATATCCTGACAAAATTCTCAGAAGATTTGGTCATGGGAGATATATGTACACAGGAAATTTCCCTGAGTAAAATTTACTCAAATTGAAGATTTTTTTTTTGAGAGGGACCAAATGTTATCTGGCGAGAGTAAAATTACGTCAATTTGAGTAAATTTTACTCAGGCAATTTTCCTGTGTAGATGTGAAGTGCTTGTGGCCGTGAAAAGAAGTGGTCTGAGTGTTTTCACAGCGCATTTGACTATCTGTCATTAGGGACTTGAATTAGGAAGCATATCTCTCCTTACAAGATAATATTATGTGCATCTTGATACATGATAATTAATCATAAAACAGCCAGTGATTCAGTACAATATTAAAAAGCTTCAGTATGCTTGCAATGTGATGGCTTTGGTCATTGTGGTGTGGGGTTAATTTTTATACACCCTCTATGAGCAGTTTAATCATTATTTCGATTGTGTTATTACTCTGAGATTTATGATTCCTGATAAACTAAAACAACCTTTATGACTTATGAGCACACACACACACACACACACACACACACACACACACACACTATATATATATTAGGCATAACAATCTTAACATCTTTGTGAAATGTTTTCATTTTTGAGAAAATTAGTCTGTGTGTAGCCAGCCATTGCAAATGTCAGGGATGAATGACAACATTTCAATACTGGAGTTAGTATGGTTATGGTTCATAAATGTGAAACCATTATTTAAGATGGCTTTTTTAGACATATTATATATATATATATATATTCAACTATAGTGATGTTTTTTTTTTAAATTCCCATTTAAGCAATTGAAGTCACAAATGCCATTTTTACAATCCCTCTTCCAAGGCCATAAGAACATGGTGCACAAGGGAAGAAAGTGACTGACAGCAGTAATTTGAAGAGTACTTTCAATGCTATTTTTTTTCCTAAAAATGCAACAAAGTAATTATGGACTGACTTGGATCACATCAGTGGCTATTTCCAATGCAGTACTCAACAGATTATCTGAAATGGTGGTTCATCAAACGACAGCTGGGACCTTATCAGATCTGTTTCTGGTATAGATTCATCAATTCTCTTTGGAAGCACTGTGTTTGATTTATACCACCTGGAATCATATATATGTCTAGCATCTTTTTTTTTTATTATTATTATTTTTGAAAGGAGATTTGACGTGAACATTAACCAAGAAATCAAGCAGATATTGTCTCTTCAATATAAAATAGTTGCAAGAAAAATGTGTATGTTCCTTCCAAGGGAATCCAGATAATTTATTGGTTGACTGTACTTCTTGATTTCTGTTTTTCATGTAAAAATCTGAGCTGTTCAACACACATATTTTGAGCATGTCAGTTCATTTTGCTTCCATTTGATTATTCATTATTGCACTCTTTGGTGCTTGTGCTGCATGCTAACCTGTGTGTTTGTGTGTGCACGCTGTTGAATATTTTATGACTGTAATAAGTAGAGAACTGGTCAGTTTAAGTTTTGTCCATAAAAAATTGTCCATGTGGTACACTAAAAGATGAGTGTTGAGCTTTGGTGTTGTAGTGACGCTGTGCTTTGGATTTTATACTTTGATAAGGTTGTGTTTTCTGTGTTGCCACATAAAGTATCAGACGCTGTCATTTAAAAGCAACAGCACAAGGTGAAGTGGGAAAATTTAATTGGCAAGGGAAAGTAAGTACCAGTCACTTCTGGCCTTAGGCAACACAAAGTCAGAATTATCACTCACAAGTTTCCACTTTTAGAGCTTACAAAACAGATATTTTATGGTGAGTGAGATAAAACAACAGAAAAAAGCATTTTTAAACATGAAAGATGCTAAAATCACCTGAAAGTTTGTGTCTTGGTGAATATTAAAAATTGACTAGACTTGTATCACAACATTGTGACAGATATGTGTAAGCTTCTGCAATCACGTAGTCCTGGTCTTTTTCAGTTTCATGAATTAAAGAAAGAAACTGTCATGGACAAGGTCACCATCACCCTCGTATCTCCACCTCAGATATGGTGAAATGGATCAGGGATCATATTAAAGGGAAACTTCAACCAGCAATGTCATGACTAGTCACAAAACATGAATTGATTGGTTCTGATTCCCACTGGAGTCATAGCAAAAGATTATTGTTAATGTTGCTAGATCACCAGTGGGTAGATTAATGTTTCAATTTGACTGTTTTGCTCCCATTCCCACATGATACCAATACAGCATAATAACGGTAAGTAATTTCAGTGTCTGTGGGAATGGATTATAATGAAGTCCTGGACCAATTTTGATCGTTTTTGTCCCTGGTAAGAATTTAAATAAAAAAAGATGGGGAAAATAGGGCTCAGGTTAAAAAAATCCCAGCGTTTCCTTTAAGTAACAGAGGCAGATAGATAGATAGATAGATAGATAGATAGATAGATAGATAGATAGATAGATAGATAGATAGATAGATAGA
>JANZLB010000016.1:19416773-19429308 GCA_026167865.1 Notarius quadriscutis
CCAAGACCACCGGGCTGCTCCAGTCACTGTGGGACTCCTCGATGATGCCCATTTCGAGCATGGCCTCGAGTTCTTCCTGAACCACTTTTTTTTGTGTGTTCAGGCAGTCTGTAAGGGCGGCTGCGCACTACTACCCCTGGGGGCGTCTCAATGTAGCGTTCTATGAGGTGGGTGCAGCCGGGCAGGGGCGAGAACACGTCAGAAAATTCTGTCTGCAACTTGATGACATCCATGAGTTGGGTCAGAGAGAGGTGGTCTCCACAGGGGACCGGAGCAGTGGACGATGTCAATTTTCCCTTTTGAACCTCTGGCCCCAGCTCCGCCTTCTCTGGAACCACCAACGCCAAGGGGACCTCCTTGTTCCAAAGTTTTAACAGACTGAGGTGGTAAATCTGTAACATCCCACCCCTGTCCATTCACTTCACCTCATAGTCAATGTCCCCAACTCACCGTGTGATCTCAAAGGGTCCTTGCCACCTGGTGATCAATTTGGATCTTGACGTGGGCAACAACATGAGTACTTTATCTCCCAGTGTGAACTCCCTAAGGCATGTGCCCCTGTCACACAGCTGGACTTGATGTTCTTGGGCCTGCCGCAAATTCTCCTGGGTGAGGTGCGTGAGGGTGTGGAGTTTGGCACGCAGGTCGATAACGTACTGAATTTCATTTTTTTCTTGTTGAAGGTCCCTCCTCCCAATTTTCACGCAGCACATCTAGAATGCCATGTGGCTTACACCCATATAATAATTAAAACAGGGAGAACCCCGTGGAGGCTTGTGGGACCTCTCGCACTGCGAATAACAGGGACTCGAGCCATTTAACCCAGTTGTGTGTGTCCTCGCTTACAAATTTTTTAATTGTGTTTTTGAGGGTGTGATTGAACTGTTCAACTAAGCCATCCATTTGTGGGTGATAAACACTGGTGTGGATAGGCTTAATTCCCAGTAACCCATACAGTTCGCGCAGTGCGCGTGACAAACGTAGTGTCTTGATCAGTCAGAATCTCTTTGGGGATTCCCACTCGGGAGATGACGCGGAAGAGTGCTTCCGCAATACTGCATGCTGAAATATTGCGAAGAGGCACTGCTTCCGGATATCGCAGTGCATAGTCCACCAGAACTAAAATAAAGCGATAACCTCGTGTTGACCGATCTAATGGCCCGATGAGATCCATCGCAATTCTTTCCAACGGGGTCTTGATTAATGGCAGAGGGCACAAAAGCACTTTTGGAATGGCCGCTGGATTTACTAACTGGCTTTCATGGCACGCCGTACACCACCTACAGACATCGCCGCGAATCCCTGGCCAATAGAACTGGGCCATTATTCAGGTTAGTGTCTTATCCTGCCCCAAGTGTCCGGCCATGGGATTAAAGTGAGCTGCCTGGAATACAAGTTCCCGGCGGCTCTTTGGGATCAAAAGCCGAGTTAGCGGTTCTTTAGTCTGAGTGTCCTGCATCACTCGGTATAACCTATCCTTCATAATGGAAAAATAGGGGAAGGATGGTGTGGCATTTGGCTGGAGCGTTTGACCATCGATTACTCTCACTTGGTCAAATGCATGCTGCAGAGTCTCGTCTTGTGACTGTTCTAACGGGAAATCCGCGAGGGATTCCCTGAGAGAGGGAGGAGGAGCCTGCTGCTCCTCACTCTGATGCGGTGATGACGTAGACGGCTCTGTGACAGCTGCTCCCGCCAATGCCATTCTGGGACCTCCCCGCGCTGAATTATGGCAGGCCCCACTCTACACTAAATGTGTCATTAATTCCCAAAATCCCGGCCAATCAGACCCCAAAATTATCGAGTGGGTAAGGCAAGGATTAACCGCCGCCTTTACTATAAATTTTTCCCCTCGAAATTGAATGTGGACTGACACTAAAGGGTAGTTGTGAACATTCCCATGCACACAACACCTTCACCAATTGTACTCTTCCCAATGCCTCATCTTGCACCAGGCTTTGGTGGATTGAGGTCTGGTTACAGCCGGAGTCCACCAAAGCCTGATACGTATCCCCTTGGATACTCACCGGTATGTGATATGCTCTGGCCTGATCATGGGCAGTCCCTGGCACATTGGGGATCCAGACCACCATGCCCACCTCCATCGCAAAGCACTGATGCTGGAGATGCCCTGGTTCCCCACAGCGCCAGTATACCAGCCCAGGCTCTCTCCCTGCACCGGTGTTCCGGCGATCACTCACCTGAGGGGGGGAAGACACAGACAAGGAAGTAGGAAACGGTAGGGCACCATGGGTGCGGCAGGCATGGAGCTGGCCCCCGCCTCCGCGGTGGGGGAATGGGGCGAGGACAAGGAACAGAGGGAGAGGGAGAGAGAGAAGAGAGGGGAGAAGGGGAGACATGCTGTCCTGCCATTGGAACGGCCACCATATGGTCCTCCGCCAGCTTGATGGCCTGATCCAGCGATGCTGAGCAATGGCACTGGACCCACTCCGCTGTTCCTTCCGGAAGTCGGGCAACGAATTGTTCCAGCGCCACCAGATCGATGATTCAGGCGTCTGAATCCTTTGTCTAAGCAGTCACACAGAATGCCTATGGCCCCTCCCCCACCTTTTTCACATGCAAACACTTCTTTAAGCTTACACACACACACACACACACACACACACACACACACACACCTAATCTTATTACCTCATATCACCATTTTTGTGCCTTGACTTGTTAAACTGCTGCTAGTTTTAGTGAATGTACCTGATCAGTATTATTCTCATTTGATTTTCATATTAATAAATTAAATATTTACAAGAAACTGTGTCTTGTCTGTTGTGCTGCAGTATTACTTGAAGCCATCCTCTACTATCAAAGAATTCACACTGCCTTCAATGATCTAGTGCAGGGGTGGGGAACGTCTGGCCTCCGGGCCATATACGGCCAGCGAGACCGTTTGATCTAGCCCACAAGATGATTTCATAATTACTCACACACATCAGAAAAAAATGAGACTGCAGTTAATGAAATAGGTGAGTGGTTGTCTTTCCGGGCCAAGGTCAGGGTGCTGAACCCCACGCGAGCAGATCATGATCATGCGCGGTCACATCATGTCATTTAGAGGGCATAGACAGACTGTTTAACGATTTCACCAAAATGCACCATGGTGAGTATGAAGAAGAGAAAGGTAGATGCGGAATGTCATGCTTTTCAGGAAAAATGAACAAGCAATTATTTTTCGTAGAAGTAAAAGGCAAGCCAGTTTGCTTAGTTTCTGGGGAAGCACTTGCAGTGATGAAAAAGGCTAATCTGGAGCATCATTACAGCACCAAACACGCCAAGCTGGATGAGCTGAAAGGACAAGTGTGTGTGGATAAAATTAATGCTCTTTGGCGGAGTTTGAGCGCCTAACAAGCAACAGTCACAAGACCTCAAGGTAACCAAGAAAATGTTACACAGGCTAGTTTTGTGGTAAGTGAGCTAATCACTAAGAAACTGAAACCACATTCAGAAGGGGAGTTTGTGAAGGAGTGCCTTGTTGCTGCTGCGGAACTGCTCGCACCGGACAAAGTGAAACTTTTCCAAAGTGTGAGTTTGTCTCGAAGAACCATCTCCAATCGGATTACTGACATGGCACAAGACATTGAGAAAACACTGAAGGATACCGCGAGGGATTTTCAGTTTTCCTCATTAGCCTGTGACAAGACAACAGACATCACAAATACCGCCCAACTCGCCATTTTTGTGCATGGGATTACAGCTGAGTTTGATACATGGGAGGAAATGCTGTCTTTGCAAGCCATGCATGGCACTACCAAAGGTGAGGATTTGTTTGAGCTGCAAAGCAACGATGAGCTCAAAGCTAGGTACAACAACCTTCCTCTGCTTGAGTTCTACAAACTGTATGTGCGTCCTGAGGATTTTCCCACTCTGAGGAGACATGCACTGAAGTTTGCATCACTGTTTGGGACAACCTACTGCTGTGAGCAGTTCTTCTCAAAACTGACCCTTGCAAAGAATTGATTCCACTCAAGACTGAGTGACCCAAACCTGGAAAACCAGCTGTAAGTAGCATCGTCATCTGTACCATCTGACACCAGATGCCTCGCCAAAGAGAAGCAGTTCCAAGCCTTCACATTAGTTTGGCCAGATATAATAATAATAATAATAATAATAATAATAATAATAATAATAATAATAATAATAATAATAGGTAAAATATTATATTGTAGCATCTTCATTACATAAAATGCTCAAAGTGCCTTACATCAGTACACATAAAATCAATAAGAGCACAAGACTAAAGACAGAGCATTAAAACCATAAGAGGTGGATAAAATTTAAAAAGAAAATGGGAAGATTAAAAAGGGATAAAACAGAAAGTTACACCAATAAAATTGCTTTTTTTTTATTTGAATAGCATGAAAGAAAGCTAAAATAAATGGGCTGCATCTTAAAATGTTCAGCAGAGGTTATGGGATAAAAAATTTAGTTTGGCCCCCATAGGATGTTATAAAACTCAAAATGGCCCTTGATAGGAAAAAGGTTCCCCACCCCTGCATTAGGTGAAGATGCTATCCCAGGCGAGCTTTTGAAGGCTGGTGTAACGGCATTGGCAGGTGAACTGCACCATCTCATCATCAATTGCTGGTCAGCTGGTGATGTACCACAGGACTTCAAGAATGTCAAGATTACAACTCTCTACAAACAAAAGGGTGAATGTGGAGATTGTAACAATTACCGTGGCATTTCTCTCCTTAGTGTAGCTGGAAAAGTCCTGGCATGGATTCTGCTGAGTAGACTGCAGGCACTGGCAGAAGATATTTATCCTGAATCACAATGTGGCTTTTGCCCTGGACAATCTACTACCAACATGATCTTCTGTGTAAGACAAAAGATCATGTTTTATTTTTTATTTTCTTTCTGCAAAAGAAAATCACGTGAACAGTAGCGACCACTGCTTATCGCCTTTATAGATCTCACAAAGGCTTTTGACTTGGTCAGTAGAGACTCCCTTTTCTTGGTATTAGAAAAGGCAGGATGTCCTCCAACTTTGCTGTCACTGATCAAGTCATTTCACTTAGGAATGATGGGTAAGATCCAATATGACAGTGACACCTCTGACTCATTTCCGATCAATAGAGGTGTGAAACAAGGCTGTGTGCTGGCTTCTACACTTTTCGGGTATATATATATATATATATATATATATATATACAGTATATATATAATCTTTTGTCTTCAAATTGGCATATCAGGATCTACAAGATGATGTAGGCATTACTCTGCTCACACGTGCTGATGGAAACTTCTTCAACCTGTGCCGTTTTAAAGCAAGAACCAAAGTTGAGAAACTTGTCGTCCATGTGTTTCTGTATGCAGATGATGTCGCCCTCTGTGCTTCCTCCAGAAACCAGCTACAAGGGCTCCTGGATAGATTTGCCAGTACTTGCGAAGACTATGGCCTCACAATTAGTCTGAAAAAGACTGTGGTGCTATCCCACTCCTCTGATAAACATGAGTTCACTATCCATGAGACAATCCTCGATAATGTTGATAAGTTCACCTACCTGGGGTCGACCATGACATCCAACTTATCGCTTGACCTGGAATTCTCCACATGTCTTGGCAAAGCAGCCACTGCTCTTGGCAAGCTGACAAAACGTGTATGGACAAATAAGCACCTCACCATCAGGACCAAAATACAAGCTTATGAAGCTTGTGTACTCAGCATTCTGATGTATGGATCTGAATGTTGGCTAACCTATCGCCGGCAGAAGGATAAACTCAGCGCACTCCATACCAGATCCCTCCGATCAATTGGAGTGACATGGAAGGATAAAATGACTAACAGAACCCTGTTTAACGTCACCAATTCCGACTATTGTCATCCATGCTCAAATATACTCGTCTCTGGTGGGCAGGTCATGTTGAGAGGATGCCAAAGACCAGGATCCTCCATGGTGTACTACATAGTGTACTGGAGGAGGGTACCCATCCTATAGGGCACCCACGTCTTTGCTATAAGGATGTGCTGAAGCACGATCTGAAGGACTTCAAGATAGAACCCTCCAGCTGGACCAGTACTGTTCATGACAGGCATAGATGGCATGCTTGCCTCCATCAAGGGATCAGGCACGACCATCAGAATAACTTGGACAAACTCAAGAGACAACATTGCTGTCTCTCAACCACAGGTGAATGACGATCTTCACTTGGCATAGTCGGAAATGACTGAAGCTGGCCCAAGAGCCTAATGCATTTGAGATCAAATAGTAAATAATAAAAATTCACTAAATAGCCTTATTCCACAACTGTAATAATCCATATTATGTAAAGAACCGTTCAACTAAGTAAAGAGAAACGATAGTCCATCATTACTTTAAGACATGAAGTGCATTTTAATTCATAAAAATAAATAACCATTGAATCAGAACGTGTCCAAACTTTTGTCTGTTATTGTAGATTTAGATTATAGTTAATGTTCACTGTTTATGTAGCTAATGTATTAAGCTCTGTGACCATTGATTTGTGAATTATAAGAATGAGCAGAGGGTATTGCGATTGTTTTTCTCTACGAAAAATTTATGTTAGTTAAATTTTTTAAAGAGCGTTACACAGTGTGCTTGTATATTAAAAGGTATTTGGCATATGCTACATTATAAACAGTGCTACTCTACCCTGAAAAAAATGAAAGTGGAAGAAATCACATTTGTTTTTATTCATTGATTAGCTCGATTGTCCTATGTTCTGAATATAATAATTATTTACCAAGAACAGATTTTTTTTTTCTTTTGAGCAAGCTAAAGAATATCTCTAAGAATCTAAGGACACGATCCCATGTAAAGAAAACGTATCTGATACAGAATTAATAGATTCAGAATCTGTTGAATCCTTTTTTTTTTTTTGTGTTTGTTTTCCAATTAAAAATAGGGAAAGTAACCCAACTAAAAAGAACTGCTCTGTTTCTACGTGACAAACTCAGAAATGGTTAGATGCAAACACATTAATTAATTAATTAATTGATTGATTGATTGATTGACTGACTGACTGACTGACTGACTAATCATTTTTTTTTTATTTATATTTTATGCTATATTAGCAGTATTTCTGCCCACTGCCCTATCATGGATCTGGTGGAGCTTCTTCATGCTTTTGCCAGCAACAGTTCATAACAACTACAACCGGTGGTCTAAAAACTGATGTACTTTGCATATCTGGTCTAAGCCTCAGTCAGAACCTGACATTTCTGACAAATGTATCAGTCAAACAACTGATGTGAAACACAGAGATGCACTGATTGACAGTAGTGATGCATTAAAATGGAGTGGGAAAGTTTGATAGAGCAACATTTTGGCAAAAGCAAATTTAACTATATCTACAAATTAACAGAAAAAAGCTTTAACAAAACGGCCAGCATTTTGCTTTTCTTTTCCCTTACATCATCTGTTTCTAATGTCATATTTATGACAGATGATAAATTGAACGACAATTGCACTAAAATTGGCACAAACTTAAACTTGCTTGTTGTGATGTATTAAACTTTTTAATTTTGCATTTTGGTAACTTGGTTGGGCCGTAGTCATCTCAGCCTAATTAGGGAATCCTGGGATATCTGTAGTCTGTTCCTGTTTGAGCCGAGTAAAGAGCAACATGTGCTGCCAAAGTGACTGTCTACTGTGTGTTATTTAGTGAAACACACCACAGAAAAATTGGTTATGAGGATAAAACGTCTTAAAGTCCAAAAGTATGGCTTTGCTAATAGGGACCATAGAGGAATTCGTTCCAAAGATGGAGTCGTGGTCGGCATATGTGGAATGTTTGGAGCAGTTCTTCTCAGCTAACAACATTGGCAAGGACAAGCAAGTAGCCACATTGCTAAGTGTAATGGGAGCAACAACTTATGGACTATTTAGGAATTTAGTTCAACTGGCTAAGCCAAAGGATAAGTTTTACAACTACACTGTGGGCGTACTGACAAATAATTTTGAACCTAAGCCGTTGCTAATAGTGGAAAGATTCTGTTTTAACCGCTGCAATCAAAAGGCTGATGAAACTGTGACTAGCTATGCAGCTGAGCTAAAGCAGTATGCAGTACATTGTCAGTTTGGGGCTATGTTGGACGAGGCACTGCGGGATCGTTTCATGAGTGGAATCCGCAATGAGGCATACCAGCGACGATTGCTGTCAGAGGTGAACCTGACTTTTGCACGGGCATTCAAGATCGCGTTGAACATGGAGACTGCAGAGAGGGACGCGCTACAGCTCCAGAAGCAGGATTCACATGTGGAGACTGTGCACAAAGTGGAGGCGCGGTCCTCCAACTCAACGGGGAGAAAGTGCTACCGATGCAACGGTAAAAACCACAGCCCAGAGGTATGCCATTTAAAGGATTTAAAATGTCACCGTTGTGGAAAAATGGGACACATTAAAAGAGCTTGCAAAAGAAAAGTAACTGCTGCTCAAACAAACAAAAGACATCATGAACATTCTGAAAGAGACACAAAATATGTGGAGGCAGAAGAGACTGAATTGCCAATGTTTACACTAGCAAGTGACCAAGACTGCAAACAAGCATTCGAAACAAACTTTATGGTGGATGACAAAGAAATTGAATTGGAAATCAACACTGGGGCTGCCATGAGTATCATTTCAGAAAAACTATTTCAGGCGAAGTTCTCAGAACAGCCGCTAGAAGCTGCTCGCATCAAGCTAACAACTTACAAAGGAGAAGTAATGCCTGTGCTAGGGCAGTTTGAAGCCACAGTTAGCTACAGACAGTAAAGAGAATAGCTACCTGTGATTGTAGCAAGAGGTGCTGGCCCAGCATTGTGTGGTAGGAACTGGTTACAAAAACTGATTTTGGATTGGAAAGAAATAAAACATGTTACTGAGATGCAGCAACCAAAATCAATAGAGGAAGTGCTGGAATTACACTCAGAGGTGTTTAAGGATGAACTGGGCACTCTATGTGGTATCACAGCCAAAATTCTCGTGAAACCAGAAGTCAACCCAACGTTTTGCAAGAGCCGCCCACTACCATTTGCTATGAAGTCAAGGGTGGATGCCGAATTAGACTGACTGGAGAAAGCAGGCATAAACTCACCCATTAAACACAGTGAGTAGACTGCTCCAGTGGTACTGGTTGTAAAGAGAGACAATACAATTTGCTTGTGTGGAGATTACAAATTAACTGTCAATCAGGCTGCCACTACAGAGACCTATCCCCTGCCTCAGATTGAGGAGCTGATGGCAACGCTGAGTGGCGGGACAGTGTTCTGAAAGATTGACCTTGCCTCAGTGTACCAGTAGGTACCTCTGCATGATGAGTCGAAGAAGCTACTGACCATCAACACACATCGAGGTTTATTCCTGTACAATAGACTAGCCTTTGGGGTTAGCTCTGCCCCCTCCATATTCCAACAGATTATAGAACACCTCATGAAAGATCTGGATGTAGTTGTTTATTTAGATCACTTGTTGATCATAGAAAAAAAAAACAGCTCATCAAAAAGATCATTTGCAGAAGCTGCAGAAGGTGTTACAGAGACTCCAGGAGAGTGGCCTGAGAGTCAAGAAATCCAAATGCGAGTTTGGGAAAAAGCAAATTGAATATTTGGGGCATGTGTGAGGCATGGGGCATCCATCTCCAGACAAGGTAAAGGCAATCAAAGACGCACCAGTGCCCTCATGTGTGAAACAGCTGAGAGCATTTTTGGGGCTAGTGAATTACTATGGGCGATTCATGCCAAACCAAAGCACTGCACTAGCTCCACTCTATAGGCTGTTAAAAGACCAGGTAGAATGGAAGTGGAAGAAATCAGAGCAGAAGGCCTTTGACAAGTGCAAGGAGTTTCTAACGAGTGGCAAGATTCTTGTGCACTATGATCCGGATCTACCCCTCACTCTGGCTTGTGATTCGTCAGCCCATGGCATAGGTGCTGTCATTCAACACGAAATGCCGTCAGGAGAAAAGTGCCCCATTGCTTATGCATCATGGATGCTGGCCCCTGCTGAAAAAAAAATATTCTCAGATTGAAAAGGAAGGACTGTCATTGATTTTTGGAGTTAAAAAAGTTCCACCAGTATTTATGGGGAAGGAAATTCAAACTAGTGACTGATCATAAACCCTTGCTGACTCTTTTTGGAGAGCACAAAAGCCTACCCACCATGACTGCAGCATGAATTCAAAGGTGGGCAATTATACTGTCTGCTTATGATTATGCCATTGAGTACTGTTCCTCAGAAAAACGTGGTAATGCAGATGGACTGTTGAGAGTTCCCTTGCTGGACACGAGCGATGCCGAGACAACAGCCATATCAGAGAGCATTCATGCACTGCTAACGGAACACCTTGAGCAAGCACCACTGAATGCTGACCAAGTAGCACGTGCTACACATATAGACAGTGTGCTATCCAAGGTTCTGAAGTTTATCATGAATGGATGGCCAAAGGATGTGGACAAAAGCCTTAAAGCCTTCCACACGAGCAGATGTGAACTGTCTGTTGAGCATGGATGTGTTCTTTGGGGCATCAGGGTAGTGTTATCTGAGAAACTTAGAAAAATTGTGTTTCAGGAGTTGCATTCTGGTCATCAGGGTGTTGTAAAAATGAAGGCCCTTTCACACAAGTATGTGTGGTGGCCTAAGATTGATATGGACATAGAACAGGTCTGCAAAACCTGTGAGTCTTACCAGATGGAACAACAGATGCCTTGACAGGTATCATTACACCCATGGGAGTTTCTGGGCCAGAGCTGGAAAAGGCTACACATAAACTTTGCCGGTCCATTCTTAGGTCATACCTTTATGATAGTTGTGGATGCATACTCCAAGTGGCTGGAGGTGTTCAAGATGCCTAACATCACCTCACAAGTCACCATTACAAGACTAAGGAGACTGTTTGCAACATATGGTCTTCCTGAGCATGTTGTCACTGACAACGGAATGCAGTTCACGTCTGATGAATTTAAAAACCACATGTGCCAGAATGGAATTCTGCACTCCACCAGTGCCCCAGGTCACCCTGCCAGTAATGGTCTCGCCAAAAGGTATGTGCAAACATTTAAAAGTGGAATTAAAAAGCTTGGACAGACCACACTGGACATAGAGGACAAGATCTTGGTATTCCTGATGCAGTACCGCTGTACTCCAAATTGCACTACAGGCCAGTCACCTGCAGACTTGTTTTTGAACAGGCACATGTGCACTTGCCTGGACTTGATCCATCCTGACATGACAGTCACTGTTCACAAGAAACAATACATGCAAAAGTTCTATCATGACCAGCGAGCAGTGAACAGGTCTTTTTCTCAGGATGACCCTGTGTATTTGCAAAATACTGCAGGGGGAAGAGAGAAATGGATTCCTGGAGTGATAGCAGAACAAACAAGACCAGTGTCCTACAGAGTTCAAGGGACAGACACAGACATCACATACAGGAGACCTGGTGATCAGTTGAGATCCTTTGTCACAGCCGATGGGTTGGATCTGAATACTGACTTTGCAACCACTGACATGTCAGCCCAGCCTGGTGTGATCCAGGACAACATGTCAGCAGGTGCTGATCCTGTGCGCATGGACAGTGCAGAGGTGCCAGCAGCATCTCAGTCTACACCACTTAGCCAGAGAGAGGAGGCCGCCTGAGCGCGATGACCCTTAACATATGGATTAATTGTTTTTTTTGCAAAGCAGGTTCAACATTGGACTAAGGGTCAAATGGGTTGTTTTTGTTTAACACTGTCTAGCACAATATTTCTGTCCTAAAGAAATGATCACACTGTTTAAAAAAAAAGAAAAAAAGTACATTTGTTTATTAGCCTATGGACATCTGTTACACATGTTGGTCTTAGAAGTACAAGGCACTGATTATTGTGAGTTAATGATTTAGTGCAGCAGAAGAGTACCTTCATTTAAAAATGGGGGTGATACATTAAAATTTTGAGTTTTGCATTTTGGTAATTTGGTTGTGCTGTAGTCATCTCAGCCTAATTAGGGAATGCTGGGTTATCTGTAGTCTGTTCCTATTTGAGCCGAGTAAAGAGCAAAACATGCTGCTAGAGTGACTGTCTACTGTGTGTTATTTAGTGAAATACACCACACTTGTGGTTGTTTTCTATCATGACTCCAGAAAGGAATAATCCGATGCGCATGCCGCACTCACAGGAAGTGGCCTCTTTCTGGTTGGCCTGGACACAATTCCCTCACATCAGCTGTTGTGTTTTGCACTTTCACAACATGCGAACAGTTAAGCCAAGTTAATGATGCCTTTACTGGGTTTTTCTGCAGAAAACATTACATTGCCTTTTTTTACTGTGTGGATGCATTATTACTCTAGTTCACTCAATCAATGTGCTGCTCAGTACTGCATATCAAATATGTATCATATGCAGAACAGAAAAGTAGTTCCTTGAACTTAACTAAAAATAGTTCCCATATTTACAGTGGTGCTTGAAGGTGTGTGAATCCTTTAGAATTTCTATATTTCTGCATAAATATGACCTAAAAATTCATCAGATTTTCACACAAGTCCTAAAAGTAGATAAAGAGAACCCAGGTAAACAAATGAGACAAAAATATTATACTT
>JANZLB010000016.1:19475491-19490466 GCA_026167865.1 Notarius quadriscutis
CTGCTGCAGAGAGAAATTATGATGTCAGGAACCGTGAACTACTAGCCATCAAGCTTGCTCTTGAGGAGTGGAGACACTGGCTAGAGGGAGCCACTCACAGACCACAAGAACCTGGGGTATCTTAAGAAGGCTAAAAGACTAAACCCACGCCAAGCTAGATGGGCACTCTTCTTCACATGTTTTAACGTCACCATCTCATTTCATCCAGGCTCTAAGAACATGAAAGCAGATGCCCTGCCCCGCACCTTCATCTCAGATCATCAAGATCCCACCATCCACCCAGTTCCCCCCCAAAAAAAAATGTTTCTTGCAGTCCATTATGTGGGACTTAGATCAGGAAATAAGGAGGTCTCAACCCAGGACTCTTCCAGTCAGTCTTCCACTGGGCCTTCTCTACATACCCAAGCATCTCCAAGGGCGACTCATCACTTGGGCACACACATCTCCCGCCACAGGACATTCTGGCAACCATCAGACTCATCAGATGCTTAGGAACAAGAACTGGTGGGAGAACATGCTCACGGAGATTAATCAGTTCATCACATCATGCTCCGAGTGTGCACAAGCAAAGGTTCCATGATCTCTGCCAGTGGGTAAGCTTTGTCTGTTTTCAGTATCTCAGAGATCTTGGTCACACATAGCAATCAACTATATCAACCGACTTACCACCATCCCAGGGCAACACCACCATCATGTTGATAGTGGACAGGTTCACCAAGGCACTGAAACTCTTCCCACTTCCAGGCATCCCCACAGCACTCCAGACAGCAGAACTATTGTTCTAACAGGTGTTCAGATACTATGGTATCCCTGAGGACATAGTCAGTGACAGAGGTCCCCACTTTATCTCTCACTTATGGACTTGCTTCATGGAATGACTCGGTGTTTAAGTAAGCCTCATGTCAGTTTACCATCCCCAATCGAATGGCCAAGTGGAACTGGCCAACCAGGAAATTGGATGCTTCTTACGGATTTTCTGTATGAGAAACCAGGGGGACTGGTCTCGCTTCATCCCATGGGCTGAGTATGCACAGAACTCACTTAAGCACTCAGTAACTCAACTAACCCCCTTTCAGTGCATACTCGGCTACCAACCACCACTGTTTCCCTGGGACGACTCACCAGTCCAAGTCCAAGCTGTGGAGGACTAGTTTTCTCACAGCCAGGCCATCTGGGAGGAGGTTTACCAGCGTATTGAAACTGTCAGTGCCAAGTACAAGGAATATGCTGACAAGCATAGAAGTAGCAACCCAGAGTTCTCACCAGGTGACAGAGTATGGGTTTCAACCAAAAACCTCAGAGAACCCAACACATGCCGAAAACTGCAAGCACGGTACATTGATCCGTTCAAGGTACTTCGATGCATAAACAAAATTTCATACAGGTTAGAACTCCTCCCTCACAGCCAAATCTCCCCTACATTTCATGTCTCCTGTCTAAAACCTGCCATTCCAGGTCTGCTTGCCAAAAACTCCCCAGTTCAAGTGCACCTAGCACTAAGCCTTGAAGGTGAACCCATCTACCAATTCAACAGGTTACTCGACTCCAGACACAGAGGAGGTCAGGTTGAATACTTGGTAGACTGGGAAGACTATGGGCCTGAGGAACGAAGCTGGGTGGCAGCCAAGGACATATTGGACCCTTTGTTAAAGCAGGAATTCCATGCTCAACACCCAGACAAACCCGCACCTAGGGGGAGAGGGCGCCCCAGGAAGAATGTAGCCCTCAGAGGGAGCTCCTCGTGGGGGGTTTCTATCAGTACGAGTATTGAGAATGACAATGCTGAACAAACTACAAACATGGCCACCCAAGACTACAATGCCCATGAGCCACAGCGCCCCTGTCACAGGAGTATTGAACACAGCTGAAGTTCGTCATCAATCAGCACTATGCTACTTAAACCCCTCTCTCACAAACACTCACTGTGAAGTATACAGTAGTCTGTGTTCTCCAGCACATACCAAACCTTATCTTTTTGACTGCCTATTGTTATTCTGATTCTTGCTATCCTTCCTCGTTTATTCTTCCTGCCTTGTCTACGTTGTCCTGTTCACCGATCGACCACCCCTCGCCTGCCCTTGACCATGATTCTAATCTCATGATTTGGCTTCGTTACTGTTTGTTCTCTGCTTTCCTCTGCAATTACATCTGTAAGTGCCTGCATCCTGACATGCTACTTCAGTCCACAGTATCTCTCCTATTTTTAAAGGCTTGTCTTTAAAGGCAGTTGTCTTGAGGTTACAACCCCTGAAAACCTAGAGATACTAGGATACTAGAGATACTGAGATACTGTCTCAGTATCTCCTTTTCATTTCTCTGTTCCCCTCAGTCACATTCTATCTTTCCATCTCTACATTTTCGCTTTTCTTTCCCATTTTATTCCACCTGCTTACTTCTTCTCTCACTTCCTGGTGTGTTAGTAGGGTGTAAATTGCATTACTTTAAATACATGTGTTTCCCACACCCCCAGAACTGTGCAAGGTGTGTGTGTGTGTGTGTGTGTGTGTGTGTGTGTGTGTGTGTGTCTGTGTGCGCACACGCACGTGTTCACATGTGCATGTGTGTAATTGTACAAAAAGCAGTGCACATTAAGGCCAACTTCATGTTTCTGAAGTTTTGTCTAGCTCTTGCTTCATACTGGTTGCTTTCCTTTCACAAAATCACAGCTTTTACATTACTTACACCCAGACACATTCCTTTTGCCAAATGACAAACTGCCAAGTCATTGTCCTGACATAACCAGATAAATGGATCCTCTATAAAAACAAAGGCCCCCTGCAGTTACAGTTTATGCCTCAGACCTACTGAGTGCTTAATAACTGCTAACACAAGGATAATTGGTTGCCAGTAAGTAAGCTAAGCTGCACTGACTTAGCTCGAAGCCATATTTGGACTGGTAATCTGCTGGGCTTGATGGGCAAGTACAGTGTGCAGTCTTCCTCCTGTTAAATGGATTTGTGTACATGTATTATGTCAGTGGGCCTACCCAAACCTAGGGTCAGAAAAACTTCCCCAGCACAACAGGGTTGAACTTAACTGTCAAAATAGTACACTCTCCCTAATGAAAATGCACATTTTTCACAGTTATTTTCCAATGTTTAAATGTCAACAATCTTCAATAAAGATAGATAAGGAAATATATAAACAGATGCACACACACCCATTGCCAAATGTTCATGTATAGGAGTGCAAGTCTCTCACACCCCTGCTATACAGAGTCTATAACTGTGATGCTGTTTGAACAGTAGCCCTCTGCACACAGAGTGAGCCCTGTGTCAGGTCAGTAGTAGTGTTTCAGAGTCTTTGCAATGCCAGCATAAAGCCTGTGCTTTAAAGGGGTAATCCCAGTATTGGAGCTTCCTGGATTAACCTTAGACTCAAATATTCTGCCAACAATTCTAAGAATTTCTAACATTAATCAGGTTTGGTGTTTTAATGTCACTTGAGTGACTAGGATTAGAAAATCATAAATAATACCTCTGTTTAATTTATGCCTTACTTGTGGATAATAATTTCATAGGAAAAAAAAAAAACTTTACTGGTTTGGAATATTGCCTGAAAGACTAGTTGAAAGCCTATGTTTGAAAGAAAAAAAAAAAATTGGTGGCTCATAGCCAGAGGAAACGGCATTTCTACATCACATCTAACATCAATATTGTTAATAAGTCTACAAAGCTTACAAAGCATTGTAGCTGTTTTGCTAATCATATGACTAAAATGTTTTATTTTACATGTTAGCTAATAGTATACTGAAATATATTCTTGGGCTGTACAGCTATAATATTGAGGATTTTTCATGCTGTTTCACTGCTACATGGAAGAATAACAGGATAACATGTAATATATAACAAAAAATCCACAAAATAATTCATAAAAATGTGAGAACAACAACAAATATCCTGGGTATGGCATTCCCAGGTTTGTGGGTTATATCACTAAAAAGGTCTGGCCATCACTGATGTTAGTCTGGTCTTAAGCACTGCCAGTGGACCAGTGTTAATAGACCTGAGAGTAGTGGCAGTGGTGAAACCATGTTTTGCTTTGTAAGTGAGAAGTAGGAGTTTCTATTTTACTCTTTTTGAAACGCATTGCCAGTATACTGTTTGAGTACAAGTGTGATGTGTGCTGAACATTTCATAGGAGTGAAGAATCCGTTCTCTCTGAACATTTTGGAGTTTATTTAGCTTTGACCAGAAATACCAGTGAAGTATTTATAGTAATTAGAGTAAAAGTAATAGGAATTGTAGGTACAGCGCATCTCTGCAACTACGTCTCCCATAATTCCCTCACTTCCTGCCCCAGACAATATCCGCCTCAGCTCGTCTTTCACTGCGCCACGATTGGGTAGTGTACTGCTGTAAATCGTGATACAAGCTCACCTATAAATTGGGCAATCTGAGCGAATTTTGCTCTCTTTGACTCTCTCTGCCTGACCTCCCAACACGAGTCTCCTGCATCCCGCCGTGTGAACACCTTGCCAAGGCCGCAGACGTGCATGTCTGCTGGTGCCATGCAACTCTGTCCTCCAAACCAGATGTGCCTCGCTGTCTGTCTCTGACCAGCGTGCTCTCTGTGATCAATGCGCTCTGACCAATGGTCTGTCGGTATTAAAAAGGAACACTATGGCCTGTGGGTGGAAGCGAAGAAACAAAGGATGTCAGTGGTCCATACAACAACACGTGTTGTTGTATGGACCACTGGCTATGGTTAAAAGTACTTCAGTCACGTTGTTTCACTTTCGTGGTGTTTGAAAGCAGCTACCATTATTACTACACCGTAATAACGCAAATTAAGAAGATTAGAGGCGAGTGGTTCCCTCCACGTCTTCAGCCAATGAGCATTCAACCAAGAACCTTCTGGATCATGAGATCCTGCCTGGGAAGGACTTTTGCAACATAGTAGAGCTGCATTAAAACTAAATTGAAGCTGTGCTCCACTCTTTTCAGGAGAGTTCACTGAAATGGAAGGTCACTGACAAATTCCTTCATGCTGCCACGCGAGAGTGGTCCTACGTAAGGCTGGCATTTGGGCAACATTAGTCTTAGTTTGATTAGTTCATGTGAAAAATGCTATTTAAACCTAAGGTTGTTTCAAGTATGCGCACAATAATCACATAGCTTTGTTTTGATCATATGTTATTGTATTTCTCAGTTTTACTCTGGTAGATAGATAGGGCATGCAGAATCTCTTTCTATCTCTTTCTCTAACGCTTTTCTAACCCACACCATTATACACACCTCAGCATTATACAGACTTCAGCAAACTGAAGGCAGGTTAGCTCAGCTGGTTATAGTATGGTACTTATAATGCCAAGATCATGGGTTTGAGCCTGGTATAGGTCAGTGATTATTTATGCACCTTTGTTAAAATCCTTTGTCTAATCAGTCACACAGAGCGCCTACGGTCCCCTCCCCAACCTTTTTTGTGCACTTTCACTTACCTGCAAACACACACACATAATATAACTAACTCATATCACCATTTTGTTCCTTGATTGTTAAACTGTTGCCAGTATTATTGAATGTACCTGATCAGTATTATCCTCACTTGATTTGGTCATTTTAATAAATCAAATATTTATAAGAAACTGTCTTGTCTGTTTTGCTGCAGTATTACTTGAAGCCATCCTCTGCCATCAAAGAATTCACATTGCCTTCACTGATCTAGTGTATCACTAGAGTAATTCATTCATAAGTTTAATAATTAATAGAAATATTGATTAGTAAAATTAATGAACTGATATTTTATGAGACTCATTCTATGAGACTGATTTAATAACACAATTGCACCTACATCATCCCATTTCCACCGAAGCGGAAATGGGATCTTGAAAGTGCTTAGGTTTAGTGTCCATGTCATAGTAGTTAGACAAGAGTCATTTCTCGCTCAGTTTTCAAGATATCTGGATGAAACTTGGTGTGCATATTGGTAGTGACCATCTGTGATCTCCATATCATGCATGATATCACATGATGTCATGATGGCATTTTATGATGTCATAAAATTTTCAGGAATGGCTATGAATGGGACCACCTGGTACAGTACCAGGACAAGCTAGACAAAATTCTTTCATGCCATCTCCATGGCCCTTATACCTTAATACTTTTTTTTGCACTCATTTGACCTCTGGCCTTGACCCTTTGCCAGAATTAGGTAAAAGGTCACTTATGTTTTAAATCGCTACTTCTCCCTCATTTTTTCATGAATTTTCACCAAATTGGATACGGAGAACCTATGGGGGGTGTGGCTTCAAAATAGTTCACATCGGTTAAGTGATTTAACCTATTTTCACTCAGTTATGTGAGCTTGAACTTGTCAATTAGGTGACTATCGCAAAAAAGTCAGTTTTGTCTATTTTTTGTGGTCTTTGAGCTAGCCTTGCTGCTTTTCCATAGAAAAACATGTTTTAATTAATATTTATATTTCTGACCTATTGACCTTTGACATAGGTCATTATTAGGCCACATTTTTAATGGCCTATATCTCAAAAGGAGCAAGATAAGGCCATGGTTACTATTAACCATGAATATGAAATCATATATGGACTTTCATTTGGGAACATTGGTTTTGCCCTGGAGTGACCTTGACAAGTCAGATCAATGACCTGCATATTTTCATGATATTGGTAGAAGATATGACTTTAGTTAATATTAACCATTCAATGATCTATAACTAGAAAAGGGTGCAAGATAGGCCATTAGTTACAATTAATCATGGATAGGAAGTCATAATTTATTATTTGGCACCATTGATTTTGCCCTGGAGTGATACTGAAAGGTCAAATTAATGACTTGCAAACTGTTCCAATGGCCTGCATCAGGAAATTGGTGCAACATAGGAACTTAGTTAATATTATTAACCATGGAAGTATTATATCCTTTTCCTTTTGTCATCAGATTCCAGACAAGTGGCCTCATTTCTCTCAGTTCTGTGATCTTGACCTTTGTCCCAAGGCCCCAGGTATACCTGTAGCTAGGGCCTCAGCACTGTCGGTGCAAAGCCCTGTTTTCGGCATGTTTTTTCTTCTTCTTCTTTTGTGATGCTCGAAAACTCACAAATTTTGGCACACTGATCAAATGTGCTTAAAATCACAAATTTACATTGAGGAAGGGACTGGGCATGGTCCCGGAGCTCTATAGCGCCCCTGAGAACAAGCTATGGTTGAGATGAAGTTGCTCAGATTGGCATGAGATTTGGTGTGATCGATACTCTTGTGATACAAAGTTCACTTGGTTATGTTTGACTCCACCCAACAGGAAGTCAGCTATGTTGGATGGAATGTGGGATTTTGAAATTTTCCCGCTCTGTTTTGAGGAGCTTACGAAGAGTAAAAACTCATGGAATTTTGCACATACATTTGTCCTATGATACAATTTGAGATGATATGGTAAATTAGTCTAGGTGAGCTTCATTAAGTCCATAACATCACTTTGTTCAAAAATACAGATTTGACATCTTGTACATATTCAAAAACTCATGAAATTTGGTACACATGTCAGTCATGTGCACCACTACTCAGCCATAGGGGCTTGACCCCAGGTGTATCCAGGGGACTCCATAGTGGCCCCATATGACATTGAGACTCCTGTCCGGTATATAGTTTCACTTATCTATGTCAAATTTGATAGATGTGTGGAGTGCCTCAAGATGAACAAGACTGAAATTAACATTGTTTTAGCCAGTTGACTTGCAACAGGATTTGCGATATCTTGCATGATGTTGAAAAGGTGAACCAATAAATTTGTATGTTTCACCATGCAAAAAGGAAGTGTCTCATAAATTCAACATGCAGTGCCTGATATGACTAAAACTTCACAGGTTATATGATACCATGGTTTTGAAGATATCTACATGCCCAAAGTCACCCTCTGGTATAGCGCCACCATTTGGACATGGACAGTAATGACTTCATTGCCAAAACATGTTACGTTTTGACATACTCTTCCTAAGTGGTTTGTTGGATTCATGCCATATTTTGTATACCTGATGTCAAGATGTTACTGATTTTAAATTGTTAAGGGATTTGCAATATCATGTAAGATGTTGAAATGGTGAACCGATAAATTTATGTTATGCCACACAAACAGAAAGTGTGTCATAAATTCATTGTGCATTGCCTGATATGGCTAAAACTTCATAGATTATAGGATATAATGGTTTTGATGACATCCACATGATCAAAGTGACCCTGTGCTATAGTGCCACCATTCGGACCTGGACTGTAATGACTCCATTGCCAAAAAACTTATCACTGGTGGTACATACATCAGATACCCAGACATCCAAAGTGACCCTCTGGAGGACTGGAGACCAGGAGTTTAAGCTGTGATATGTGAAAAGTGGGGTGAACACGTTGCATGGTGAGTGGTAAAGCCAGTCTGACGGAACATGGATTGATTACCTCGCTGATGAGGAAAGGTCCTAGGTACCTGGGAGCCAGCTTGTGGGAGACAGTTCTGAGTGGCAGGTGGCGCGTGGAAAGCATGACTCATTGCCCCACCTGGTAGGTGGGCA
Source organism: Notarius quadriscutis (assembly GCA_026167865.1). Classification (NCBI taxonomy): domain Eukaryota; kingdom Metazoa; phylum Chordata; class Actinopteri; order Siluriformes; family Ariidae; genus Notarius; species Notarius quadriscutis. Next base: position 19,484,006 of record JANZLB010000016.1, read on the forward strand.
TCTTACAGCGGCGTTTGTCGGCCTGCCTCTTGGATGCTAGGGTGGAGCGAATGAGTCTTCTCTGGGCCATTGGCCATATCCTCCTGCAGCGGTGTATGAAGATCTGGGCTGAGGGCATGGCGACCTCCTCCTCCTGGCTGGGGAACAGTGGTGGTTGGTACCCTAGTGAGCACTGGAATGGAGAGAGTCCTGTGGCAGATGAAGGAAGAGTGTTATGAGCGTACTCAACCCAAGGTAAGTACTTACTCCAAGAACCGGCATCTCTGGACGCCATGCACCTGAGTGCCACCTCCAAATCTTGGTACGCCCGTTCCGCCTGGCCGTTGGTTTGAGGGTGGAACCCTGAGGAGAGACTACAGGAGGTCCCAATGAGTTTGCAGAAGGCCCACCAGAACCGTGCAGTGAACTGAGGACCCAGGTCAGAGACGATGTCAGTGGGGAGTCCATGTATGCGGAAAATATGGAGGATGAGTAATTCGGCGGTTTCTTTAGCTATGGGAAGCTTGGGCAGAGGGATGAAATGGACTGTCTTGGAGAAACGGTCGATAACTGTGAGGATGCATGTGTTGCCACCTGAGTTGGGGAGTCCTGTGACAAAGTCTAGGGCGATGTGAGACCAGGGTCGATGAGGAATCGGGAGGGGTCTTAGCAAGCCGGCAGGGGGTCGATTGGCTGTCTTGTTCTGGGCACATGTGTCACAGGCTGCCACGAACTCCTGGACGTTTTCCTTGATGGATGGCCACCAGAAGCGCCGTTGGATGAGCGACAGGGACGTGTCATGCGCCAGAGTGTGAAGTTGAACCAGGAGAAGGAGAGAGACCAACGGGCTTGATGGGAATTGAGACGTTTGGCAGACTTGAAGTACTCCAGGTTCTTATGGTCGGTCCAGACTAGGAAGGGGAGATCCAACCCCTCGAGCCAGTGCCTCCACTCCTCCATGGCTAGCTTGATGGCCAACAACTCTCTGTCGCCGATGTCGTAATTACGTTCAGCAGGGGACAGCTGGCGAGAGAAGGAGCAGGGGTGGACCTTGTTGTCGCTGGCCCTCTGGGAGAGAATGGCTCCAACCCTGCACTCGGAAGCGTCAACCTCCATGATGAACCGTTTGGTCGGATCGGGTATGGTGAGAATGAGAGCTGTGGTGAACTTGTGCTTGAGCATGGAGAAGGCTTTCGCTGCTTCCTTCCCCCACTTGAACTTGGTCTTAATTGAGGTCAAGGCAATGAGAGGTCCGGCCACTGTGCTGAAGTCTCGGATGAAGCGCCTGTAGAAATTAGCGAATCCCAGGAAACGCTGGAGCTCTCATCGCGAGGATGGGGTAGGCCAGTCTGTGACTGCCTCAAGCTTGAGGGGGTCCATCTGGATCCTTGCCAGGGAGATGATGAACCCCAGAAACGAGACAGAGCTCAGGTGGAATTCGCTCTTTTCTGCCTTGACAAACAGCTTGTTTTCTAGCAGGTGCTGGAGGACCTGCCGGACGTGGCCCCGATGTTCCTCCAGGGAGCGAGAGAAGATCAGGATGTCATCCAGGTACACAAGAAAGAAGATGTTAAGAAAGGCCCTTAGGACGTCATTGACGAATGCCTGGAAGACTGCGGGTGCATTGATCAGGCCGAAAAGGACCACGACGTACTCATAGTGGCCAGTGGTGGTGTTAAAGGCCATCTTCCACTCATCCCCCTCCCTGATCCTGACGAGATGGGAGGCATTGCGTAAGTCCAACTTGGTGAATATCTTGGCTCCCTGGAGTAGTTCAAAGGCCGTAGTCATGAGTAGTAGGGGGTAGTGGTTCTTGACCGTGATTGCATTGAGACCTTGATAGTCAATGCAGGGGCAGAGCAACTTGTCCTTCTTTTCCACGAAGAAAAATCCCGCCCCTGCTGGGGAGGAGGAAGGGCAGATGATCCCAGTTGCCAGAGATTCGGAGATGTACTTCTCCATGGCTTGCCTTTCAATGGGAGAAAGAGAGTAGGGTCGCCCTTTGGGTGGTGCCATCCTGGGCAGGAGGTCAATTCCACAGTCATAGGGTCTGTGAGGAGGGAGGAACACTGCTTGGGTCTTGCTGAAAATAAGTCTTAAGTCCAGGTATTCTGGAGGCACATGAGAGAGGTCAGGAAACTCGCTGGCTGAAGGCTGTGGTAGTTTGGCGGGAGACAGAGCAGAGTTCAGGCAGGAAGCTAGGCAGGAATGGCTCCAGCCTAGGATTGTGCTGCATTAACCAGGGTAATCTGAGGATGATGGGTACATGGGGGTTGTTCATGACATGGAGTTGGATGGTTTCAGAGTGGTTGCCGGAAATCCTCAGGGTGAGTGGGGTGGTAAGGTGGTTGATGGTGGTCAAGCCAGTGCCATTGAGTGTCAGGACTGTGAGAGGAACATCGAGGGTGAGTAACGGGATTCCCAGACGCTTGGCGGTGGCAGAGCAGATCAGGTTCCTGTCCACCCCTGAGTTGACGAGGGCCTGGAGACTGTGATGCTGGTTGTCATGGATGACGATGACAGGGAGTAATGGTCCATCAGCGGGGGGCTGGTTTGGAGAGTTGCCCACCAGGACCCCTCGATTCACTGGTGGTCTCTTTCCCTTTAGCAGACAGGCTCAGCAGATGTGTCCTCACTGACCGCAGTAGAAACAGGCCCCTGTGCTTCACCAGTGTTGTTGTTCCTCTGCTGATACCCGTACCCGGTCTACCTGCATGGGTTCGATGGACGAGGCGGGAGGTGGAGAGGAGGTGAAGCTGGGGCAGGTCTTCTCTCTCCTCTGTTGCTGGAACCGGGCATCGATATGGTTGGCGAGGTCCATAAGACTGGAGAGGTTCGACAGCGGTTCCTGTGATACCAGTTCATCCTTAATGGTGTCGGACAAGCCATGCAGGAATGCGTCGACCTGGGCACTCTCGTTCCAACCACACGATGCCGCCAACATCTGGAACTCGATGGCGTAGTCGGAGGTAGACCGGGACCCCTGCCGCAGTTCCCTGAGTTCCCTAGCTGCCTCTCAGCTGGACAGAGAGCAATTGAAAGTTTGCCCCATCTCCTCAGAGAAATCTTTGAAACTGGAGCAACAGGGAGCATTGGCATCCCAGACTGCTGTTCCCCACTCCCTGGCCTTGCCGGTGAAGAGCGTGATGATATATGCCACCCCGGACCATTCTGTGGGAAAGGTCAGAGGTTGCAGCTCCATAATCAATCAGCATTGAGATAGGAATGATCTGCAAGTACCTGGCTCTCCATCATAGGGCTGAGGCACTGGGAGTCTTGGCTTGAGGAGAAAAGCAGTGGCAGGAGCTGAAGTAGGAGACGGCTGGGCAGGGGTAGGCATGGCTTGATAGTGCTGCATCTGTGTGGTAAGGAGGTTGAGTGAGTTGGACAGGGTGGCAAGGTTCTGGGTGATCTGCTGGAGGTCTTGCTGATAGGTCCTGAGGAGAGTCCCTTGCTGCTGGATGGCCATTCTCAGACAGGTGAGTTCCACTGGATCCATGTTGGCCAGAACGTACTGTTAGGGGTGGTGGAGGTCTGGTGAGATAAGGATCCGCAAGCAGAACACAGACAGTAATCCAATAAATAAGGTGATTTTAATTCAGGGAAAAGGGCATGGCAAAAAGGTAAACAATGGGGCAAGAACAAATGGCAAAAATAGTCCAGGTAAAAAGAGACAAAAAAACTTGACAAAAACACGAGACAGACAAGGACAAAAACTCTAGAGCAAAAAAAAAACAAACAAGAAAAAACCCTAAGTGCAAAAACCATGAACTAGAAAAAACCCTAAGTGCAAAAACCATGAACTAGAAAAATAGCTTGAGCAAAAACCATGAAACGCAATAAAGGCACAGAAACAGCTAGAATAGCAAAACGAGATGTTCTGGTAAAGTCAGGGCCTGAGAACGGCTTATTTATACACAGCAGAGAGAACCAGGAAGTGAAATGCAGGCTAGATGGAATTCCCATCCCGGTTCTGGATTAGCGCCGACCTGGGAGATAAGTAATCTCTGGAGTGGAAGTCTGGGGTGGAGCATGACAATAATGGTGTGGGGAATGTGTTCTTGACCCTCTTAAAACCAATCCAGTATTTGAATTCCACAGCTTGAGTATGATTGCAGAACCTTTTTGGCCACAACCTGCATATTTAATAATGGCTAATTCCAGCATGTCACAAAGCAAAAGTTCTCAAGCTTGTTCAAAGAACATAACAATAAGTTCAACGGACTTCAATGGCCTCCTGTTTACTTGTATTTATAGAAGCAGGAACAATAGCTCCATAAATTGATTGCAAGCAAAAATAGATGGAATGGTATAAAGTAGAGGCTGGGTTCATATTTTCTAGCATAGATTGTACGTGTGCACCATAGCACTTACAGTCATGTCAAGTGATTGCAGTTTTGTTGACATATCTCCTAGATTTGTGTGTCTACTGGGGCTAATTTATTTCAACCCATTTTGCTGAGTCATCAGTAACACGTCATCAGCATTGATTGAAAATGTGCACATGAAATATAATTGCAGGTGTAATTAACATGGGTGAGGGGATTACTTTCTCAATCTCTAATTTTTCTAAATGCCTTTGGAGGAACTAGAAGTAAATAAATGAAGCAAACATTGTCCATTCAAAGTACAAATTACTTGGAAGGACAACAGAACTGTATGATTTGAATGTACAATCTGGCTACAGAGAAACAGCAGCATTATAAACTTGAAATCTTCTTCTTCTTCTTCTTTTGGCTGCTCCCGATTAGGGGTCGCCACAGCGGAACTTTAGTAACCATTGCTCCCTGTCTTCCACATCCCTCTCAACCACACCTGCCACTTTCATGTCCTCTCTCACCATATCCATGTATCTCCTCTTTGGCCTTCCTCATTTTCGTGTGCCTGGCAGCTTCATCCTCAACATTCTCCTTCCAACATGCTCTGCATCTCTTCTCAAGATCTGCCCATACCATCTCAGTCTCATCTCTCTTAGCTTAATTCCCAAGCTGTCCACATGTGCTGTCCCTGTCCACATTATAGACTTGAAATGCATAGTTTAAAAAACAGAAATCATGAAATGCCATTGCAATTTGTGTGATTTTTAGTGAGTGTGGAGCCCTAGGCTAGAACACTCAACCAAATAATTAGAATAGTAATAGTGAGTTACTGATAGGTAGTACATAATTTTTAGTCAGCCTGTTCATTATCACAGCCAGCCATCACTGATCATACTCCTGCATTTATGAGTTACAGTGCAATTCTATTTTTTTTAGCTCCATGATCCATACTATATTGATATGTATCCCCTGAGTATCTTTATGATATCCACTATTTTTACATATAATATCGATACTAAGGATAATGATTATGGATGCTGTAAAGAAAGAAAGAAAGAAAGAAAGAACAATTCAAAAGACTGAATCTGTTTACATTATAACAGGAAAACATGCCCTGATATAACTACTTTATTCAGGTTTGTGTTTCAGTTATTATTATTATTATTATTATTATTATTATTATTATTATTATGCTGATAAAAAATGGAATGGAAAGTGGGCTCTGGCATAAAATAGAAATAAGTAGCTGTGGTCTTAAAGGCTAGGAAACTACAGTTTAATTGGCTAACCAAATCGGGCCAAGGAAAAGCTGGACAGGGGGATTACAGTCAGAACCCAGTCACCTTGAGTGACAGCTGAGATTTCTAGTGTGTGAAGAGGAGTAATTGGAAAAGGGCTGCAGACTTGAGGAAGGGATTTTTTTCCCTGACCAAAAGGCACTAAATATCTCTCTACCATGCCCTCCTGCTAAGAGCACCATCACTTTCCTTACAAAGAAAAAAGTCAGAGTTCATTTTGCAGATTTAACATGAACATCCTTGCTGATTGAGAAAGAGAGAGAGAGAAAGTGTGTGTGTGTGTGTGTGAGAGAGAGAGAGAGAGAGAGAGAGAGAGATGGTGTGAGAGGAGTAAATGGTAAACAGTCCATAATTATATCATTATGTTACAGTTGTACACTTGAAAAAAGAGAGAAGATATAAAAAGGAAGAAAAAATAATCTACATTGATTTGCATGATAAACAGTAATGTTTTGTATATTGCGGAATTTTCAGTGATGCAAATCTGGTGGTGTACTGTAGTGGTTAGCACTGTCACTTCACAGCAAGAAGATTCTGGGTTCACGGCCGGCGGGGGCCTTTCTGTGTGGAGTTTGCATGTTTTGCCTATGCGTGTCTGCATGGGTTTCCTCTGGGTGCTCCGGTTTTCCCCACAGTCCAAAGACGTGGTTAGGTTAACATGGGGCAACCAAGGCCCGAAGGTTGGGCTGAAGTGCCCTTGAGCAAGCCACCTAACCCCCAATTACTCCCTGGACACTGTAGCATAGCTGCCCACTGCTCTGGGTATGTGTGTGTGCTAAATGCTCATTTGTGTGTGCATGTGTGTGTTCACTGCTTCAGATGGGTTAAATGCAGAGGAGGAATTTCACTGTGCTTAAGTCTGTGC
>JANZLB010000016.1:19808920-19821729 GCA_026167865.1 Notarius quadriscutis
ATATTTTTGTCTCATTTGTTTAACTGGGTTCTCTTTATCTACTTTTAGGACTTGTGTGAAAATCTGATGATCTTTTATGTCATAGTTATGCAGAAATATAGAAAATTCTAAAGGGTTCACAAACTTTCAAACACCACTGTAATATGAAATATCTGTGATATCGCTGGATGAATAGATTGTTAGTTAACTTAGCTTAATGGTAGGTCACGTTACATCTGAAAAAAATTATTTTTTTTTTTACTCTTAAAATGATGTCGGCAGTGTTCAATAAACGGCCTGTTTACAAATATGACAACAATCCAGACACCAACAGTTCTACCTGTTTCACTTACATTCTGTGCACAATTAAAAGGTAATTCACCTTTGAAGAAACTGATAATTTCACATGGGTCGTTATAAAAGACAATTTATTTTACATCCATGCCCCAGGACTATGCCTCACAGTCTATCTGAGATATTACTCGTGAGCAGCAACCTGACGGTCATAGAATTCCTTGCATATTTGGGTGAGAAGATGACAAGTGTCTTGTTGTCAAATTGAACTCATAGTCGTGCAGGCTACAGCAAGTTAAATCGTATTTTGTTCTCATAGAGTTGCTTGATGCTTTTAAATGCTGCGTGTTTCTTGGCCAGACCTGCAGACATGTCTGGATAAATCCTCAGCCTACATCTCTTGTACTCCACATTGTGCATCCTGGCCCAGCTCAATGCCTTCTCCTTCTCCTGGGATCGGTGAAAACACACCACTAAAGGATGAGGCGGCAGCCCTTCTTGAGGTTTTTAGCCAAGAGATCAATGTGTCCGCTCCAGCTCCAGGGGTTTATCAAAAACATCCTCTCCCATAATTTCCATAAGGAACTCAAGCACAAACTTCATTGCGGACTGGCCTTTCTCACCATCCTCTGGAACATTCAAAATCCTAAGGCTTGCTCTTTGAGAGCGGTTTTCCAAGTCCTCCACACCGTCAAGCAAGCTCACATTCTACTCTGGTAGATGTTTAATCTTTCCTTCAGTTGTAGTTAGTGCACCAAAATGATCTCCTGTCAAAGATTTGGTTGCACTTAACCATGCCTGGAAACTAGTAATAGTCTCTGTTAGTGCATTCACAGAGGACTGGAGTGAGGCAATCGATTCCTAGAATAGTGTAGAATTGTCTTCCTTGAGTGAGGTTCGTTGTTTAGGCAACTTGGCTACAAGCTGGCTCATGGAAATCCCATCATTGTTTAAAGTCATTTCATTACTGTTAGCTTTGCTAGCTATGCTAGTTTGAGTTGTTGGCTGAGCTGTTGATGACTCATTTTTGCTCATACTGCACTTGCTGGACCTCTGCGTTTTATTTTATGTCTTAAACCCGAGTCTTAAATTGATAGCTAAATGCCTGGAGTAGCATTTTTACAGGTTAATATTGATCAAATAAGCTGGGAGCTTTGCTAACCTGCGTCCCATCCCCACATGACCAAACTGGAAGTACCCAGACAGATGCATTTCTGTTGGCACGAAATGAGGCTCGCCCATCTAGCTGAATAAACTCTTGCTAAGTAGTCAGCTATTGGACATCAGGATGGACATGGAGAGATGGCCCGCTACAGTTTGTTCTTTCCAATTCCTCACACAACCACCACTTACGATGCTCCCTCTTTTGGCCAATAGCCCTTGTTTCTTTCTTCTTTTTTGAGGTTTATTGGCAGATAGAAAAGAATGAATTAGTATTACTGCCACCAACTGGTATGGGGTGTGGATCACATCTCTCTCACCCCCACTGCCCACTTTCCCTCATCCTCCCTTCCCCTTTCCCCTGTGCACAAGTATGAACCCCCTGGGCCAATTTGGTAGTTGGCTGGAATAGTCTTGCTTGGCTCAGTCTGAGCCACTTGGTTAATTTCCCATTTAAAGAGCCAAGGCTGTATGTGAACACTGGATTTTTTTTTCCAGTGTGCACACAGAACAGACAGTTAGTAGACCATGAGGAAATATTCCTTGAATTTGACAAAAAAGTGTATTGGATGAGAATTGATGACTGCACCTTTAACGCCACTGTAACAGGGTTTTAGCCTTATGATATTCTAAGACTACAGCCTATTTGTACACATTTTTCAAGACACATCTGTAAGACACTCTGGAAAGACACTCTTGCACTCTGATGCAAGTCGCAGACTGTTAATAAGAAACACATTGTTTGAACACAAGGCAGCTTATAAGAATACTTTGGACCAGAGCAACCTGAGTCAAATGTCAATGATTAATTTTATGATAATTACCATCAGACCTGATGACATCTTTTGGGAAAAAAACGGAAGCAGAACTGTCAACTGAGTTGACAAAAAAAAAAAAAGAGTCAGATTTGCCTGGTAAACCCAGGGGAGCCTTCTGGGTTGCTTCAATGACTGTCTATTCTATGCTTAGCTAACTTGCTTGATTTCAGCAAATGGATTCAGAAGAATCTCTATTTACTTATAATTTGTGGCATTGCTGCCATTAAAAAATAATTATTTTAAAATTTAAATTACCGTAGAAGAAAAATAGAAAGGGAAAAGGCCCTCCATGGATTAAAAAAAATGTTTCTGGTAAAATAAAATCTCTGTAATTTTTGGTTGTGTAACTTAATCCTGGCAATCTTTTACATCAATACTTGCCTGGCAACCACCAAACGGTGTGCCAGTGAAAGTGTATATGTTGCAAGTAAAAGGAGTTCTCAGGTTAAACCTGTATTCAACCTAGGTTGAATTGGTGAACCACATTTTACCTAGGTTAAATATATAGAGAGCATTCAATCTAGGTTAAATTTATAATTTTTGTATGTTTTGAGACAGCTTTTTGTTAGGGTTAGTTTTATTTTAGGGTTAACTTTTTGTTGGGGTTTGGGTTAGTTTTATTTTAGGGTTTGGCTTAGCTTTTTCTTAGGGTATGGGAGAATTTGTATTGTTAACCTGCGTAGTGTAGTGGTAAACACTGTGGACTACAGATCTTAAAGTTGTAAGTTCAAATCCTGGTGACTACAATAAAAATTCTTTATTTCATTGTGATTTGTTGAGTGTGTGTAGAGAGGTAATTGAGAAAGTACGACATCAAGGGAAAGGAGTTCAGGTGATGTGGACCAGAGAGGGGAGGTTAGTGGGTAGAAAGAGAAGAGAGAGAGAGAGCACGTGTGAGAGATGACGACAATTTCCGTTTTCTTATTATTATTATTATTATTTCAACCCCTAAAAAAACAAAAACATGCCCCTATTTTTTTTATGACACCCCATAAAAAATCCCTTTTCAGACAGTTGAACCCAGGTTGAAGACACATTTTACTTCGGTAAAATGTGGTTCACCAATTCTACCTAGGTTGAATACAGATTTAACCCAAGGCCAGATTCAACCTGCATCATATATACACAATGCCTCCAGAGCATATTCACAAATCCTAATAATTATTTCTCTTTTTGCTGTGTTGCAACATCAAATTTAAGCAAATCAGAATGGGATATTATTATACTTATTTTGACACAGAATGTGTGAATAGTCTCTTTATAGCAATTACAGATATGAGTTGGCTCAGATGTGTCTTTATGAGCTTTATGATTTTGGCATTTTCTTCCATTCCATGACAGCAAGACTGATCTGCCATTTTAGCTGAAAGACCTCTCAAAGCCTGAGATATTTATTGTGTAAGCATACAATCACACACAAATGCATTTAATATTAACACAGGTGTGATATATTTTAATATATTTAGCATGAACTCTAGGGCGGCACGGTGGTGTAGTGGTTAGCACAGCAAGAAGGTCCTGGGTTCGAGCCCAGTGGCCGGTGAGGGCCTTTCTGTGTGGAGTTTGCATGCTCTCCCTGTGTCCGCGTGGGTTTCCTCTGGGTGCCCTGGTTTCCCCCACAGTCCAAAGACATGCAGGTTAGGCTAATTGGTGGCTCTAAATTAACTGTAGGTGTGAATGGTTGTCTATGTGTTCGCCCTGTGATGACCTGGCGATTTGTCCAGGGTGTACCCTGTCTCTCGCCCATAGTCAGCTGGGATAGGCTCCAGCGTGCCTGTGACCCTGTTGAACAGGATAAGCGGCTACAGATAATGGATGGATTTCTGAAGACGATCTCTTCAAAATGAGCAGACAAATAATTCCATTCTAATATACTTAAATTTGAAGTTACAATACAGCAAAGAAATAAATCATCTGGAGGCACTGTATACACACAATATCCAGGCAGACACGGGTGCACATGTATGCGCACGCTCACACACACACACACACACACACACACACACATATATATATATATTACATCTCAGTTATTCACAGAATGACAAAAAGTCATTAATTCAAAATAAATATTCACCATATGCTAATTTGCAATTACAAATTAAGTCAAATTAATACACCTTTACATGAACTTGGCAGCTGGCTGTTATATCATTTGTTTAAAGGATTAATTGATGAAATACCTCATTCTTCTCTGCAGAAGTGGTTGCTGGGGCATCCTGACCTGGTGCAGAGACTGGGCGAGAGTTCTGGGAACCGCTTAAGCTCATCATTTTATCTGAGGGAGTTTCAGTTCTGGAGCTGCACAGCCGAAAAAAAAAAAAAAAAGAATACTCTCTCTCTATTTCACTTTGTTTTTTTTCCCCCCCACACACATTTTTGTTCATGCTCATGAATACATACAATCAAAGGACATTATGCATGTAAATCTCTAGTGTATAAATGTAATGGAAGTACTGTCTATCAAATAACAAAACCAAAAGTGTCCAAATACTTATTTTAATACTTAATATTATATATACTTTATTTGTTTCATACCATACTGAAGTCTTGCATGTTTCATTTAGACAGTCATGTTTTTCAAATCAGTAATTTAGTAAACATAAAATCAGTAAATATAAAATACATGAAAAAATACATGTATGATAAAATACATGAAAAAAAAAGTTGTGCTAAAAGGTTCATTATATACAAGTTTCAATTTCCAAAAGACCCTTATTGCATTACTATTTCTTGTATTTGAACCTCAAACTGTGTCCAATTTGGCTTATATTGAATTATGTAGCTTGTATAGCACATTGTTATACAACATACATATACATACACTCACTATCCACTTTATTAGGAACACCCGTACACTCACTTGCGTTTATCTAATCAGCCAATCATGTGGCAGCAGCGCAATGTCAAAAATCATGCAGATACAGGTCAAGAACTACAGTTAATGTTCACCATTAACTGTAGCTCTTGACCTGTAGGTGTAAGATTTGACTTGTATCTGCATGATTTTTTTTTTTTTATTGCACTGTTGCCACATGAGTGGCTAATTTGATAACTGCATGAATGTGCAGTAATAAAGAAATAAATGAACAGTGAGTGTCTATGTAATATATTGGAATTTGGCCTATAAGCTATAATGGGGTTTAAAAAATCTTAGTGTTTCAGCAATAGCTTAGAATATCACTATCAACATTGTGCTTATCTATAGGACTTCCAGATTGTATATACAGAACATCACCTCTCAGGTGACTCCTCAAAGATGCTTTGGCATTGTGACTCCTCCATCATCAGACTCCGGCTCAGATTCTGCCCCCCAGGGTATTGGAAGTTGGCAAAAGAATGTGACATGGGTGATGCTTTCCCCATCTCAGTGGCTCTAGTCCCTCCTCTTCTCTCTAGGCCAGACAGGCCATAGGCAAGGCCATCTAGCACTGGGTTGAGTGAGCGTGACATGTAGGTGTCGGCTGACTGTGGGCGGCGCAAAGGAGAAGCAGGGCATGGCGAGAGTTTGCTGACAAGCGGTGTGAGCAGGTCAGCGTGGGCTGCTCTTACTGGTTTAACCACTCTGTCAACATGCACGTTGAGCACCTTCTGCTCAAAGGCACACGAGAAGACACTAGGTGCCAGGTTCCGCAGCCATGACAGAAGACTGAGGTCAGGTTCGTCACAGCCATTGCCGCAGAGCACGTCAATGCCCAGCAGCACCTCGGCCTCACTGATCTCCTCGCCTGTGGCCTTGCTCTGGCAGAACTCAACACAGCACTCATACAGCACACCCTTGACCAGTAGCTGAAACAAGCGGTCTGCACCAGCCCGGAAACCTGCCTCACTCAACTTGCGGTCAGCTGGGATGAACTCTGCCACCATGGTACATGCCTCCTCAAAGCAGCGTACGCGTGCTGTGCTTGGGTTCCAATCCCTAAATTCAGCATGGTTGGTAAGACGAGGGAGGGTCAGGAGGAGGCAGAGTTTGCTGTAGTCCTCTTTGGAGGGACAGAACTCTTCCAAAGCATGGAGGCATTTTACAGCTTCCTGCATGGTTAGTTCCAGCTGAGGGATGACAGAGTAAGAAGACAGAAAATGGAGACATGTGCATGTGCACTGTTATAAATATGTTTGAGTTTCTTTCTAAGACTCATATGTGAATGTTTTTGAGACAGATGGACTGTACACAGAAGATGAATGGGGCACATGTCACAATGAATCAGTGGTACTCACATGCTGTGGCTCATCCTCAGCTGACATGGCATTATTTACACAGAGAGCTTCCAGAAACTTCTGCTTAAGTACAATGTAGCGGAATCTGCCAGCAAAACGTCATCAAGAAATACATATCAAAAGTGCCTATTATTCATGATTGTAATACAATCGCAAGACATAAGATGGCAAGTATGGCTGTGGCAGATATACGTTTGGTATTTTCATAACCACTGGCTGGCAGAAAGAGCACTGCAACTATAAAAAGGAATTTGACCAGAATTAATAAATTAATTGTGCTGTTGAAATGTCAAATCAGCTCTTCTTATTCACTTAATGAGCGCAATATGTAGTAATCCTAAGTGCATAATTAGATTTCACATGATTAGAGTTCACATTACTATTTTAGCGGAAGAAATGAACTTGCTGGCTGACAAAACTTTCAACAAATGTGTTTCCTCTCTTCTTGTGTGCTTTTGTGAGTGTTCACTCCCATGTCGGAGTTTCCAGGAAGTAGCATTTATTGCAATAACAAATTTGATGAGTGTGGTATTTAAATTTAGTTTTAGAATTTATTTTCATATGACAATGTGGTTGAATTCTCAAAACTGATTGGCCAGAAGGCATGTGTTGTTTTGTACAACAGCAAGGGTCAGACAAAAGTTCTGGCTTTAACATGAACAACAGATTAATAATATACACTGAACAGCCATAACATTAAAACCACTGACAGGTGAAATGAATAACGCTGTTTATCTCTATCATGGAATCAGTCAAGAGGTGGCATATATAAGGCAGCAAGTGAACAGTCAGTTCTCAAATTAATGTGTTGGAAGCTGGAAAAATGGGCAAGAGTAACGTCCATTGTAAGGGCCAAATTGACAAGGGCCAAATTGTGATGGCTAGACAACTGGGTCAGAGCATCTCCAAAATAGCACATCTTGTGGGGTGTTCCTAGTATGCAGTACTTAGTACCATCTAAAATTAGTCCAAGGAAGGACAACCGGTGAACCAATGACAGGGTCATGGGTGCCCAAGGCTCATTAAATGTGTGTGAGGAGCAAAGGCTAGCTGGCAGTCTGGTCTGAACCCACAGAAGAGCTACTGTAGCACAAATTACTGAAAAAAGTAATGCTGGCTATGATAGAAAGGTGTCAGAACACACAGTGCATCACAGTTTGCTGCGTATGGGGCTGCATAGCCAAAAACCGGTCCGAGTGCCCATGCTGACCCCTGTCCACTGCCGAAAGCGCCTAAAATGGAAATGTGAGAATCAGAATTGGACCATGATGCAATGAAAGAAGGTGGCCTAGTCTGATGAATCACGTTTTCTTTGACACCATGTGGACGGCTGGGTGTGCGTGCATCATTTACCTGGGGAAGAGATGGCACCAGGATACACTATAATCAGAAGGCAAGCCAACAGAGGCAGTGTGATGCTCTGTGAAATATTCTGCTGGGAAACCTTGGGTACTGGCATGCATGTGGATGTTACTTTGACACGTACCACCTATCTAAACATTGTTGCAGACCAAGTACACCCCTTCATGACAACGGTATTCCCCAATGGCAGTGGCCTCTTTCAGCAGGATAATGCACCCTGCCACACTGCAAAAATTGTTCAGGAATGGTTTGAGGAATTTGACAAATGTTCAAGGTGTTAACATGGTCTCCAAATTCCCCAGCTCTCAAGCTGATCAAGCATCTATGGGATGTGCTGGACAAACATGTCTGGTTCATGGAGGCCCCACCTAGCAACTTACAGAACTTAAAGGATCTTCTGCTCACATTTTTGGTGCAATATACCACAGCACACCTTCAGATATATTGGGGAGTCTATGCCTCGACAGGTCAGAGCTGCTTTGGTGACACAAGGTAGACCCACCCGGTTTTAATGTTGTGGCTGATCGGTGTAATAATACATTATTGATTCTATAGCGACAGCTCATACACAGGGACTTGAACGCCAGATTCTCTGCATTGTCTAAGACCAATTATAAATGGATTTAAAAAAACATATATACATCAGGTTTAACAAAGTAAAAGGTACATCTTTTTATCATAACTATAACGTTAGTGACAACAGGAACCAGCTTGTCTCTCTGATGCTTCACGTCATTAAATTTCACTAAAATCTGTTAAAATGTGAGTTACTTATTAGTAAATTAAAATTTGCAATCATTGACAAATCACTATGGTATAAGTGGAATAATACACAATAGACCATGCAGTATTATGAAAATATTGAGGGTCACTCCCTCCTGGTGTGCATTATTTTCATATAACCACATGGTCTGTGTTATTTCTTACATTTTAAACATCACATTGATGTAATTATACTTTTTTTCTATAATAATGCATCAATGTCTGATACACATTTGGTAGCCAGAGTTGATTTTTTTTCTTATTTGTTACATATAAAATAATTCAGTTGCACTTAGTTCAGCAATTAAGTAAAGTAGCCTATTCAGATTGAACTGGGGGGTGGGTGGTGGGGAGAGAGATTGTCAATTCTGGACATTTCTGACCATGAACATAGCAACTGGACAAAAACAGCAGCACAAAATTAGAGCCTTCTATCATTTAAAAACACAGTAAATTCACATCACAGTCACCGAACAACAGAACAGAACTGGATTTGAGTACACATACTACGTGTCAGGAAGCATTACTCACAGGATAACATTTGCAGATCCATGAGGAGACAGAGACAATGCCTTACCTTTTCCTGTCAAACTTCTCCATACACTCCAGAGGCTGAATAAACTGCAGCACCTCATCCCACTGTCCATCTAAAATAAGCTGCCTGAGAGAGGGATAGAGAGTGAGAAGGATGCATGTCCAAGACAAAAATCCCCCCCAAAAATTTGTGCATATGCTGAATCCTGATACATAGACATTTAAAATAATAGTACAGTTGTGTGTAAGTGTTTGTATGAGCCAAACTAACATTTTCTGCAGGATTTACAAAAATTTCAGATAGGCTGATATTCTTCGTATTTGCACATTTGTTGATCGCCCATAAAGTGCAAAGCAGATTCCCAACACAGCTCATTTGCCCAAAACTCCATAAAAGTTCAAGTACAAAAAGGGATGTAAATGAAACAAATGATGAGAGAAAAGGTATAAAGGCAGAAGTGCAAGTTATTTTGACACACTTCTACAGTGGTGCTTGAAAAGTTTATGAATTATTTCTACTTTT
Organism: Notarius quadriscutis; assembly: GCA_026167865.1. Classification (NCBI taxonomy): domain Eukaryota; kingdom Metazoa; phylum Chordata; class Actinopteri; order Siluriformes; family Ariidae; genus Notarius; species Notarius quadriscutis. The sequence continues at coordinate 19,818,572 of JANZLB010000016.1, forward strand.
ATATATTTCTGCATAAACACAACCTAAAAACATCATCAGAATTTCACACAAGGCCTACAAGTAGATAGATAACCCAATTAAGCAAATGAGACCAAAAATATTATTATTGGTAATTTTTTACTGAAGAAAATGATCAAATATTACATATCTGTGAGTGGCAAAAGTATGTGAACCTTTGCTTTCAGTATCTGGGTAGACCCCTTTTTATGCAGTAATGTTTCCATTAACTGTTGCTCACTTCTGCACATCATGAATTTTAGCCCATTCTTCCATACAGAGCAGCTTCAACCCTGCGATGTTGGTGGGTTTCCTCACATGAACTGCTTGTTTCATGTCCATCCACAACATTTCTATTGGATTAAGGTCAGGACTTTGGCATGGCCATTCCAAAACATTAACTTTATTCTTCTTTAACCATTCTATGATTTGTGTGCTTAGGACCATTGTCTTGGTGTATGATACGTTATCTTGAGATTCAGTTCACAGACAGATGCCTGGACATTTTCCTTTAGAATTCACTAGAGCAATTCAGAATTCATTGCTCCCTCAATGATGGCAAGCTGTCCAGGCCCAAATGCAGCAAAAGAGGGCAAAATGATGATACTACTACCTCCATGCTTCACAGATAGGATAAGGTTCTTATGCTGGAATGCAGTGTTTTCCTTTCTACAAACATTCTCATTTAAATAAAAAAAGTTCTATTTTGGCCTCGCACTTCCACAAAACATTTTTCCAATAGCCCTCTGGGCTGTCCATGTGATCTTTAGAAAATGTTCTCCTTGCTATCCTGTCAAGGCTAGTGGTGGCTCAATGTTTACCCTGCCAAGGCTTTGGTTTACTGCTCAGAAGGTCAGGGGTTCAAGCCCCAGTACTGCCAAGCTGCCACTTTTGGGCCCTTGAGCAAGGGCCTTAACCCCGTTTGCTCCAGGGGCACCATATCATGAATGATGCTACATTCTGATCCCAACTTCTTAACAAGCTGGGATATGCAAAGAAAATAACGTTGCTGTGATATGTAACAAATAAAGACGACGACTTCTTGCACACCATTATTGTTCAGTGTTCTCCTGATGGTGGACTCATTAACATTAGCCAATGCTAGAGAGGACTTTAGTTGCTTAGAAGTTACCCTGGGTTCCTTTGTGACCTTGGGGTCTTTGCTTGTGGAGTGATGTTTGTTGATGTTACCTTCTGCAGGAGTGGTTAAATGATCTTGAATTTCCCCCATTTATATACAATCTGTCTGTCTGTTGGTGGGGTCCAAAGTCTTGAGAGATTTTTTTTTAACCTTTTCCAGCCTGATGAGCATCAACAATTCTTTTTCTGAGGTCCTCAGAAATATCCTTTGTTTGTGTCATAATACATTTCCACAATGACCGTCACCCCATAGATTGAAAACACCTGACTAATTTTCGAATTTCTAGGTTCACATACTTTTGCCACTCACAGATATGTAATGTTGCATCATTTTCCTCAATAAAAAATGAACACGCATAATATTTTTGTTTAATTGGGTTTTCTATCTACTTTTAGGACTTGCGTGAAAATCTTATGAAGTTTTAGGTCGTATTTATGCATAAATTTCCCAAGAATTCCAGCCTGGCAACCATGTCCTCCTGCTGCTCCCATCTGCCAACTGCAAGTTCCTCACATGCTGGCAAGGACCCTTCACGGTGGTGGATCATGTCAGCACTGTCACTTACGACCTGCAGCAACCTGGTAATCGAAAGTCTACTCAAGTGTATCATGTCAACTTTCTAAAATGCTGAATAGAACCACTTCCACCACTCTCAGCTTTGGCCACTGTTCCCACAGAACCTCCAAGGCACACCCTGGTACAACAGAGCAAAGACCTCACCATCAGACAGCGACAAGGGCTGGGAGAACTGCCAGATCAGTTTGAGGATGTCTTTTCAGCAGAATCGGGTCAGGCCCACCTGATCCAACATGATGTCAACCCCAACCCCTGGGGTGGTGGTCAGACAGTGCCCTTATCACATCCCAGTGGCACACTGTCAGGCTATAGAGGAAGAGGCGGCTAGAATGCTGTGAGACAGCTAGAATGCTGTGAGACAGCATCATAGAGTTCACCAGCCCCTCGTCAAGTCCCATCATGGCTGTGCCCAAGCCCAATGAAAGTCTGACACTCTGCAATGACTTCAGGAAGCTCAAAAAGATCTCAGACTCAGACAGCTACCCTCTGCCCAGAGTGGACAAGCTGATCAACCATGGCAATGGCCCATTTTGTCTCGACCCTCAACTTGCTAAAGGGATACTGGCAGGTAGCCCTGACACCAGAAGCTCAGCCCAAAACTGCCTTCTCAACCACTGGCAGTACAGCATCCTTCCCATTGGTCCCCATGGGGCACCAGTGATGTTCCAACACTACATGGGCATTCTTTTGCACCCCACCTCAAGTTTGCTGTGGCATGTCTTGATGATATCATAGTACACTTATCCACCTGGAATGATCACCTGTACCACGTGTGTCTTAGAGGAGCTGAGGAAGGCTAAGCTCACCACCAACCCTCACAAGTGACACTGGGGACTGACCAAAGCACAGTACCTGGGATACTGCATTGGCTGGGAGTGACTAAAACCCCAAGAGAAGAAAATCGAGGCAGTTCAGGGGTAACAAAATCAAAAAACAGGTACATGCTTTCTTAGGGCTGGCTGGTTACTACCACAGGTTTGTGCCTAACTTCTCCTCTGGAGCCTCTCCCCTCTCAGACCTAACAAAAAAAGGACACCTGGAGAAAGTACAGTGGACCAGCAAAGCAGAGCGTGCGTGCGTTTCAGATCCTGAAGAGGATCCTCACCCCGTCCTCCATAACCCAAACTTCAACATCTTCCACATGGATGCATCGGAGACAGGGTGCATCCCACACTGTTCATAAGGTGCAAGTATATCGGAGGCAAAAAGGAAGCATGTGACTGTGAAAAGAGAAGCCTGAGCCATAAAGTGGGTGATCACAGAGCTGAGGTACTATCTACAGTTGATATAAAAAGTGTACACACCTTGTTAAAATGATAAGATTTTATCATGTAAAAAAATGAGACCACAATAAATAATTTAAAAATTTTTCCCACCTTTAATGTGACCTATAACCTGTACAATTCAATTGAAAAACAAACAAATCTGTTAGGGGGAAAAACAT
>JANZLB010000016.1:19896412-19907773 GCA_026167865.1 Notarius quadriscutis
AGCGTTCTTTTAGCTATGCCATATCTTTGTGCTGTATATGGTTGTGGTCACAACAGTACTCGTGACTGTGGCATGTTCCAATTTTTTAGAATTCCGTCTGTGATTCAGAAAAAGGGCAAGGAAACTCTGAGGCTTAATACAGTGAAGAGACAAGGGGATCAGGACACTTCATCCAATGACCATCTTGTCCAATAGTTAAAACATTTCGTCCAAAGCCTTTTTCATATGCACTATCAATTATTTTATATTTCAGGTATTCCGGTGTTCGTGAACGAAAGCCCCGCGAGAGTGCTGCTCCGTGCCTAAAGATTTAATATGATCCAGCCAGCTTTAAAAATTAATAGCTCAGCCAAGGGAGTGAACAGCAAAGCCAAATTTTACAGGCATCTCCCTCTCAGCCTCCCCCTTCGAAAGAGCATGGTCTTGGGTCAGTAGAACCGCACTCAGCCCGGGATTCGCGAATGAAGCCCCTGCGAGAGCGCTGCTCTGCGCTTGAAGATTTAATATGATCCAGCTGGAAACATAGACATGCAAGCGAGCAGCCTGCAATGACAAGGGTCATCCCAGGGTCAGCAAGTGGCACAGGCCTACATGGTGAACACCCCCCAGTACACTCTTTAGTGTTGAAGTACACGTACTATGGCACTCATTTGCTTTACAAAAATGTATCTTGCTTCGGTCAAATTCCACTGAGAATTCCTTCTTTTTTCGAACAAACAAATACCTGAAATATAAAAGAATTGATAGTGCGTATGAAAAAGGCTTTGGACGAAATGTCTTAACTATTGGATGAAAAGGCATTGGACAAAATGGTCATTGTACAAAATGACTTGTATTCGTACTTGATGGTCGGTAGAAGCATCTCATCTTCAGAAAAGTCTGACTTTTTTTAAATATTATGTGTCAAAACCACACATATCTATCTTCGCTCAATCTTTCAAGTCATGGTAATACTGAGAAAATTCAGCATTGTTTACAGACATGCTTTCAAGCGGCTGCCATCCTAGTTGCTTTGTATATCTACCATCATGGCAGATGCTCATGACGTAGCGCATTTTGATCACATGGTTGCAAGTCATCTATATAGTGAGCTCACTGGTAAAATTAAAAAACACTTTCAGACACTACTCCGCCGCGCCGTTATTTACATCATTACTGTCACACAATTAAAACATGCCAGATCAGTCGGCTGGTGGGTTTTCAAAATAATAAATATATGCGTGTATTTTTGTGATAAATCCATATTATACTGAGCGCATTTCCCACATTAATAAATACAAAGTGCTTTGTGTCTGCTGCGTCTTTCAATTCTTTTAAATCAAGACTGAATACTTTCTTTCTTCTTCGTCGCTGCCTTTTATTAAATCTAATTTGAGGCTTTTGATTAATTCCTTGCTCTGCACTCTAACTTTAATTCTTGTATTTTAGCGGTCTTAGTCTATTTTAGCTTATTTTCTATTCTCGTACTATTTTTAATTGTACGTTTAATGAATGGTTAAATGTACCATTTAATGAATGGTGAATCCGTCCATTCACCCCAACACATGTTTTTTTGGGGTTTTTTTTTCAGCGCAACCACAATGCATGATGCATGATATTGCTTGGTTAGTGACCATCGGTTGTACAGTACTTTTCACGATGCATTGTGGGATACTATAAGTGCACTGTATAGGGTGTAATAATTCTCATTATACATTTGGACAGCACTACAAAACGCCAAACTCACTATGTAGTCCACTATATAGTGAGTGATTTCGGAGTGATTTCGGCGCTGGTGTATTTCAAGGTTTCACAGGCACCGCGACATACTGTATCACAAACAGGATAAAAAATAAATCCGCCAGATCCTCCTAAAACATTCAGAATGAAAAGAGAGCATCGGTAGTAATGTAGTTTTCAGAGTTTAGGAGTTATTATTATTATTTTTTTATTTATTGAGGGTAACACTTAATACCTAAAGATAATCTACACACGGCCCTCATCAAAATCTAAATAAACCAAACAAACTAAAAGAAAGTACAAAAAACCTAACTAGAGTATAAATATAAGTAGAGTTATAAAATACAAATTTTCTGAAATACTAAAACTAGTTAATCTGCAAAACGCATCAAACGATTTGCGTAATTTAAGATCATGGGGAAGACTGTTCCAGGTTTTAGCAGAGCTAAATGCAAAAGTTCGTCGACCAAATCCTTGTTTAAACTTTGGAAGAATCAAATTGAGTGCCGAATTTCGGGTTTCCTTTGTATGAATTTGGTAAAAGAGCTTAAATTTCTCTCTTATGCAAGAGGGACACTGCCCATTTAAAGCTTTAAACACCAGCTTTGCTTTGCTCTCTCACTCTCAAACTTCCTCACAAGCACATTCATGCCATTCACTCCACAGAGGGCTATTTATCTCTGCATTGCTCTCGCTGACTGCAGAACACTTATGTTTAAGCTCATTGACTTTACTTCCAATCCCACAACTTGAAATATAAAATACCAGCCCAAGAGGAATCTCTACTACTGTTCATTACATTGCTACATGAAAGTCCATAAACACTGTGTGAAAGTATCTCAGTATTTAAAAAAAAAAAAAAGCCATTACCTCAACATGTACTTCATGACTCACTTTTCCACTGCCCTTGGCTGCATCTTACATCTTGCGCATGCGCGCGTGCACACATGATTCAGTTCTTCCAGTTGGATTTAAACAATGCACTAGTCATTTGTCCCTCCCACACAACCTCTATTCCAGACACACTGTGTTGAGATCATTGCACCTCGAAAGACAAGACTTAAACAAAGATGCCTCCGCTGATTTATAAGACACATCCTGGACAAGTGGGATATCAGTTAACCCTTTGAATTCTCAAGACCCATCAGTAGAAATAATCACATCGACATGTAAAACAGATATGCACAATCAGGAACCCAGTGAGAGAGTACTGATGATTCAAAATCAAGACAAATTACACAAAGAAGCTACAGAATTTTACCCGTCTATATCAGTTTTACACTGGCATTAGATACCTCTGAGATCTTCTTGGAGAGCACTGGTAGATGAAAGAGCTTTAACCTAAACTGAGTATTTTTATTTTGAACTACACAAAAACAAACCCTAAACCTCCGTAAAATATCCTTCTGGGTGTCATTTAGACGCCAACCCGTGTCAGCATTTTCATTATCAGCACAAACATACTTCAGGACCTGCTATCAGGACAGACTGGTTACCATTACCCTGAAAGGCCTCCCTGCATCTCAGACGCAAGTGCATTTAAATCTAGGGTGACGAGGATCATCGAGGACGAAGACAAAATGAAACTTAAATCTTGAACAATAAAGCCTGAACTTACCCCAAAGTATCTGCATACGCAATCATTTCTTCTTACCTTAAAACAACTGGAGGCATAAAACATGTCCTCCAGTGTGAAGTGACAGCAGTTATTCAGGTTCTCCCTGCAGAAGTCCTGGATGAGCTGCAGGTTGTACAGACTGTCAGCCAATGACATCGTCTCCTTCACACAGATATCTGCATGGGGCAGGAACAGAACACTCATCCAGCCAATCAAGTCAGATATTTTTGTGTGCACGCACGCGCGAGAGAGAGAGCGAGAGAAAGAGAGATGGGGACAGGAAAAGATGTGAGGTCATGAACGGAATGTCTGGAGTCATGTGGTAGTGTTTAGGTTTGAATGCTCTACTGTTTTCTCTACACCAGTCTCCTTTTCTGGTTTCCTTCTATTCTTTCTCATTTTTACTCTCCCTCTCTCTGGCATTCTACACAATCCTTAATCTCCCCACTCCACATTTTTCAGACCATGAATGCTTACAATGTCCAAAAAAAAAAAAAGTAATAAAACCGTATTTAGAATTGGATTTGTTATTTTGATTGTTATTCTGATTAAACTGATATTTTTAGAAAGCTTTTGTATCATTTTCTGCCAATAAGCAGAGAAAATATTTAACAGACTGCACTCTGAAAAGGACACATGGACAAACATTTGTTGGAACCATGTTTCCAGCCTCTTCGGCATAATTTATGCCGATGTTTTAAGGAATTGAATTTTAGATTAGGAAATGTCTAACTTATCCAACAGATTAGTGCGAGTGGCATAACTTTAAACCCATTCAATTTGAGTAGTTGGTCAAATTGACCTAATAATAAATAACAACTAATAGCTGAAAGTCAACAGACGTAATTGACAGGGATCATGTCATTAATAGATAAATAAAATTCCCATTTCTATATATGCCATGGAAGCCACTTTGGGGAAAAAAAAAAAAAAAGACAGACAAACCTATACACCTCTATTCAGCAGAAATGCTTTATCTCAGTCCAACAGACGCACTATTAGAAGAGATCAGCTAAGGCATAGCTTCACTCAGAGACGACTTTTACAAGATACCGTTTTAATTCTCCTCAGTGCTGCCAAAATATCTAATATTCCCTCTGAGAGAATGAAAATGAGAGTTGCGCTAATTTTCCTATATGTAAAACTGAATGTTTGTGCCTGTTTGCATTATCTGCGTGTACATCCAAGTTGTGTAGTTATGAAAGGACTGAGACCCTGTAGGCCTCTATAATTGTGCCAGTCATGTGTGTACGCGTGCATGTACGTGAGAGAGATTCCAATTCACGAAAAATAGATTAATGTATTAATAAATCAAGTTCTTATTACAAAAGACTTTCGTGACGGAACAAATAAACGGTGTGGACGCACAAGTAGAACACAGTTCAGCAAAATAGATCTTTTAGATCCTAATTCTTAAAATGGTCTTGTATTATTACACCGTTTTCATACATAAAGGATATTCATATGAATGAATGAAAAAAAGACAATTCTGTAGACATCATCAGCTGTACTGCTTCATGAGTAATCCTTATTTACTTCCGATTTAGGAGGTGGATAAAATCATGCACAAAACTGGTTTGGGCTATTCCCCGACAGTTTACTAAATAGATCAGAATTTGTAATTATTTTCATTTTCCACCCTTTTTGCACAGATTCTTCCACTTTGTGTGTATATTTATGACACCGAGAAACACTGCATGCTGCCTCGTGAACTGAGGCTCCTTTACCAGTTACAGGAAATATCATGCAAGGTTTTTTTGAAGGGGCCCTGTGAAAAACAGATATGCAGAGGACTGGAATACAAGACTCATCATCTGAGGCAGCAGTAATTGAATACTGACGTCAGTATTCAGGTACTGATTCCGCTCTACAGTACCAGTCAAAGGTATGGACACATTTACCCATTACTATGAATGAGTGTGTCCACATTTTGACTGGTACTGTACATATACATTAAAACAATGATATAAAAAAGCCACATCTAGCAGTATGATACAGATAGCAGCCAGGTCGTGGTGTGCAAGTTAAAAATAGAGAAATGTTCCGAGAGTGGTTTTTACTCTTGCATAGACAAGTGGGGTTGGTCAGGTATGGGGGGGGTGAATTTGGGTTGGGTGCGTGTGTGCTTGTGGGGATAATGGGTTTAAAGGAATCGCTCTAAATATCACTGGAAAAGTAGACAAAATCAGGTACACTGGGTTTGCATATTAAACCTATTTTACACTAGAATCAACTCCGTCCACCTCACAGCCTAACCGTTGAACATCATTTCATTTTATACTAGCCACTGTTCTCACATTAAGCATCAGTTACTGGTTTAGTAAATACGGTGCCCTCCATAATTATTGGCACCCCTTGTAAAGATTAGTAAAAAAAGGTGGAAAAAAAACCCCACAATGTTCCACAATTATTGGCACCCCTGGAAATAATAGTGAACATAATGTAACAAGCACATTTCCTGTTTAAATTGGACAATTTTGAGTTGACTGGAGTATGCAGGAACAGACCGGCTGACGTTTACCGGTAATTTTCGCATTTGTCCATCTGTATTTTAAACGCATCAGACCAGATGGCCGATTTATAAAAAAGAAAAAAAAAATTTTTTATTTGAATGTGTCCATCTATATTTCAAAAGCATCAAAACAGATGGCCCATGAACAATTGTAAAACATATGGGTCTAATCTTCTTCCAAATGCTATACTGGGCAAATACATTATGATGTAACCAAATTTCACAGGCACATCCCTCTCCCCGAAACCTTTTGAACAAGACCAGACATGACCCGATCCGACATCAGGAGCAAGTGCGGATCGCGGAAAGCTTTAGCGTGAGCCTTGGCTCCAGCCGCTCGCATGCGTGGGGATTTTAAAATTCATAACTCTGCCACCGAAGGGCCGAGCCCTGCCAAAATTTACAGGCACCTCCCTCTCCCCGAGCAGCACACTAATTATGACGATACACTCAGTATTCACTGTTTTTATTGCACAATGCAATTCAACTAGGTGTTTTAGGGTTGACAGTATCTGATTGATCCAGTCAGTTGATTAAGAGTTCAGTTTACATGAAACTTTGCAGTACAATATTAAGTGCCAAACTACCAATCAGTGGTTATTAGGTACATTTTTAAAATTCATAATAAGAATGACCATCATAGTCATATGCTTTGGAGGATTTTCTTCCATTTTCTAAGTTCTAGTCCAGTTTAGTCTGAATGCCAAATGATATGACCATTTCTGGTTTTGAGTCATTTTAAAAAAGTCATTTTGTTAAAGTTACTTGGAATATTGTACTCAATTTTAACTCTTATGTAAGAATACTTGTATTGTTAATTACTAAATTTCTTATCGACTTATTTTAAACATGGTATAAAAAAAAGCCATTGTGACAATGTTATTATAGTACCTATATATGAGTACCAGCAAGTTGTAACCAACTGGAACATCCTTGCCCCCCATACTTTTTTTTTTTTTTTCTCTAGACATGGAACTGACCTGTGTGCGCTACAGTTTTCTTGGTTAGAACTTTAAGCACATTTTCTTGAATCTTCTGACATTTTCTTGTAAATTATATTCAATTTGTATGGTAATTAGCAACTACTGTCTAGTGTAATTTGGCCTTTGAAGATCACAAAAATGTGCCTGGAAATACCTGAGAAGCCATCTCCAGACATCTAAAGCCCTTCAGCTTCCAGGGCCCGAAGGCGGGCCCCAGCTGCATTGTTCCGGGCCTTTGGCCAGTCATTTGGACAGGCTGAAATTTGTACGGATAGACATCCTCTCAGACTTGTCTGTTCTGTGACAGTCTGCTTATTTCTTATTTCCCCACACTGCTTACCCTGCATTCCAGTATTGTTTATTAACACATCCTTGTAGACGTCCCTTAATCATTTCCCTCTGGGGGAAACCCCCATCACCATCTTAAAAGCGTTTCCATTAATCTGACAGCTCAAGTAAAGTTTGCTACATGATCACAATGGAGCGTGGAGGAATTTATTCAACATAACCATAATCCTCAGTGGAGTCCTCCCCAGAAAGCACTTCCATCTAAATTAATTTTCATCACTGATTGTTTAAAATATTTTAGATTTTTTTAATCTTGAAATTCTTTACGTAGCCACCTAATTTATAGTGTATAGTAACTGTCTGTCTCTAGTTAGTCAACACACCAATACTTCGCAAGATTATATCTATACATAGTAAAACTGACCTTGCTTTGACCAGAAATTGCCAAGGAATCATTACATCTACATTGTTTTCACTTACAAAGAAATCCACTAAGGCATATTTTATGCACCATTTGTGCTAGGTAATGCACACTGCCAAATGAAAGTGTGTTTATTGCCAACATTAACAGCATACATCACCACACTTTGGGTTCAGAAAATCTATGTTTTTACTTGTGTCTCAGGACCAGAAAGTCCATTTCGTATTTCTAAAAGGAAGACAGACAGCAGTATAGTGTGTTGCAGCAGTACCTTCAAGTGGCACTGCATTGGGGCAGTAGAAATGCAGCAATGCTGCCAAAGCACAGCCATCTGTGTTGTCCTTCAGCAGGTTGTCCACTAGTGGGAGATACAATGCAAGCTGTGCTTTATGGTCCTCCTTCTTGTACTGTCCCTGTGGGAGTTGCACAACATTTAAATTATTTGAAATATGCATAAATATATCATGAGCAGAACTATGACATTCATGGTGTGATACAAATATACATGGGGATGCTGTTGGGAATGAGTAAAACAAACTGCTGAAAAAGTTAATGCTGGCTAAAACAAAGGTGTCAGCATTAAATTTTTCAGCAGTTTGTGCTACAGTGGCTCTTCTGTTGGAGTGGATGGGCGAGCCTTCGTGCCCCATGACCCTGTCACTGGTTCTCCTTCCTTGGACCTCATTTGGTAGGTACTAACCACTGCATACCAGAAACACCCCACAAGATGTGCCATTTTGGAGATGCTCAGACTCAGTCATTTAGCCATCACAATTTGGCCCTTGTCAAAGTCACTCAGATCCTTACACTTGCCCATCTTTCCTGTTTCCAACACATCAACTTTAAGAACTGACTTCTTTTGCTGCCTAATATATCCCACCCCTTGACAGGTGCCATTGTAGTCAGATAATCAAAAGTTATTCATTTCACCCATCAGTAGTCAATGTTATGGTTGATCTGTGTGTGTGTGTGTGTGTGTGTGTGTGTGTGTGTGTGTGTGTGTATTATGCATTCATTTCACTTGTTCACATTTTCAGATTAAAAGAAAAGGCATTTCAACACAATAATCCAGGTCAGCATGCTGTAATTAAAAGTTGAAAACTAGTGTTGCTCCAGTTACTGGTAATTTACCATTCCCAGTAAATTTGGCATTTGAAACAGTAGGACATTTCGCAAATTTTAGTAGTTAATGTTACTGGATTTCAACGATGTTACTGGCCAGTAACCATGACACACCGCTTCAAGTTATCTAGCTACGTTTGGGAAGACGCTATGGATTCGGCAACTGCTGAACGAACAAGTGACAGATTGCTGATACTTGAGAAACAAGGCTCTCCGAGTGAACTGTGGTGATATTTTGCTTTTAGGGCAAGTAATAGTGGAGTGGTAGAGTCCTCTTCTACACTTTTGTAGAAATGGTGCCTCAAGTCATGCAGCAAGAAGAGGCCTAATAAATCTAACCTAATAAAACATGTGATGCATGCATATCACAATTTGTATGAAGAATTCCAGGAATGGAAGGTGCACATGACATAATTAACCTGAAAATATGATTGTCTAATACCGAGTTTTGCCCATGGTTAGCTTATTCACAATATTTCCTGTCCTGAATCTAGCTAACAGACTAGCCTGCTTGTAACGCAAGTTTAGCTGACCTAACGTTACACAGGACTAATTGGCAGTCAGCCACTGTGAGAATAGCATTAAGGCTGTCCTTCTGAATCAGAATTGGTAAAATTTAAACAAGACCCAACCTTATAGGCTACCCATGTGGGGTCATGGTCACAAAGGGATTACTTTTCTGGCATGAAAATGAGCAAACACAAATACACCACTTGTTCTGAAGGAAACTATTTTGCTGGTCCTCCATTCAGTCATAGAATAATGGATACCATAAACTTCCATTTTTGTAATATTTTATTAACAAATCTTTCAATCACTTTGTGTTTAGTACGTGCAAGTTAGTAGTGTTAGTTCTTTGCAGTGGTCACCAATACGCATGTGCCCCATTTTCACATTGCAAGTCTCCTTGTTAGTCCCAGTTATAAGATTTAGATACAAATATCCTTGCATAAAACTCACCTTTTGGCCTGCAGGTTTGGCCTCAAGTGCATTTCCTACTCTTTGCTCTTGAGCCATGGTCTCTCTCAAGTATTCATTAACCTGTAACGACACACATGAATGAGCTGCAAGTGAGTCCTATTTTACTCTTCCGAACTGCCATGGACACTGAGAATCATCTGACACCTTCTTGTGCACATATCCCTGCACAGTTATACCTGAGACCTCTTAGAAGTCACATAGTGACATGACTTGGACGACTTATCTGCTTATGCCTCCAGTATCTAGGCGATTCTCAGTGTCCATGCCCTCATCAGTGACCATCTAAGGATGTTGTGGTGTCCAACTTGGACATCCTCTTAAAGCGGGTTGTTCAAAAATCCATATGAAAATGGGTCCGAGTCTGTCCCTGCTCGCTCAGACACACCTGATGGGCTCTGAATTAGCCAGGACAGCCACCTGTGAAATAGCAGTGGCCTGAGTAGAACTGGAAAATGCAAGGCAACTCATAGCCCTGAAAGCATCCTTTCAGTGGAATTCACCATGCCACAGTACAAACTTTAAACAGGGATTTGGAGAGATAGCTCTTTTATGCTCACACTCCATCACATACATTATAGCTAAAATGATGGATCAACAGAAGACTAGGCCATTGAGGTCTGTACAACAGTGCTGGTAGTCTTACCAGATGAAGTATTACATTCAGATGAATGCTACCCAAGTCCTGAATACAGAGATACTAATGATATTCCAGCACAAATAATATTGAATTTTGTGTGGCACATACTGGGAATACATTAACCATTTTACTTCTGTATTTAAGCAAGCACTTAAAGCTACAGAAGATAAAAATCAGCATCATCAGATCAGGGGGTTCTGATTATAATGTTGCAGAGATACAAACTTCAGTTCCACTGTTGGCCATCAACCTTCTTGGGACACAGGGACTTGCTGACATCAAACCCCAACAAAATTCTTGCTTTGAAAGTTCCTTGTTCCTCTATCCAAGACAAAATAATCAAAAGTAGATGTCACCTTTCATAAAAGTCTTCCAGGACAGGTATTCTAACTCAGATTTACACCTCTGTTTCTCTCTAGCACTACAGGCGCACTACATGGCCAACAGTTTGTGGACACACGACCATCCAACCCATGTGTGGGCCTTCCCCAAACTGTTGCGACAAAGTTGAAATGACAATTGTATAAGGATGTATTCGAATGCTGTACAATTTCCCATCACTGGAATTAAGGGGCCCAAACTCGCTCCAGCATGACACCGCCCCTGTGCACAAAGCAATGTCCATGAAGACATGGTTTGCCATGGCTAGAGTGGAAGAAGAGAGAGCAACAAAGCACAGAGTCCTGACCTCAACCCCACTGAGCAACACCTCATTAATGCTTTTGTGGCTGAACACAATTCATCAGCATGAGGCGAGAGTCACTGAGAACGTCACACTGTCACCCCAAGGTGTGGCAGACATTACTGTACTCCGGCAACTCATCCGCTGGATCTGTACATTGGTGCAGCAGATCAAGATGGCAGATACACCTAAAGGAGTAGTATCTGCACCCAGAAGCTTAGGTGTGGGAAAGATTTTTCAAGGTGTGGCGAGTCCACACATTTCCATTGGGATACTCCCTGTCAAAGCTGAACAGTGCAACGTGACAATGTCCTCAGCATCTACTTAAAGGAATACTCCGGAGTGAAATGCTTTTTAGGTCTATTTTCGCATTATTGGGAGTGCATACATTGAGTTGC
>JANZLB010000016.1:20244370-20257268 GCA_026167865.1 Notarius quadriscutis
TAAGAAACAGAGCATTTTTATTTTTTGCAAATTCGATAAATAAAAACTTTATACAAAATATCCAACAAAATCATTTCCAATTAGAATGTAAACAAACTGGCGAAATTACAGTAACAATGTGTGAAAAATGCAATAATTCTTGAAAAATAAAAAAAAGATATGTTCTTACAATCAAATACTTTATTCCATATTTTGTCACTTTTTTTTTTGGTTTTGTTTTCGAGTAGAGTTTTTATTTCGTCTTCGGTTGGTTAAACAACACGCTCCACCATTTTGTTTTTCTCTACCCATGGTATATGTGTGAGGATGCAAGCACTTACAGATGTATGTGCGGCAGAAGACAGCTTTCAAAGAGAAAACCAAGCCAAAACGAGGGACTGGAATCGTAGTCGGTAGGCTAGCGTGGGTCGGGCGATCAGCAAACAACGTAACAAGGACAAGACAGAGAGTGAGAAAACGAGGAAGAGCTAGTGAGGGTCAATAGTCAGAAAAGCAGTTAGAAAGATTCAAGGCTTGGTACGAACTGGGAAACCCAGGACAATACTTCACAATGGTGTGAATGTGACTGGGGTTTATATGGAGGGACAGGTAATTGCGGAAATGTGAGCCAGCTGTGATTCAGTAAGCAGTAGATAGAGGGCGCTGTGTGCACTGGGAGTTATAGTCCGGGTTGTCCATGTTTGTACGGTAGTTTGCTCACTCTCGGTGGGTTTACTTACAGTATGAGCTAATAGCCTAGTAGTAGAGAAGTCAATCAGAGCGCACAATTGCTCATATCCAGCGAATGTGGATAGAATAAAGTGGATTATTTGAACTTTTTTTAAGACCAAGAACAGTGCCACCAATGGGTATGACTAAAAAAAAATACACAGAATGGCATGAAATAGATGTGGCTGATTTCTTTCTAGCCCATAACGTAGATTTGCACAGCCTGTCAGTGGTACTCATGTCAGGTGATTATACTTTGTAAATAGACCAAGCAAACACTGTCAGAATCAAAATATGAAAAGGTAAATATTCTCAGAATCAAAATCCGAAATTACACAAAGGGACAAACAACAGTAGAGTAAGTTTTGTGTGCGAAAGTGCTGACAAATGGCAAGTGCAGCTTTTGTGTTTAATTTGCTTACTATTCAAGAGAGCTGTGACATTATTACGGACTTGAAACACTTCAAAATATCTATCACGGATGGTGCTGCCTGTCTATCTTTCGACTGTTCCTGTTAGTTTTGTTCCAGTGATGAGACACAGTGCTAAAAGGCTCAGCCATAATAGTTCTGTAATAGTAACTCTGAGTTACTTATATGTAGTACAATCTTTGTCTCTCCCAATCAATATCATGACCAAATATCACTGTTGTGTCCATAGAACACAAAGACTAAGACTACGATAGAAATATTTCAACAGAATCCATTCCTGTGATCAAATTTATGGCGCAAAAACCTATTTTGTGTCCTCACAGCAAATAAAAAAAGAGACACAAGCTGTGTACAGCATTTTTGGACATGACAAACAATCACATTCAGCCCTGTTACCCGTCCTTCTGTTGTGCTGAGCATTTTCATGTCAGATCTCCTTCAAAACGTGCCCTGTGCTCCGTTGGATGTTTTTAATTAAATAAATGGTCATGTTGCACTGGCGCAAGTCCAAAAAGCCTATATAGCATGCAAATCTGTGAAGGGTTAGGGAGTAGAGTGTGGTTAAAGCACTTCCCATCTGGAAGCCTGATGCAAGCATGCAGTGGCTCATCATTTACACACCAGTGATTATTCCGCAAGCTGATGTACAGTGTGAAGGAGCAACAGCTTAAACACATGTGACAGAGAGAAATCTAGTAGCCTTTGGTAATAATGGTGGGAGGACAGCATTCATTATGTACACCTTCTTATTTTAAACAAGGTGCATTAAAGGTACACTTGAAAAATCTTTTGTTAACAACAAAGGAAAGCCAGCAGGAAGCAGTTCACGGTACCTAAATGTGATCTTGCTAAATGGTCCTAAATAGTGTTGATGTAATGTTAGCCTTGCCTACAGGGCTACATGACACTGACATACATCTTTCATGACAGCTTTGAAAGATGTGTAAAATATTTTTCCAACAAACATCCATGATCAAAAAGATTAATTTTGTCATTTTTTATGTCGAGTTTACAAAAATCAACAAAAGAATCTGCTATGACACTTACTGTAGGGCATCAAGACAACTGATTTTATCACTCAGTGTACTTATAGTAGTTTAAGAAGGAAAAGTCATGTTCTGATTTTCATAATTAAAGCAGTTCAAAGACATGCAGATTCGGTACAATAGGGTCACTGTAATTGGCGCAAGCTGTAGTGGTTTCAGCCATAATGTATGTACATATATAAATCTTGCTATGGCAAAGCTAATAAATCAAATTAAAAAATCAAATCAAATCATTGATTGGTAAATTACTACCCTATATCAGTAATTTGTTGTCACGTCAAACCTGTGCTTATAGCACAAGGTCATCAAATAAAATAATCTTGAACATCCCAACAACACGAACAGTGTTGAGCAAAACTGCCTTTAGCTCATTTGCACCATATGCCTGGATTAAACTTCAGAACATATTAAATCTTGAGTTATTACCCTCAATGTATTTAAAAACAACTATTACAGAACAATATCATTGTGTCTAACTGAACTTCTCTGGTTTCTTAACATCTTAACTGTACCCTCTTCTATATTTTTTTCTTTATTCTTTGTTTCCTTTTAAACTGAATGTTTTATTGTAGTGTGCATCTTCTGTTATGGTCTTTGTATTTACTGTCACTTTTTCCTGCCTATCTTGGCCAGGACTCCCTGGCAGAAGAGATATTGTATCTCAATGGGACCTTCCTGGAAAAATAAAGGCTAAATAAAAATAAATAAGAATGCATGTGCTACACTGGCCTACCTGCCTCCCACTGAAAATATGTGGTGCATTATAAAGCATAAAATACAACAATGAAGAACCCAGACTATTGAGAAAATGAAGTTATATATCAAGTAAGGATGGGAAAGAATTTCACATTCAAAGCTTCAACAATTATTGTCCTCAGTTCCCAAACCTATACAGTGTGTTGTTAAAACAGTGGCAAACATACCCCACGCCCATGCTTTTTGGAACATGTTTCAGGCATCAAATTCAGAATGAGTGTATATTTACAAAAACAATAAAGTTTATCAGTTTGAACATTGCATATCTTGTCTTTGTATTGTATTTAATTAAATACCAGTCAAAAAGGATTTGAAAATCATTGCATGCTTAACACTGTGTCCCAACTTTTTTTTGGAATTGGGGTTGTAAATTCACAACAAGCTCCTGTTTGCAGTACAAGAGGCCCTGCAAGCTTCCATGGAGAGCTCCCCATTTGAACTACTGTATAACTACAAGATGCGGGGCATGCTAGGGGTCATTAAAGAAAATTGTATGGAGAGACCTTCAAACAGTAAATGAAATTCAATACATTCTGGATCTGAGAAAAAATTCTACATGTTAGGGCAGCTAACACAGGAGAAGTATGTCAGTCTTGGCTGGAGTTTGCAGTGGGAGATTGGATACTTGCATTATGACTCATGTCAAGTTCCAAATTACTTGCCAAGTGGCAAGTGCCTTTGAGGTCACCCAGCAAGTGGGATAAGTCAACTATGAGGTAAAGTGACCAGGTAGATGCTATGCAGTGTAAATATATCACCTCAACCTCCTGAAAACTTAGAGAGAGGTGATTCCTGTAGCTCTCATGATGATGGTTCTTGAAAGGGAGGAGTTGTGACAGATTCCTTGAACTCCACTGTCCTCAGAGAAAATGATCTTTTCAACTTCCTTTAGTTCGCCACTGATTTTTTTACTCTTCTTTACAGTTTCTATGGAGTCCTGGCATTGTTTCAGCACCTTATGGGCAAATTGTCCAGCCTATGTAAATAATGTAATCATTTATACTAAAAATTGGCAGCAGCATTTACAATATCTGTGGGCCGTCCAAAGTTCTTTGAGATGGTTGGACTCAGGTTCACTTAGGTCATGAGCAGCTGTGTCCCCAGAGTGACAACACAGCAGTGACTGCAGCTTGCCAAAACCCAAGACGGAGGTGAGGCAGTTCTTAAGGCTAGTGGGTTATTATTATAGGTTTGTACTTATGTTCACCACCAGCCCTCTGATTGATCTCACTAAAAAGGGTACCAGATCTGGTCCAGTGGACAAAGCAGTGTGAATGGGCTTTTTGCCAGATAAAAGTGATTATGTATGAGGGCCTGCTGTTGCATTCACCACACTTAAACACCACCCCTTTTTTCTATAGACTGCTGCTTTGGAAGGCTGGGGACCATTTTGACGCGGGTAGTGGAGGAGGAGGAGCATCCAGTACTTTACATGAGCTGGAAAATGTCATTGCAGGAGAGCAAATGCAGTCCAGTAGAGGAGGGTATAGGTATCAAATGGATGTTCCTCACCTTCAGATACTACCTCTTGAGGTACCCCTTTACCCTCTGATACAACCAGGCCCTGCTCCAATGGCTCCATCTCATGAAGCACAATTTGGTAATACAGCAAGACAGCACTGAGTTTAATGAACCTACAGAGCACACTGCATTTCACATTATTTAAATATGGTGGTAATGTTCCACCAAGACCACTGAAAGGAAACAAAATTCTGAAAGTTGAGAATTAATGCATTTTAATTATGTTCACACTGTTGTCTGAGACTAAACAGCTAAATAGTGATTGAAAAGTGGTGAGTTTATTGCTTCTTTCATTGGGTGTACAGGTTCAACAGATGCAGTGCTAGAAATAAAGATAGCAAAAATTGGGGAAATGATTAAATTGGTGTTGGAGTGCTGAAGGTGTGTTTTGAAAGATTAAATATTTAATTTGCATTTTGTTCTTTTTTTCTTTTTTTTTTTCTTTTTACAAAAATATGAAGTGGTCTTATCTATACAAATAAATACATTAAAAAATTACATCAGTGCAGTCCAAAAGGAGGTTCCACTTCTCCTGTATTGCAATGAATAAGTTAAGGACACCAGTTCCATGAGTCACATGACCCATAGAAATATTTTCAGTGAAAATATGAACATCAGAACATTAGTTCTAGATGTTCTCCAAGTAAACTCCAAGTTTCAGATGGGCTCAGCACACAGAACATTGATTATGTCTGACAATGTATAAGTATTTAAATTAAAAGTCTTTAAATTAAAATATGAAATATTTTGGACATATTGTTCCCTGGAATGTGGCACTTCCCATATAATGGCAATTATATGGCATTATATTATAAAGCAATACCCCTATAATAATTTTTCATAAAATAAAGAAATTATCATTTACACCTAGCCTGAAGTCTCACGCTGTGGATTTCTGTAGAGAAAATGCATCATTTGTATCAGTCCTGCCCAGCTTTTGAAATGAGGAGCCATTAAATCATAGTGAGTAACTTTTCTCTAGCAAATTATACATTCTTGAAGAAGAGGTCTAGTGAAGTTTACTGTTGTATGTCATCACTTCAAACAAGTGAAATTATGCTGGATCCAGAGAGTGCTGGGTTCAAGATTGGGTGATTGTGATTAACACCCACTGTCCACACCAATAGAGACTGCAGTGTGATGTATTTTTGTTTATATGCCTCTTTAATTTTTAAGTGCATCAAGTGCTAGAGCAATGATGCGTGGCATGCTCCTATAAAATGAATCATACTCCAAGCCCACAAGACTGTAGAAGGTCAAAGGATGTCCGCCTACAGTCACTTTGATGCGTGCTTCATATAGACCATGTTCATTTTTAGTGGTGAGGTCCAGCAGCACCTGAAATCACACAGAGACACACACACCTGCAGGGTTAACACAATTCTCAGGGGCACAATGAAAAGCTTGTTACATAGACACATTTGAAAATGAAATAAATCCTGAACTTGAGGCCACTGACCCTGACATCTGAGACAAACACCAATATGAGACAATACACCAAACTTAACTGCTAAATTAACCACTGCAAAATGGAGAGGAACATTCTAGAGTTTTGAACATGAGAGTGTAAGATTCTAATACTGCACAATAATAAAAGTAGTTTTAGAATATTCTAGTCATCTAGAATGTTAATATGTGTATCTTGCTTTTCTTATGGTCACATTTAAGAGGAAATGTGTGCATCAATATGACATTAGCTTATTCAGGGTTCAGGCTTTTTGCACTACTACAAGTGTAAGTAGGCAGTAAGTAGTTGCACACAGACCTTCACTCATTCATTCTCTCACTTTCTCACCTCTTGGAAATTCATGTTAAGATTGCTTGGTGTGATGTTTAGAATCCAGCTGTGCATCTCCTTGGTAACGATGATCTGCTGTGCCAACTCTGCGACCCCAGGACACACTAAAACAGATACAGTTTTTTTTTTCAGTCCAAACACGTGCTTTCAATCAGTCTATAAGCCAGTCTAATCTAACCTTGATTGTTTTATTGGAATGTGGACTGGTTCTAAAACAGTAATAGATAAGTTACATGACCAGTCTTTTACTGTTATCTGGTTTTATTGGACAATTGCGTAAGCCTGATATTTTGGATGAATTTTAATATCTTATGGGTTTGGAATATTTTGGTCAAAAGAGTTTTCAGTGCAGTCACATGAACGTTTAATACCTTTGTTACTTGCTCCATGGATCTGTCCATCAAGCAGCTGCCTTTTGTGCCTCCTTTGAGCAAGCTCTGAAAAAAAAAAAAAAATCTAAATTCTGAAGGCACTAACACTACAGCTTTTCCAAAGGATCTTCTCAGGACAGACAGTGTACCCTGACCACCTTGTAATAGTGGAACATATCAACAAATAGTGGAAAATTTCAACAAAGATGAAATCAGAAATACCAAAATGTGTTTATTTTTCAGTTCCAAACGTACTGAGGGAATGCAAATCACCACTTTTCCTCTTGTTGGAGTACAACTGAAGTAGCAGGGGAAGCTTGGTAGGGGTGGAGCTTGTCACCGGCAGTCTTCCTTCCAGTAAATCGGACATCCATGAGCGAGTTCCACCCTGCACAGAGCTCTCATGGGTCCTAAACTCCTGAAGGACAATGAGCTCTCCAGCTCTGGGTACTGGATATGCTCGTCTTAACAGATGTTTTGTTTTGCTTGTTTCGACTTCAAGTCGTCCTACATCACTGCAACTAAGGAGCTGAAACACTAGAGTGCGCCAATTTATGAGGTCTTTCATGTGGGGATCCAGAGTGGCTTCCATTATTTCACCTGGAATATTAAAAGCTCTTCTGTGAATGATAAAATCCATCCAAAAGGAGTGTCTCTCCAAAACTTTAAGTGCAGGAAAATGGTGAGATGCCAGTCTGAAGCAAAGGAAAGTAATGGTGGAGTGCAGATCTCTGTCGAGCTGATGAAGTATTGAATTATTGTCCTTAAAATGATAGAACAATGGGTTATATTTCTATTCGCGCTTACAGAAATCACTGAATTGCTGAGTAAAAAGTTTATAAACAACATTATTTTTTCTAGGTCATATAATAACCAACAATCAAAATATAGAGACCTTTCACATGACATCATCCTAATTGTGGATTTATTTATGCGGCCATGTTGCCAGACAAGCTTTGTATTTGACAATGACCGGCACAAGTGTAAGCAAGTGATTGTAAGCCCAATTCAGTAAACATCTACAGATAAACTTGTAGAAGTTACATCTAAAAGAACAGTGTCAGAGACCTGTAGTGCTTTTGGATGTAATAACAGATGTGGAGATAAACCTGGTTTATCTTTTCACCACTTCCTGGCAAACCCAGAAAGACGAGAAAAATAGTGAGCTGCAGTTAAATGGGAAGACTGGATGCCAACAAAGCATGCCCATGTGTATGGAGAACATTTGATATCAAGTTAGTATGAATGCTCTGTGCACCTGTTATTTCTTCTAACACTTCAAGCTCAGGACCATTCAGTTATAAAAATCCCATAGATCTAGAGCAAGCCTAGGCATACTCAAGTTAACATTCAACAAGTCCGTAAGTTGGTGTAACATAGACAGAACTTTGGTATACCTAGTAAGGCTTTTAACAGGTTGCATGTTCTGGCACTACTCAGTATGGTCTACTGGTACATGCACAAGCATGTCAAACTTCGTAGCTATACTGCACTACAAAAAACATGCCAAATGGCAAATGTATGAACATTAAAATGTATATCTAGACATGGGCTTTGGATGTGATATATTTTCTGAGCTTTAATGTTTAGCTTAACAACTTAGAAGATGAGCGGAGTAGGCGGACATAATCCAGCTTGTTGTCTGTGAATATAGTTCTGTGGACATTCAGGAATATTGCTGACTACTGCAACAACGGCAGAGACACCAGGAACCTGTGGCAGGGGATTCAGACCATCACAGACTACAAGCCCTCGCCACAGACCTGTGATAACGCCACCTCTCTGCTGAATCAGTTGAACGACTTCTTCGCTCGCTTTGAGGCAGACAACAGCACCACGGCACAGAAGACCCCACCACCTCCTGGTGACCAGGTGTTGACGCTGTCCCCAGACAGTGTGAGGAGAGCTCTCAAGACGACAAATGCACAAAAAGCCCCGGGTCCTGATAACATTCCTGGTCGTGTCCTGAGAGACTGTGCCTAGTGTAATATATTGATATGATAACTGCTTAGTTAGACTCTTCTGTTTTATTGGTAGTTAAACAGAGCCATCTAGTGGTGATTTAGTTATGCAGTAATGCCTGGATGTTGCCTGTGTGTGTCAGTCTGAGAGTTGCAATAAAGAGGTACAGACATGTGGAAGTTGGCCTCAGTCATCTTTAGCTGTTATGGATATATTAACAGTGTAAGATTAGTCCAAATATATTGCAGTGGCGACGAGGATGGGATCCCTTTTAAGTGGAAGGGAATTCCAGTTGCAGAGCTAGTATATTAAAGTTCTAACATGAAGTAACGGGATGCTACAAGATAGCTAGTGGCTAGCAAGACAAGACAAGCTAACGTGAACTGTGGAGTGCGGTGCAGCATGGCATTTTTCATCGGAAACATTGGCGAGTACAAGGAAGGTCAAAAAGACTTCGAGTCATACCTCGAGAGGTTTGAGCAATGGATGATCGTCAATGAAGTGGAGGAAGGTAAACAGGCCAACGTTTCCCTGTCTGTAATAGGCACAGAAGCCTATGGACTGTTAAAAAAACTCTACATACCAGATAAACCAAGTGGCCTCTCATATGAAGTGCTGAGTGGGAAACTAACATCCCATAATAAGCCCAAGCCACTAGTTATTGCTGAAAGGTTTAAATTTCAAAAAAGGAACCAGCAAGAAAATGAGTCCGTGTCAGATTATGTGGTGGCGTTAAAGCACCTGGCCACACATTGTGAATTTGGTCTGCATTTGGACGAAGCACTGAGGGACAGATTTGTTAGTGGTTTGAGGGTGGAGGATATTAAGAGAAAGTTGCTTACGGAACAAAATTTGATGTTTGCAAAAGCATGTGAACTGTCTTTATTGATGGAAATGGCATCAAAGAATACGATGGAGTTCGCCAGCAAAATGAAAGGACTTGTCATGGTGAATAAGATAGACAAGGGGAGAGCAAGCAAGGGTGTGTGGAGAAACAAACCAGACACCAGAGAGTGGAAAGGTAAGGTCACAAGTGACAGTTCCAGACCACAGAGAACAAAAACGCACCAGCCCTGTTACCGTTGTGGCGGTAGCAATCATGCAGTGCAAGTATGCAGGTATAGAACAGAGACATGCCACAAGTGCTCAAAGGTAGGACACGTAGCAAGGATGTGTAAAATTAAAACTAGTCATGGACACACACAGTATGTTGCTGAAAACAGCAGTCCAAATGACACAGCAGGAAATGGAAATGATGATGAACTGTTTGAGTCATATTCCATGAATACAGTGTACACCACTAATACAGTTGGTAATGAGAAAAAGGACATTAGAGTAAATGTCAAGTTAGAAGGAACCCCGGTAGCTATGCAGCTTGACACAGGAGCTGCCGTAATACTTGTTTTTGAGATAGTGTATAAGAAACTTCTCTCTCATCTGCATATGAAGGAAAGTAAAGTGTGGCTGTCAACCTTTTCCGGTGAGAACATTCCCTTGATGGGACAAGTGACTGTCAATGTGAAATATGGAAACCAGAGTGGTGATTTATCCCTTGTGATAGTGAAAGGTGACAGACCAGCCCTCCTTGGCCGTAACTGGCTCACAAACTTCAAACTAGACTGGGCAAGCATATTCTCAGTTATACCAGTAGGGGGCAGTAATGATGCAGATGTGGAGGCAGTGTTGCAGAGACACAAAGCAGTGTTTTCTGAGGAGACTGGCACGATTCATGAGTTTAAGGCCAGCATCACAGTAAAACCAGAGACCAGACCGGTCTTCAGGAAGGCAAGACCAGTGCCATATGCATTAAAAGATGCAGTTGAGAAACAGTTAGACAGGTTAGAAAAAGCGGGTATTATCTCAAAGACAGAACATAGTCAGTGGGCTGCCCTGATAGTAGTTGTACCCAAATCAGACAAGTCAATTCATATCTGTGGAGACTACAAAGTCACGGTAAATCAGTGTGGAGGAGGAGAACTATCCACTACCGAATGCCGAAGATCTCTTTGCCACACTGGCCAGGGGCACTCTCTTTAGCAAATTAGACTTGTCACATGCCTACCAACAGCTTGAGTTAGAGAAGGACTCAGAGAAGTATTTGACAATAAATATGCATAAAGGACTGCATGTCTATCATCGACTTTCATATGGGGTGTCCAGTGTACCTTCAATGTTCCAGAATGTGATGGATCAGATCCTACAAGGTTTAGAGCATGTGACCTGCTTCCTAGATAACATACTGGTCATGAGCAGAACAAGAGAGGAGCACCTGAGGAACCTAGAGGAGGTACTGAGCTGACTGGAGAGTTACGGGGTGAGAGTAAAAAGGGCAAAATGTACTTTCATGCAGGAGAAAGTTGAATACCTGGGGCATCTGATAGATAGAGAGGGACTTCACCCCACTGAGACAAATGTTGCTGCCATAGGAAATGCACCCCAGCCCACAAACATCACAGAGCTATGGTCATTTTTAGGACTGTTAAACTATTATGGCTGGTTCATGAACAACCTGTCGACCATACTGCAGCCACTGCACCAACTTCTAAAGAAAGAAGTCGACGGGAAATGAACACCAGAGTGTGCAGCAGCATTCAAAAATGCAAAAGAACAGCTAGTGAAGAGCTCAGTAGTTGTTCACAATGACACCAAGAAACCCCTGAGGTTAGCTTGTGATGCATCCCTTTATGGGATAGGTGCAGTCATGTCACACATAATGGAAAATGGGGATGAGAAGCCAGTCACTTTTGCATCACGCACACTGACAAAGGCGAAAAGTAAATATAGTCAGATAGAGAAGGAGGCTTTTGCCATAATATTTGGCATGACCAAATTTCATAAATATCTGTATGGCCACAAGTTCAGTTTAATAACTGACCATAAACCTCTCCTTGCCATCTTAGGACCAAAGTCTGAAATCCCCACACTGGCCACTTTGCGTATGCAGCGATGGGTGCTGAGACTGATGGCTTATGACTACAGTATAGAGTACAGAACGTCAGCGGAAAATGCAAACACAGATGCATTATCTAGACTGCCGGGGGAGGGAAAGGATAATACAGTGGAGGAGAATGGTATCTTTTATTTCTCATTAGAAGATGAGCTTCCTGTGCAGGCTACAGAGATTGCATAGAGCACTCTAAAGGACCCAGTCCTATGTAAGGTCCTGGAGCTGACTCATTCTGGATGGCCGAGTTATATCAAGGAGGACACATTGAAACCATACTTCACCCGAAGGAATGAACTGTCTGTGGAACAAGGATGCATTCTGTGGGGAATTCGAGTTATCACCCCACCAGCACACCGAGACCGACTACTGCACGACTTACACCAAGGGCACCCCAGAGGGTGCAAGATGAAGAGCTTGGCCAGGAGCTACTTGTGGTGGCAACAGTTAGACAGTGATATAGAACGTGCAGTACAGCAATGTGATGCTTGTCAGAGTGTGAGGAAACTACCAGCAGCAGCACCACTACACTGCTGGCAGTGGCCTACTAGGGTGTGGCAGAAGCTACATATTGACTTTGCAGAGAAGGATCAACACCACTTTCTAGTGTTAGTGGACAGTCATTCAAAATGGCTTGAGGTAATCCCCATGGCAACAACCACAGCCGCAAAAACGATTGAGGTGCTGCGGAAAATTTTTTCCTCCTACAGTCTCCCCGAGGAGATTGTTTCCAAAAACAGTCCACAATTTACCTTGCAGGAGTACAAGACATTCCTGCAAAGCAATGGCATAAAGCAGACCTTGGTACCAGCCTACTATCCCACTTCAAATGGAGCCGCAGAGCGAGCAGTCCAGACAGTGAAAGTGTCACTGCTGAAAAAAGTGCTTGATGAGAAGAAACAAAATTTCACTATAACAATGCAGCACAGGCTAGCCAACTTCCTGATGTCCTACAGGAGTACACCACACAGCGTTACAGGTTGCACACCAGCTGAGCTGTTCTGAAAACGTCAGATCAGGACCAGGTTCAGCCTACTGAAACCAGATCTCGTTTGAGTGGTGGAAGCCAAACAACAAAAACAGAAAGACTACCATGATCAAACCACCTCCAAGCTGAGACATCTGTCTGAGGGTGACTCAGTTCTGATCTGGAATTTCTGCGGAGGAAAGGAAAGGTGGATGAAAGGAACAGTGGAAAAGAGACTCGGACCAGTCACCTACAGTGGGGCAAAAAAAGTATTTAGTCAGTCACCAATTGTGCAAGTTCTCCCACTTAAAAAGATAAGAGAGGCCTGTAATTTTCATCATAGGTACACTTCAACTATGAGAGACAGAATGGGGGGAAAGAATCCAGGAAATCA
>JANZLB010000016.1:20292648-20302954 GCA_026167865.1 Notarius quadriscutis
AGGTATTTATCCTCTCATGGATGAAAAGCTCATCTAAGGTGTCGTTGAGTCATCCTGTTGGTGTGGGTCACTGGAAGAGGAGCAAGTGGATTCCATCCTGGCTGTGGAACCGTGGACCAGCTCTTTACCCTGGCAGATTTCATGGGAGTATGACCAACCAGTCTACATGTGTTTTGTAGATTTGGAAAAGGCTTATGACCGTGTCCCCCAGGGGCTCTTGTGGGGGGGGCACTGTGGGAGTATGGGGTATAAGGGCCGTTGCTACAAGCCATTCGGTCCTTGTACAACCAAAGTAAGAGCTGTGTCTGAATTCTCAGCACAAAGTCAAACACGTTCCCAGTGGGTGTTGGACTCCGCCAAGGCTGCCCCCTGTTGCTGATCCTGTTTGTGATATTCATGGATTGGGATCTCAGGTTGCAGCCGGGATCAGGAGGGTGTTCAGTTTGGGAACCTCAGAATTGCATCTCTGCTCTTTGCAGATGACGTGGTTCTGTTGGCTTCTCCAGAGTGTGACCTTCAGCAAGCACTGGAACGGTTTGCAGCTGAGAGTGAAGTGGCTGGAATGAGAGTGAAGCGGCTGGAATGAGAGTGAGCACCTCCAAGTCTGAGGCCATGGTTTTCTGCCAGAAAACAGTGGAGTGCTCCCTCCAGGTTGGGAGTGAGTTGCTGCCCCAAGTGAGGGAGTTCAAGTATCTTGGGGTCTTGTTCACGAGTGATGGCAAAATGGAGCATGAGATGGACAGGTGGATTGGGGCAGCATCAGCAGTAATGCAGGCATTGTACTGGTCTGTTGTGGTGAAGAGAGAACTGAGACAGAAGGAAAAGCTTTCAATTTACCAGTTAATCTATGTTACAACCCTCACCTATGGTCATGAGCTTTGGGTAGTGACCAAAAGGATGAGATTGCAGATACAGGCAGCCGAAATTAGCTTTCTCCGGAGAGTTGCTGGGCTCACCCTCAGAGATAGGGTGAGGAGCTCAGACATCCAGAGGGATCTCGGAGTCAAGCCGCTGCTCCTTCATGTTGAAAGGAATTAGGCTGAGGTTGCTCGGGCATCTGATTAGGATGCCTCCTGGGCACCTTCCTTTGGAGGTTTTCTGGGCATGTCCAACTGGGAGGAGACCTCGGGGTAGACCCAGAACACACTGGAGAGATTATATCTCTCATCTGGCCTGGAAGCGCCTTGGGATCCCCCAGGAGGAACTGGAAAGCATTGCTGGGGAGAGGGACACTTGGAATACCCTGCTGCCATCGCGACCCAACTTCGGATAAACGGAAGAAAATGGATGGATGGATGGATGGATGGAGTGCCTCATTGCAGTTTTGCCAAATTCTTTACTGATAAGATCAAGGCCATTAGGAATAGACTCCCATCCAAGGACTTGCAGTTGGATATTTTTTCAAGTTTGCCCTCATACCCACATCAAATGTATACATTGATTAATAAATATCAGTTGTGCTATGGTGCTAAAAATAGTTCACATTTATTTGATGTGTGTGTGTGTGTGTGTGTGTGTGTGTGTGTATATCCCTATCCCTGCAGAATAGGAACAGTAAGCTTCACTGATTTGCATCGGTGCACCATTTTAATAGTTCACAATACAGATAGCCCAATTAAAAAAGCATGCACTAAATACAATTGGAGATAAAAGCAGCATGCATCATTTCTATCATCTTTGCATCAGTAAAATTTTATTTATGAATATATAATTATTAGTAGAGACCCTATGCATTTATTATTTAGAAATATGAACAACAGAGATGTAATAATATATTGTGTGATGATAAATTGTTGTAAAAATTTATGATTTGAATCATGGAAATAAAAAAATGAACCGTTATTATCATTAGACTGCATAGTCTTAGTTTGTCGTAGCTATAATTATGTTGTTTAGACAGCAGAGGGCAGAATATGGTACAATAGAGGGAATGCACATGATGTGAACGAAGGCAGAAGTAACACAGCTCAAATGCCATGACAACACAAAAATAAGATCTAAAATGAGAAAGAATGCTGAAACAAAAGTCTGATTTTAATTTCCTTTTGCACAATGGCCGACTGCCACTAATTGCACAGGTTACAGTATGCAACGACTAAACGATACTGTGGTTGCAATGACATTTTCATTTTCTGGCAGAAATGCATCTCTAATTTGAAGCTGTAAACTGTTTGTTAAAATCAGCATTATTTTGAACCAAGGGAATGGCTATAAAATTAATTTTCTTCCAAATGTTTCAAATAAATTAGAAAATGCAAATATATATCAAAGTAAATTGTATTTCAAGGTTTTCCCCCCATGAGGCCCACCTCCCAGGTTTTTTGAGGACTTGCAGCACCCCCATTTGTAAAGATTTATTTTTGGTATTTTCCAACTTGCCCCTACCCCCACAGTTTGTATAACTCTGCTCTATGCTCTTACCCAATGAAGCAATGTGCAGCAGTGAGGACCCAGGAGCTGTCCACCAGCACTCCTCCACACATCAGAGCTCCATTCAACTGTAGATTGACAATCCAAGGCCAGCTTCCAGGGGGCGCCCGAGAGCCACCCATGATTCGAGAGCGTGGCTGTGTGAGGGTCTTTCCACCCAAGACCCTCTGCCCACACAAAGCTACAGCATACAGAAGAAATAAAAGAGTCTTTCTTTTCACTTTGGTACTGTTGTCTCCCTTCTAATGCCAGATTTTTGAATGTGCATGTTTGTCTTGTTTCCTGGTCCATGTTCAATAGCAGGTAACAGTATAAACAGGTATAAAAGTGTGTGCACGCGTGTTTTTACCCTCTGTTCTGGCCTCTATGGCTGGCTCCAAGTTCTGCATAGTGTTAATAATACTGCATTGTAATAGCCTGGAGCTGCAGCTCTCTCCCATGATCCGAATGCAGGAGTCAGAGTGTAACTCTGAGGTAGAGCAGCGACGTTGGTAAAACCCACACATCTGACTTAGAGCCCAGCTTCTCTCAGCCTCTGCAGACAAACTTTGAGTTTGTCTCATCATCTCACAGCTTGGCTCCAGTAATACAGACTCTGCAGACCCTGAGGACACAAAATCATCAGTATCAGAGTATGAAGCTCAAAAAAAGTTAACTACAATTACCAGTATTGTGGTGAACATTTGTGAACATGTGTGCACCAGTAATCACCAGCATTCTGCAACATCCAGCAAATGCCAAATGCAAAAGTACCAACATTCACCAGTACACATCAACATACTCTAACAAGTATCAGCAATCTCCAATACATGCCAACATTCTCCAATACACACTCTCTCAAACATATACTCTCCAATACACGCCAACGTTCTCCAGCAAACATCTGCATTCTCGAACGCACACCAACATTCTCCAAAGAAGTACAAATATTCTCTAGTACTCACCAACATTCTCCAACAAACACTACCATTCACCAATTACCCAAACATTCTTCAATTTGTACCAACTCGAGTTGTAGTGAAGACCATCATTATCAGGTCTAAGTCCAGGACAAGCAGTGATCGAGTCAAGAATGGGTCTTAAGTGGGTTGAGACCAAGTCAAGATTAAGTCCAAATGAAAGCAAGACTGAGTCAAGATCGAGTCTGAACACCAGGAGCAGACATAGGGTAGTTGGGGCCCCTGGGCTTGAACCATTGTTGGGGCCCTATGCATGCATCATGACATGAATCTACACTCCAACTACAAAAAAAAAAAGAATTTCTACTTTTGATTTGTTAGACCTCGGGACAATTTTCCACTTTACCTCAGTCCATTGTAAAAGAGCTTGGGCCCAGAGAAGGTAGCAGTGTTTCTGGATAATTTTTATATATGGTTTTAATTTGCATTTGTGGATGCAGTAATGAACTGTTTTCACAGATGATAGTTTTCTGCAGTGTTCCTGAGCTCATGCAGTGATTGCCACTACAGACACATGTCTTCTTTTAATGCAGTGTCACCTGAGGGCCTGAAGATCATAGGCATCCAATGTCAGTTTTCAGCCTTATCTCTTAAATATACAGTAGAGACTCCTCCAGATTATTTAAATCTTTTAATGATATTATGTACCACAGATGATACGATCCCTAAATTTTTTGCAATTTTACATTGAGGAACGTTATTCTTAAATTGTTGCACTGTTTGCCTACACAGTATTTCACAGAGTGGTGAACCCCTTCCCACCTTTACTTCTGAGAGACTCACCCTCTCTGGGATATTATTTTTATACCCAATCATGTTACTGACCTGTTGCCAATTAACCAAATTAGGTTTGGGTTTTTTTTTTCACATTACACAATTTTTTCAGTCTTTTGTCACCCCTGTCCCAACTCTTCTGAAATGTGTTGTTGACATCAAATTCAAAATTAGCATATAGTTTTTCAAAAAACAATAAAATTTCTCAGTTTCAACATCTGATATGTTGTATTTGTACTATTTTCAATGAAATATAGGGTTTCTATGATTTGCAAATTATCACATTCTGTTTGTATTTACAGTGTCCCAACTTTTTTGGAACTGGGATTGTACAAAGAACAATATAATAATAAATGGGACACCATGGCTAAGCATATTGTAGTTCCGAAATGTTGTTTGTCCAGTAGAACTGATTAAGCAAAGCTAAGCATCAACTTTAGCCTCACATGGAGCAAGTTGTTTCGTCAGAGACACGAGTTTTTGTTTTCAGGGGATGCAGACAATGAGGTGACAGTCCAAAATGTGTTATAAATATGCATATGTTGTCATTGTAACGGATTTGGTATAGTAACTTAGAATTAGTTTCCTTAATGTGAGAATTTCATGAAGGCTTGTTGAGTAACCTGGTTTTGTGTTATATGTTCTATCCTTTGCATTCTCCAAAATGAGCCAACAAAGCTGATATTCTTCAAGAATTCTCCAATAACCACCAAAATACTAATGGAGTCAGTTGAGTTTAAAGAGCTTTGATGAAGAACGAATGACTGATTAACCAGTACAAGTTCAACTCTAGTTCTTTTTAAGATGTCAAACACACTGGTCTGATTAGAACATAAATTGAAAGCTACCTGGTTGCAGTTACACTGAATATGATAGATATGACAAATTTTCATAAATATTAAATTTACCGTAGACTAAATACAAATTTATATACTAACATAGCATTTATCAATAGTTCCATTTCAGGGGGACAGTTTTGAAGTTGGAATATCAGGTGTTTTGGTCTGCATGGCATGCTCTGGTATGGTGTTTAGTGTGTGGGCATGTATCTGCTCACCACATGTTCCTGTGTGCTGTCCGCAGTCCTGAAACAGACAGGGCATGCAGCCCATGCAGCTGGCCTCTGCTCTGCTCCTGTTTGCTATCGCCTGATCCATGGCAGAAAGAGCACGGACCAATGCAGCTTCCATCACCACTGTCCCCCTATTTGAGAGAGCTATAGAGACAGAGAGAGAAAGCCTTAAAGTGATTTACTTTAAAAGCTCTTTACTGGTATAGACATTAAAACATGTCGAGATAGAAAAACAGACCATAAAGCTGGGACCAAAAAATAAGGGGATGAACTGTTGCCTGAAAATAATCTATTCACTATATAGTGCACCATTTTGGAGCAATGTATAGTCATGCCCCAAGTTATAGTGCAATATTCCTGAAATCCACAATACACCACAATAAGTACGATAGAAACAATGCAATCTGCCATTTGAAGAGAATACATGATGTATAAAAGACGTGATTTGGAATATGGTCGTGATTGAATATGACAAGGTCATATAACCTTCAATAATTATTCAGTACCGGTAATTTACTTAAAGTACAAATTCAGTTCCCTGTATCAATGCGCTTCATACTGTAATGGAGGGTACAGAGAAAAATTAATAATATAGTCAGTCAATCTTGACACAGACTTGGATAGAGAAGTACAACAAATGCACCATAAATAAGGACACCAATGTAATGGTCCAAGACTTTGCATGTGTGGTCTTTTTTTTTTTTTTAAAGATCATAAGTCTGGGAAGTTGCTGAGAAAACTAAATACAGACTTCATACATTCTGACAAAGCAGAGGATTAGCAATCTGACAAATGATAACACCATTCACATAACACTAACAACTACTGTCACAGAAAAATGTGCTTATTAAAATATTTCTATTATTGTGACTGTGCAAGATATGAACATTTCATCCAGCGATCTCCTATACTTAGACTAAGAGCATAGATCCAGTAAAGTGCAAAGACTGAGATTGTTCTGTAATGATTTTATTTTGCTCAAACTTTATTTTGCTTCATCAACTGAAATATTAAGACTGGCATTTTCAAATAATCACTCAGCAGTTTTCTTCTTTTTTGGATTGTTTTTTTTTTTCAATACAATCAAAGGATCTCTTCCTTGAAGACCAGAGTTTGTTCATCAATGTTTGTGTGTCAAATCTTCAAACTGTTGTCAATTATGTTCACATTAGTTTCTTGCTCGTTTTTCAACTTTGAATTATAATTGATATGAACATCAAATAGATTTGTACTTAAATATGTAGCTTTGTATTAGGACTGCATTCTAAAATTTCCATTAGTCCATTAGAATAAGTTTCCATTAGTCAGCTCGATTTCAAGCCCATAAACTTAGTGTCCAGTAGAAAAAAGCATTATGCATTTGTCTTTGTTGTATGACAGTAAATATTATCTGCAAATTAAGATTTTGAATCTGAACCATGACAATTCATAGAAAACATGACAGTACAAACAGGACAAACAATATGTGCCTAGGATCTTATACAAAAGGAAGAGCTCAATGACACTAGCTCATGACATCAGTCTTGCAAATGAAGCAAAAAGACAAAACTTTATATACCAAGTTTATATCAAGTATTTTATAAAAAGATAAGAATCACCCCTACATTGGCAAGTCTTGCTGCATCTCAGACTGCTCTAGCTTACCTTTGAGCACACTTTGTGGCATTCTGTAGACTTCTCTTCCCACAGGTGCTGCTGCACACCAACCAATCAGCATCAGTACCAGCAATGACATCAGTAGCATGGTTCCACACTACCCAACTTTAGGTAAGTCCCTCTTAAAAAAAAGGTGGTGGGGGGGGGGAAATTGAGGAAAAAATAGCTCTGCTACAATGTGGAACCTCTCTCTCTCTCTCTCTCTCTCTCTCTCTCTCTCTCTCTCACACACACACACAGATTATTTTTGTTAAGGCTAGTGATTAGGCATGGGTTCTGCTAGTGCCGCACACCTCCTTTTGCTTCCAAATCTACCCCATTCACTCACTCACTCCAGACATCTGTCCACAAGTGTGTTTGGAGAAACAATAGTAAAGCATCAGTTCTGCTTGGGAGATATATACAGCCTCAGCAGCCACTGTAAAGATGGGGGATAACCCCTCCTGTCTTCATCTTGTGGCCAATGCACAAACAGCACAGAATTAAAAAATGGTAATAGTACATTTGGGGGGAGAGAAGGGGGGGCATTTGAATGATGCATTAATATTGAGGCATAAGGGGGGAGATTGTGCGTGTGCGTCGTTTTATTGGTGATTGAAAAAGCGCATTGTCTGTGCTCTGAGCTCGGGTACTTCAAAGGCATCCAAAGATCACAGACCCGCTGGCCTTCTTGATTACCTTCATGTTTTTCATGTACTCACTGTTACATGACATTTGTCATTTAGCAGACCATTTTATCCAAATGTGAGATAAGATGCTCCACACATGCATTTGAGACACTGAGGGTTATGAATCTGGCTCAGGTACCCAAGCCTCTCACTGTTAGTGCTGGGATTTGAGCTCCATCCACATCCATCCACACTTCATTGCTGTAACATGAACTTTCTAGGAAAAGTTGAACAATGTTGTAGTTCAAAATAAGCTATGCTGAACATTTCTTGTTGCATTTTTTTTTTTTTTTTTGGTGTTTCATAAGCAAGGAGGGTATTACATTTGTTCCTTGGGTGGTTACAGAAATTCACATTTTTGTCTTCTCTAATATACAAGTGCCAATACAAGATCAGTTTTCCATTCCCTTTCTCATTGTTGTTCTAAAAGGGTTCATGCCCTAATTCTACTTCATGCCCTACAGTAGGTCAGAGGAGGATGTTATTGTTTCATATCCATGTGCTTATGCAGGATCTGGGCAACACGCATAAAATCAATAAGCTGCAGCAGAATTAAAAAGATCAGCAGGACACAGAGGGAATACAAAACACATATACACAAGTGTGTGTTCTGGAAGGGGACAAAACATGATATACAAAATAAAACAAATACAAGAAAGGTGTGTTTATCAGACACAAAGATTGAAAGATACAGCATAAGACAGGCAGGGAAGAACACAAAACAAAAGTGTAAACCACAAACCGGCCATTAAATAAACAATGAGAGAGTGGGGTTAAGAGGAACAAAGATGAGAGCAACAGAGGCTGTAGGGATAAAAGCACGGAGCCGCTGGCCAAACCACAAACGCACCTACCGCTTCTATTCATCCTCTCCTCTTCTGCCTCCCTCCCTGTTCTTCCATTATCTGCTTTTTGATGTATTCCTGATTAAGCAGCCATGCTCTTATTCACTTGTGTTGCTCTCTCCATCTTTTCAACCAGCAAATAGCTAAGCACTGCATGCTTTGACAAAAATCATGATTATGTGAAATTGTGAAAAAAAAAAAAGGTTGGGAAAAGAGATAAACTAGGTTGTTGTTTTTTAAGAAACTGGTGTCCTCCACTTCCCTGAACAAATGGAAGTTTTTGTTTTTATTAAAGAAACTTACAGTTCTGAGCTTGCCTGGAGCTCTTTGGGCACTTGATCAAATCTGAGAAATCAAAACCACCTCATAAATGTAAAAAAACAAACTCCATTGCACTCTCTCTCTCTTACTCTCTTTCTGTGTGTGTGTGTGTGTGTGTGTGTGTTTGAGGGGGTTGGTGGATTGGTTATGAAACCATTTGCCATTGTCTGGGCCTGAAGACAATTGTAAAGTGGGTCAAATGGGCTTCAAACACAAAACATTCACACGATTTCTCCCCTTCTAGAGGACTCAGTGTGACGTATTTGGCCACAGTTAGATAACTTGCCCCCAAATCCCTGTACAGCTTTACGCTACAGTAACTGAGCAGTCTCCTTTGTATCACTGACCTCATCACTGGGCAAGCGTGTTAGAGTAATAAGATATACAGTATGAACACAACAAGAGGAAAATTGTTGTACATATTT
Source organism: Notarius quadriscutis (assembly GCA_026167865.1). Lineage (NCBI taxonomy): Eukaryota > Metazoa > Chordata > Actinopteri > Siluriformes > Ariidae > Notarius > Notarius quadriscutis. The sequence continues at coordinate 20,301,799 of JANZLB010000016.1, forward strand.
ATGAAGGACAATAGGGGAAAAATGTATTACAAGCACAAACGTTCAAATTCAAGCACTAGTATATGAAAACAACCAATGTTTGAGACTTCTACCATCTGATCAACTTGGGGGGTGGGGAATCACAAACAAAATAATCTTTTAATCTGATTTATACAGCTCAAACATTCAATATACCTTTTTATGTGAACATAGATGCAAATAGAAGCAGAAGCAAATATGTTGAACAGAAATTAAAGTGCTTTGGCTAAATCCAAATGTTAAATTTAAATGAACAAGAATAAACTGCAAAGAGCATTGGGCTGTGTTTTGCGGTGGTAGGGTTCCTGTTCTTGTTAGTGTTTTAAACCAAAATTGCATTTCCTTGTTAAATGAAGATGTGACACCTGTCAGCTTTTTACAAAATTTTGACACCTGAGAGGAACCAAATAAAAATGGCACATCAGATACATTAAAACACATAAGATCAGCACACACAATAAAAAAAATATCATCGCGTTAAGCATATCAAAAAAAATGTGAAATACACTGGAAAACAGCAGATATCCTGCTGGAGATCTGTGGAAAATTGCTGCTTAGCAGTTGTAAATGCACTTAATATACACTATACTGAAGCTCAGCCACCTGGATTAAAGTTGCTTCTTCAGTCCATAATTCAGTCCAACTCTTTACATATTCATGATGTTGAATAGAGTTAATACTACCAACATGATTAAACACTTCTTTACATTTCCTGTTCAATATCAGGGACAGCTCACCCCAAAATTAACTGGGTCTTTATTGACTGTGAGAGTGTGGTAAGCATGCATGCATACATGCCGCCTCCTGCCACATCATTGACAACCTGATGGTGTTTATGTAGGCATATCAGGTGAAAATTCAACATACTAAACACCATACTTTTTAAAGAATTAAAATGTGTTTATCTGTTCTTGAGATATTATCAATCAAAGATTGAAAAGACGGCTTAATTTTTAGAAAACTGACCTAATATATATTAGGATAACATGGTCCAAAATGGGCCTAATTAACAAATGAGGTCAAATGTCTCGTCTCGTCTCGTCTTCTTCTGCTTATCCGGGGCCGGGTCACGGAGGCAGCAGTCTGAGCATGGAAGCCCAAACTTCCCTTTCCCCAGACACCTCGGCCAGCTCCTCGG
>JANZLB010000016.1:20369559-20386827 GCA_026167865.1 Notarius quadriscutis
ATGAGCAATCCCCATGTGCCCATAGTTCTTGGTCTGCCCTGGCTAACTCTACATAACCCCCATGTCAACTGGACTAAAAACACCATTTTAGGACGGAGTCAATTCTGTTTATTGTCATGCCGGAGATCTGCCCTCCCTCACGCCGAGCTGCTCCAGCCCACCATTAGTGAATATCCTGACTTCTCTAACGTGCCTCCCGAGTATAATGACCTAAAACCTGTGTTCAGCAAGTTTCAAGCTGTTTCCCTTCCTCCCCATAGGCCCTATGACTGTGGAATTGACCTTCTCCCGGCACTGCACCACCCAAGGGGCGACTTTACTCTCTCTCTCCCTCTGAAAGGCAAGCCATGGATAAGTATATCACCAAGTCCTTAGCAGCTGGAATTATTCATCCCTCCTCTTCTCCTGCAGGGAAAGGATTCTTTTTTGTGGAGAAGAAGGACAAATCCTTGCGCCCTTGCATTGATTATCGGGGGCTAAATGACATCACCATCAAGAGCCATTACCCCCACCTCTCATGACTACGGCCTTTGAGTTACTCCAGGGAGCCCAGATTTTCACCAAGCTAGACCTACGCAATGCTTACCACCTCGTGAGGATCAGGGAAGGGGACGAATGGAAGACAGCCTTCAACTTCCCCACGGGCCACTACAAATATCTCGTGGTCCTGTTCGGCCTGACTAGCGCTCCCGCAGTTTTCCAGGCCCTCATTAATGATGTCCTGAGGGACTACCTTAACCTTTTTGTTTATCTGGACAATATATTGATTTTTTTCCTGCTCCTTTGATGAACACCGCATCCACGTCAGGCAGGTCCTTCAACGACTCCTGGAAAATAAACTCTTTGTTAAGGCCAAAAAATATGAATTCCATAGAAGCTTTGTCTCCTTTCTGGGCTTCATTATCTCCCCCACACAGATTCAGATGGACCCCCAGAAACTCAAGGCAGTTGCTGACTGGCCCACTCCATCCTCTCAGCAAGAACTCCAGCGGTTTCTTGGGTTTGCAAATTTCTACAGGCGATTCATCAGGAACTTTAGTATGGTACCTGGGCCCCTCACGGCTCTAACTTCCACCAAGGTCCCTTTCAGCTGGAGGGAAAGGGCCGAGAAGGCGTTCTCCGAGCTCAAAGGTTCACGTCAGCACCCATACTCACCATTCCAGATCCATCCCGGCAGTTCGTGGTTGAGATTGATGCTTCGGAGTCAGGGGTTGGAGCCATATTATCCCAAAGATCGGCAAGTGACAACAAGCTTCATCCCTGCTCCTTCTTCTCTCGTCGGCTTTCCCCCTCTGAGAGAAACTACGATGTTGGCAATAGGGAACTGTTGGCCATGAAACTGGCCTTGGAAGAATGGACACATTGGTTGGAGGGGTCAGATCTTCCCTTCATCATATGGACAGATCACAAGAACCTTGAATACCTCAGGACTGCCAAGTGCCTCAATTCTCGCCAGGCCCGATGGGCTCTCTTCTTTTCTCGCTTTAAGTTCACACTTTTCTTCCACCTAGGCTCTAAGAATGTCAAGCCCGATGCCTTGTCCAGAATGTTCTCTCCCTTCTAGGAGGAATCGACCTCCCCTGAGACCATCCTTCCTCCACAGTGCCTGGTGGGGGTTGCTCTGTTAGAAGTGGAAACCTTGGTCCAGAAGGCCCATGAGCAGGACCCAGGGCCCAGTAATGCACCTCCTAACCATCTTTTTGTTCCCGTTTCTGTGCAGGCACAGGTGTTGCAGTGGGGTCATGGTTCCAGAACGGCGTGCCACCCAGGAGCAGCCCGGACTCTGGCACTCATCCGACAATGTTTTTGGTGGCCATCCATCAAGGAGGACGTCCAGAAGTTTGTGGCAGCTTGCGACATCTGCACCAGGAACAAGACTGGCAACAGACCCCCTGCCGGCCTGCTGAGACCCCTTCCTGTTCCCCCTGGCCCTGGTCACACATAGCCCTGGATTTTGTCACAAGACTCCCTAATTCAGGTGGCAATACTTGTATCCTCACTGTTGTCGACCATTTTTCTAAAGCTGTTCATTTTATCTCTCTGCCCAAGCTCCCCACCGCCAAGGAGACTGCTGAATTGCTGATACTCCATGTTTTCTGTCTACACGGACTCCCCTCAGACATCATATCCAACCACAGACCCCAGTTCTCTGCCCAATTCTGGAAGGCTTTCTGTAAACTTATTGGTGCTTCTCGCAGTCTGTCTTCAGGTTTTCACCCGCAGACCAATGGACAGACGGAACGGGCCAACCAGGAGCTGGAAGTGGCTCCCAGGTGCATGGTGTCCAAGGATGCTGCCTCCTGGAGCAAGACCCTTCCTTGGGTACAGTACATTCACAACTCCTTACCCACCTCTGCTATAGGTCTTTCCCCCTTCCAGTGCTCTCTGAGTAACTAGCCACCACTCTTCCCCGTCCAAGAAGAAGTTGCCATGCCCTCTGCCTAGGTGTCTGTGTGCTGCTGCAGGAGAACATGGGCATTGACCAGGAAGAAGCTCCTACATTCTGTCAAGATGTTTAAAGAGCAAGCCGACAAACACCACTCGGCAGCTCCCATCTATTGGGTGGGGCAGCGGATAATGCTCTCCACTTGCCACCTGCCCCTCAAGATGGTCTCCCACAAATTGGCTCCCCGGTTCATAGGATCTTTCCCCATTTTCAAGGTAATTAATCCCTGCTCTGTAGGACTGTCTCTGCCTGTAACCATGCGCCGTATTCACCCAACTTTCCATGTCTCCCAAGTCAAACCCCTTCTCTCCAGTTCCCTGTCCCATGTCCCAATCTGTACTCATGCTAACTCCAGTGCCCATGCCAAGATCCAAGCCCATGTCCATGCCCATGCTAATGCTGGAGCCCATGCCAAGATTCAAGCCCAGGTCCAAGTCCATGCCCATGTTAACACCAGTACCCATGCCAATATCTAAGTCCATGCCTATGCCAAGGTCAGAGTTTAAACCAGAGTACACACTTGAGTCCATGACCATGGCGATACCTATGTCCCTGACCATGTTCGAATCCATGCCCATACCGATATCATGGTCCATGCCCATGCTCAAGCCCAGAGTCATGCTTGAGTCCATGCCCATGTTCAAATTCATGCCCATGCCAATGCCAGGGTCCATGACCATGCTCAAGCTTATATCCAAACCTGAAACCATGTCTATACTCAAGTTTATTCTGGAGCCCAAGTCCATGTCCTGGCCAGAGTCCGAGTCTCTGTCCATGTCTAATCCAGAGCCCAAGCCCAGTCCAGAGCCCAAGTCCATGTCAAAGTCTGAGCTCGAGTCTATGTCTGAACTCACTTCATGCTTGAATCCATGTCTGAGTTCACACCCAAGCCAGTGTCTATGCCTGAGCCCCCATCCATCTTCATGCCCCAGTTCAAGGCCTGACCCGAGCCCAAGCTCCCACCTAAGCCCAGATTCTGGTGCCACGTCCGCCCAGAGCCAAAGTGGAGCTCTGAGTGGACATTTTCTCATGGCAACCCAAAGAGGACTGTGTACAGTCTTGGGATGATGGATTATTGCACACACCTGCTGCTGATTTGGAGTCCAGTCAATGCATGCTTAAAAGGACACTGTCGACACAAACACTTTGTGAAGTATTGTATCTGTATCTGTGTCACTATGTTTGTTCTTAGCCATGTTTAATGACTCTGTTTAATGATTCTGGTTTATGTCCTGTTTGATGACTCTGTTTTCTGTTTCAGTTTTGTTTGTTTTGGTTTTGTTACTCTGATCTTGCCTCACATTTGTAAATAGTACACTTGTAAATAAAACAGTTCCCTGCAATTAAATCCGTCTCAATGCCACTTTCCTGACAGTTGCTGTTCCTGCTCTTCCTGCTCCTCTGTTTCCTTCATAGCTGGAATCTGTTTTTTGGTCTTCACTGCAGTATTGTGCAGTGACTACTGTCACTGCACAGCTTCTGGTTGGGGAGAATCTGAGGCCACCCAAGGATCTGTGGATGCAGCAGAAGCACATTTTCCATGTGCATTTCTCCACCACATTCCAGGCCTCAGCATGAGCGGTGTTGTATCTCTCTTCTGGTGCACTTTATGGGTTGCCAGAAGGGGTGAGCAGGAAGGAACAGAGGGGATGAAGGTGTGGCAATGGCACAGGAGTGCCACTGTGCATTTAGTTATTACTAAATGCACAGCCTTGGATGCAGTAGCCACACTGAGGCCCTCCCCAGTCATCTGCACAAGCCCCCCGGTGGCATAGTACTGCAGAGCTGTCAGAAGTTGGATTGCTGGGGGAAGGGAAAAGTTGCAACAAGTAGATTGTTGCAACTCTCCCTCTATGAGAGCTTCCAAAGACAGTATTTCAGCTCTGGGTCACCTGTACTGGTCTTGGATGGCTTCATTGGTGCAGTGTTTCAGCGGATTGAAATGAACCCTTATTTCTGCATTTCGTTGAGCAGTTAGTGTTGCATCATTGGCATGCATTTCTCTGCCTGTGATTTAGTTGCAGGATTTGTTGAAGGGCAACAATGATTATTTTACCTGTTCGTCACAATGTCAAGTTGGCAATGTTTTACCCTTATATATACATACAGTGTTACAGGTGTAGCAATTTGTCTAATTTATGACACTAAATTAGATAATCACTTGCCTAATTGAGTAAATGTGCAAATGTGGTATTATCAATGTGACATTAAAAATTTTCATTTAATACACAATCTCATAACATTGAAATATTATTATAATTTTATGAATTTATTTATTTATTTAATAAATAACTGGATGTACTTGCAATGCACAAGAAAAAGAATTGAATATGCGCAGCATATTCAAAAACAGTTTCCATCCATGTTAAGAAGCTTTCGGCAAACCCACCCCTGTGCCCTTGGTGGTGCATTCTGTGTATTTGGTTGCGAGCAAGATCTTTGCTATGTAAGAGTGATCCATGTCCATTATAAGTTAAGAGCAAATTAAAGTACTACCTTGGCTACAGCCGTGTTCAGGAAAACCATGTTACATCAAAGATGGTTCTTAAGAGGCAATTAAAGACACTCTTAATGTGAAAAGGATTTCGGGAAAACCACCCCGATCGCTTGCAATATATAATATGGATAGTCAATCAGGAAGATTGGATTCAGATGTGTGAAAAATTGAATTTGGACTGACAGTATGAACCTAGCCATAGAAACAAGTTGGGGGCAACAAAGCCACTTGCACTTCTCCAAAACACCCATGGCACTAAGGAAATGCCAAAGGATGCAACTTTGAATTACAATATCTGCCCAGGGAAGGCAAACCTTAAGATGCATCTGTGTTCTAGGGCAATGGGGAGATAAGTGTCATGCAGGTCTGCTGATATGAACCAGCCTTGTGGTTGCATGACCTGAACTATATCTACCAACCTTAACATAAAAGCAGGGAGGGCCTGTAAGAAACAGCTCAACCTCTCAAAACTAGAATTAGATGTTCTTCCCAACAAGTTCTTCCCAACATGTGTTTATCTTAATTTTAAACAGTGGAGTGTTTTTTTTTTCCCAACCATGCCTCTATGCAAGACAGAATACATGTCTTGAGTTAAAGCAACAGCTTTGTTTGGACTGGAGCCAGCAGAAATGGCTTGATTTCTGTTCATCAGTGCATGACTTTGTTGGATATCTCAACGTACATAAACATGCACAAAGAAAGGTATCCAGGACTCACCACTCTTGCCATTTAGGATGTGTGAAAAAGAACCATAGTTACAACAAATAACTAGCATTCTACTTCACCCCGTCTAAATGCCAGGCATTATGTGTAATATTGAGATAACTTCTGGGTGTAGACTGCAAAGTCCCACTCAGGACTCCTACAAGTGTGGCAGATGGAGGTGCCTTATTTCCTTTAAAAAGACAGTAATCACCCTGTAGAACTTCAGATAAATACCATCTATGACTCTGTGGTGCCCTGCAATAGCTGCCAAATACAACTTTAGGGTAGATGGTGACTTTCCACTGTTCAGCAATCCCTTGGGAAGGGTCAAGATCCTAGGAAATGGGTAATACACAGGGTTCAGGGTTCTTCTTCCAGAAGTCTCAACAATGCATCCATTGCAACATTACATAGCTGAGGCAGATGAACTGCTCTCAGGGAGACCTCTTCTCATAAGGGCCACCTGTGGAGCTTCTGTGCAAACTGAAAAAAACAACAACTCATCACCCAACTTGATGATTGATGTACCTGACCATCACATGTTTGAGCAGACCAGAACAAGGTAATGACTGAAAACTGGCAAGAATTGCCATATGGGCCTATCTCAACTCCAGCTGCCTCCTCGCCCAGCCTGTGAGGAACATCTGTGGTGGTGATAAGGTCTCTTCAGGAGAAACAGCTCCCATTCCATCTTCTTCTACTAGATGTGAAGTGCCAGCAGGTTAATAACTAGGTCCCCTCTATCCAGATATGGTTCAGTCTGTGGCATTTGCAGTCATTTGCAATCTAACTCAGACTATCTCTTGAATGCCTGAAGGTCTAGCAAGCCTGGTGGAATTAGTGATGTGGCTGCCATTGTCAGTCTAAATATTCTTAACAGAAGCTGATATCTGTGAATGAGCAGTGGTCTGGCTGATGCTCACTGGCAAGCAAAATCTGATCATTTCTGCTACCAGCTGACACAGTGGGATGACAAGCATTGAAAAGCAAGCCAATGCACTATGCAATCTGATCTGTTAGGGAACACTTTTTTAGACTCAATGTGAGTCCAACTGCAACAATAAGCTGAATAGGACCCCCTGTGGGAAATGTCACTTTGAAGTGGTTACTGAAGATGAATGAATGAATGAATGAACCCTGTTTTGAACTGTATTGCTTTTCCTATAGCACCTGTGCCCCAGAAGAAACAAAAACCTCTTGAGAGAGCAGTGATTTTGTTGGGGTCTGAAATTGGCAAGGCTGATTTGGACACTTACACCTCTGAGAATTGTGAACTGTAGCCCTGAACAAAGACATGTAGACATATCGGTGTAAATACACTCAATGAGCTGTGTATAGCTATTGATATAACCAAGACAGATCCAAATACTTGTGAGATTTATAGGCCTCCAAATTCTCCAGATCTCAATCTGATCAAGTATCTGTGGGATGTGCTGAACAGACAAGTCTAATCCATAGAGGCCTCACCTCACAATTTACAGGACTTAAAGGATAAAAAGTGACAGCTGTCAGTGAATTTTTAAAGCCTGTTTATGAAATGTTTACATAGACGTTCACTGTAAATGAGCTTAAAGGGAGCACATTGACCTTAATTGGAGCAGCAGTTTTTGTTAAAAAAATATATTAAATTTTAAGCACAATATTTTGCAACATAAATAATCTAGGCTATACATCAAGTTTGAACATTACCTTAATATGAACAATACTGATAATGTTGATTAAAGCGATACTTTTTCTTGTTGATGTCATACTTATGCTCTCTGGTTTTTATAGTACTGTACCCTTTAAGCTCACCTTACAATGAAACAAATTACAGCAATCTACAACTCGTCGTCACTGCGGAACCGAATTTGGGCTTGAGGCGAACCATGTTTGGTTGACTTGGCCAAAATTGAGGCAGTAGGGTGGCCAGTTCCTTTCTGCACATTCGCACACATTCACACCTATGGGCAACATAGAGTAGCCTGTTAACCTAACTGCACATCTTTGGACTGTGGGGGAAACTGGTGCACCCAGAGGAAACCCATGCAGACACAGGGAGAACATGCAAACTCCAATCTACAACTATTGACCATTAATAAACTGGAAATTTATGTTATTATAAACTTTAAAATACAAGCTAGTAACACCTGTGATGTAATATATTGGTATAGCACACAATCTTATATGGCTAGTATGCTAGCTATGCACTGTAGCGCCTATGCTATGTCTCTGACTTTAACTGTAATTATTTCCCACATCGAAGTTCCAAATTATATGATGTATATTTCCAAACATTAATCTCTTAATTTTGCAACAAATAGTATACTTCCTAAAAATAAAGGTTAATAGATCTAAAAATGTGAGTTTATGGGACTCCTCTTCATGTCAGAGTTTTTGCAGAGTTTTCAGAATGGCTGCCAGCAAGCACGAGCACATGGATACCCATATTTATCCTTTAAGTAATTTGAGCTCAAAGAAGGTAGTGTGTATAATAGGCACTTACATAGTTTATTTTTCATAGTTCTTCGAACTGTTGAAGGGTTAAATTTTTAGATGCTCTCTGGTGCAGTCTAGGTCCCATTTTCACTGCTGATACTGACCATTTTTATTGCTATTTTATGGGTGTTTATTATCAGTTTGTGAATGAAACTGAGTGGATGGCATAACATAATCCAAAATAATAATATGCTAGCGTAATTAATAGCCTACACATGCGGTTGGAATGTCAGACAATAAAACATGAATTATTAACAAAATCTGTTGTTGAAATAAATAATTTATTAGTATTAAACTAACCAACAGAGAGAAAAAGACTTAATTATTTATATTTATTTATAATAAGTATAATACTACATCACTAAAGCATAGAGTCTATATACATATGTTCCAGACCAAACCTGAAAACTAGAAGTAGCATGATTAAATAGGGAAGGCTGTTCAAAGGAGGCAGGCTCTGCTCAGAGAACAGAATACATATAGCAGCTACTGCAGCTGTCATCTATTCACCATGAATACTGACTGACTAGTCTAAAATAATAATAATAATAATAATAATAATTACTGACTAGCAAAGAAAATAACACTTAACAAGAAGACATAAATAGATGTCCATTCCCACCATCAGCAGATTTGGAATCCAATTCTGAACTACAAGTATTTTCATTTACCTTAACCTAGCAACACTGGCAACAGTACTGTAGGGAACATCATTAGGTACTGTCACTGTCTCCTGTCTCCAAAACTGTATCGGAAAAAATGAAAAGAAATCCAATTTATTTTGACCCTGTGAAAGTAGAGGCACTATGTAAAAAAAAAGGCTGTAATTCATAAATGGTTAATGCAATATTTTTGCTAAATACATTGAATTAAAGCTGAAAATATGTATGTCAGTATCTTGATAGCTTCATTTCAAATCCATTGTGGTGGTGTACAGAGGAAAAATTGTCACTGTCCAAATACTTATGGACCTTATTGTAAATTTACTTTGTGCTCTCACTTTGAAGAGAATCATTCTTGGATTTTGAACCCTGCACACATCTCTGCTACTTTGTTCTGTTCTTAACAGGCTTACAGTCTGCTGGAGTTTAAATGCATTTTTTACTGTGCAATGGTGACCAAAAATAAATTAAATGAAGGGGAATACTTAATTTTTTCCAAAGCTCAAGTAAAAGTGCTATGATTTAATTATAAACAAAAATGTACCATTACAGTGTTTCGTATACTAGAATACTAGAATAAAAGTACATGTTCAGTACTTTCCACCTCTGCTAAAAACAGCAGGGGGTGTATGCAAGTGTTTGTGTAACATTTACACTGCGTGCAGTAAATCTCATAAGTGGACTCACTGTTGAAGTAGCAGGTGTTTGGCCACTTAGATGGGACGACACGAAGGCCATTAGCAGAAAACAAACAGTGCAGACTAGCACATATGCGTGCATACACACACACACACACACACACATCATTGTAAAGTAAGATGGACTCTATATTTTAACATGTTGCATGCGTCTGTTTACTTCTTAAAAAAGGAGATAGAGATCTGAAAACGTGGATGTTCCTTAAATATGTGAATATTATCAAAATATTAATAGTATTCAAACAGTGAAACAGAAATTATTTAAAATAATAATATGTTGTTGTTGTTAAAACATGTGTGCTACACAAATCAAAAATCAAGATGAGTCCACAGTGCTTTGCAGCTAGTGATTAGTTTTAAAAAAGAAAGTCCAAAAGTGTGTTTGATTGAAATTGAAAATGCTTTCTTTGTTAGTCACTTTGAACTGCATAATTCCTGAAACAAAAATTATTATAGCTTTGGGTAATGTTTACATTAATCATCAAAATGGGGGGAAAAAGTGATTTCTGTGATTTTACCACGGCATGATTGTTGATGCCAGAAGGATTGATTTGAGTGTTCTGTAACTGCTCATCTCCTGGGATTTTCACACACATCAGTCTCTAGAATTTACTCAGAGCCATTCCATAATGAATAAACATCCAGTGAGCAGCAGTTCTGCAGATGGAAACATTTTGTTAATAATGAGAGAGGTAAATAGACAGCGGTCAGACTGGTTCAAGCTGACAGAAAGCCTATAGTAACTCAGATGAACACTTTGTACAATTGTGGTGAACTGAAAAGCATCACAGAATGCACCACATGTCAAACCTTGAGCCAGATGGGCTACATGTCGGGTTCCATTTCTGTTGCCCAGGAACAGGAAGCCTCAGCTTCCTGTTCCTGTACCTCCAGTCCCAGTTCTGCCCTCTCCAGAACTACCATCGCCAGAGCCACAGGAACTTCCTCTCTCCATGGTTTCAGGAGATTGAGGTGGTAAATTTGACATGTGTCACCTCTATTTAGATGTTTGACCTCATAGTTGACCTCCCCAAATAGTCACGTAACCTCAAAGGGTCCTTGCCACTTGGCGAGTAATTTTGAGCTTGAGGTGGGCAGTAAAATGAGGACTTTATCTCCTGGTACAAAGTCCCTTAGCCATGTCCCTCTGTTGTACAAGCAAGATTGACATTCTTGGATCTGTAGCAAATTCCCCTGGGTTATGTGTCTCAATGTGTGGAGTTTTGATCTCAGGTCAAAACCATATTGAATTTCATTTTTGCTTTGCAAAGGCTCCTCCTCCCAATTTTCTTGAATGATGTCTAAGATACCACAGGGCTTACACCCATACAATTCAAACAGGGAAAACTGGGTGGAGGCTTGTGGGACCTTGCAGACTGCAAACAACAGAGGGTCTAGCCACTTGTCCCAGTTTTTAGCGTCCCCGTGAATGAACTTACGAATCATGTTTTTAAGTGTTTAGTTAAATCATTTGAGCAGCCTGTCCATTTGCAGATGATAAACACTAGTGTGAATTGATTTAATCCCCAATAATTCATACAGTTCACACAGTGTGCATGGCATAAAAGTAGGGCTTTGATCAGTCAGGATTTCTTTCAGAAGCCTGACTCGGGAGATAACATGGAAGAGTGTCTCCACAGCACTGCATGCAGAAATATTGCGGAGAGGCACTGCTTCCAGATATCGCGTTGCATAATCCACTATGACTAACAGAAAGTGAGACCCAAGTGCAGATCAATCTAATGGCCCGATGAGATTCATGCCAGTTCTTTTGAAGGAGATCTCAAATAATGGTAATAAATGCAATGGCGCGTTTGGTGTGGCTGCTGGATTTACCTGCTGGCATTTGTGACAAGACGCACACCAACTGCGAACATTGGCGTGAATCCCTGTCCAGTGGAAATGGGCCATGAGACGATTTAGTGTTTTATCTTGCCCCAAATACCCAGCCATAGGATTATCATGAGCTGTATGGAATAAAATTTCACTACAGCTCTTTGGGACCAACAACTGTTTCATGTATTCTTTAGTTTGAGTGTCCTGCATCGTTCAATATATCCTATCCTTAATAATACAAAAATACAAGAAGGTGAATGCAACGTTAGGTTGGAGGATTTGGTCATCAATTACTTTCACTTGGTCAAAAGTGTGTCTCAGAGTATTGTCTCATGCCTGCTCCAATTGGAAATCCCCTAAGGTGTTCCTTAGAGAGAGAAGAGAGCTCCTCGCCACTCCCTGTCATTGTGATGCAGAGTTGATGCAGATAGCCCTGGGACCGCCTCCCCAGCTAATGTTACAGCAGGATTCCCCTGTGATGTGCTACTGCAAGAACCACCCACGACTAACTGTTTCATTAATGTTTTAAACCAAGGCCAGTTTGTTCCCAGGATCAGTTGGTGGGTGAGGCTCAGACTAACCGCCACCTCCAGACTATGTTTTTCTCCCCAGAAGTGAATAGTGATGGGCATTAGTGGATATTTGTGAATGTCACATTTGACCTTCACCAACTGTGCATTTCCTAGTGCCTCGCATTGAATCAGGCTTTGATGCATGGAGGTCTGATTGCAACCAGAATCCAACAAAGCCTGATGTGTACCCACTTGAATACTCGCAAAGATTCTATATGCTCCTGCTCGATCAGGGGAAGCCTGTGGTGCATCAAGAATGCGAATCAGTAGCCCCACCTCCTTGTGGAAGCCCAATTCCCCACCTTCCCTCTGTGCCGACAGACCTGCCCAGGCTTGCTCCCAGTTCTGGTGGGCATGGATGAGTTCACCTGTGGAGAGAGAGAGGGGATTAATGGCAGCACAGACAAAGAAGGAGAAGGGAGAGAAGAAACACGAGGACAGACATGAGTGCTGGGAGCGGGTTTCAGGGAAATTGGCCCCCGTTTCCATGGAGCTGGGTTAAAGGAGGGGTTGGGGGGGAGTGAAAGTGGCCAAGAGAGAAGACGAGAAACTGAGGGAGTGCCTGCTCCCGGAAACACTGTCAGGTGGTCCTCGGCCAGCCGGACCACCTCCTCCAGCGACGCCGCTCAGTGACACCTGATCCATGTGGACATCTCGCTTCGCAGTTGGGCGACAAACTGCTCCAATGTCACTTGCTCAGTGATGGTCTTGATGTTGCACTCACCTGCCAGCAGCCACTGTCAGCAGATGTTCCAGAACTGTTGTGTGAACGCAAACAGTGGGCCCACTTCGCCATATGCCAGCAAGCAGAAGCACTGGTGCTGCTCTTCTGGGCCACAGTTGACTTGCTGGAGGATGGTCTGCTTCAGGTTGGGGTACTGCAGCATGTTGGTGTCCGGGAGCTGCTGAACTGTGAGCTGGGCTTCCTCTGACAGGAGTGGCAATAGGCGAGCCACCCTCTGTGATGATGTCCACAAACTTGCCTCCATGACATGCTCAAACAGCTCAAAGAAGGCTTCAGGGTCATCCTGTGGCCCCATCTTGACCAGCTGGATGGGCACGCTGGCCATAGGTATGACTGCTGAAGCACCCATTGACTGGATCCAGCTTCAGATCACCTGCCGGTCTTCTGCCTGGGCTTCAAGCAGAGTCCGGAAGCACTGCTCCTGATCTACTGACAGCACAAAGAGGGCATGATGCTGGTGCTGGAGGTTATTGGTGAGCATCTGGAAGAGCTCTCTGACTGGTTCAGACTCCATGGCAGCGTTTGTTCCTCAGTCCCAGGTTTCGGCACCAGTGTAACGCCTCACAACCCACCGTACGTGCTGCTACGGGCGGTCTATGGTAAAAAATTTGGCAAAACCATGCTTGAGACTTGCGCAACACTTGCGTGTTCAGCGCCATAGAAGGTCTCAGACTGCCCATGGAGACTTTTGGTCCTGCACATGCAAATTCTACAGGTCTTGCAACAAATCAAGAATGCATACACTACGCACGGTACCTGTACTCCTTTTGTACACCTGAACCAAGTCAGCAGCATGGCTAGTAGGGGCTTTTTGCAATGACAGTAAGACGTATGAGTGACGCACGGTCATTGTATGAGTGACGTGCCTCAGAAGTACTACACAAGTATTCCACACTTGCTATTTGTGCGGCGCACAACACAGAAGTACATCTCACTTTGCCCGTACTCCTCCCCCAAACTTTCCTCCAGGTTCACCGTGACCCTGTGGCACGGCTACGAGCTACCAAACCGTGCAACCCGTGCGTGTCCAAAACACTTATGGTGGGTTGTGAGTGAGGCTTTACATAAACACATTTCTCCTTACAGAAAACCTCACCATATCAATGATTACACTATTTTAGTTGTTTATGTGGCATGTCCATTGTACATGATCATGTTAGAGTTATAAACAATAACCTATTTAGATAACATATAAGAGCAAGTGCATTAATAAAAAGCTGTGAGCTAAAATAACCCAGTAGCAAAGTCATCTACATTATGTTATATGTCTATATTACTTCCTGCAAACTGGGCACCTTAAAGTTTTTGCTTCATTAGTTTTAAAGCCTGAAGAAAACCAGAGATGGCTGATCTTAGTCCTGATAGACTAATCATGTTCTGCAGGAAGATGACCCTGTAAAATGACTCTGGCTCAGATTCAGACCTCCAATTCTCACCTGACACCATCTGTGCAGAGATGAAAATGATGGCAATATCCCTGCTATTCCAGTCTGTTGCTTTATCTCTAACAGCACAGTAGATTAAGATGGTGTTTTTTGACAGGTAGGTAATCGGCTTCATTACTGGAATCAAAGTAGAAATTATGACCAATGTCGACTTGCCAGGTTCTGAACAGTGGCCCTGTCGCTTGACACACTAGTTAGAACTTCATAGAAGGTTGGCAAGTCATGGAAAATCAGAGGTTCTCATTTAGTTTTGTAATGCGAAGGACAAGACTGAGTCAAGACCAAGACCAAAGGGGGCAAGTCAAGTCCAAACCCAACAAAGGGCAATACCGAGCCAAGACCACTGGGGCAAGATCAAGTCAAGAATAAGACCAACAGTGTGCCAGGGCAGAAGTAAGATTGATTACAAAACAAGACCAGAGTGGAGTAAGACAAAAACAAAACCTAAACCAAAGGTCATGACTGAGTCAAGATGAAAAGAGTCAAAGGGCAAGACTGAGTCAAGACCAAGACCAAACGGAGCAAGTTTAAAACAAGACCAAAACCAACAAATAAAAAGACTCAGTCAATGGCAAGGTTGAGACAAAATCGAGACCAAAGGAGGCAGGACTGAATCAAGACTAAGACCAAAGGGAGCAAGACCAAGACTGGGTCAGGACTAAAATCAGAGCAGAATCTACAAATAAATAATATCCCTGATGCTGTGTATTCTGAACCTGAATTATGGTTCGTTCCAGCACACTTCTATTCCAAGATATTCAGGAAAGTCCATGGTATTTTTAATTTCTGTAAATGTGCTTCCTCATTTCCCTTTCTTGCTAAAGTTCTTTGCACAAGAAAGTGCATCAAGTGAGACATTGAATAAGATATTAAATTAGATGCTGTTACTTATTGGTGGTCCATTGCAACGCTGCATTGCATATCACTTGGCATAATACATCTGCAACAAATACAGCATGATAATCAATAAAAACATTATTGAACCTGGATAATCAACGCTTAATCATCAGCCTTTGAATGTATACAAGATTCTTCTTCATCAAAGTCTCATGAGGGCATGGTTTCCTCTTTGATATGTGTACCCATAGTTTTATTAATTACTAATATTTTCAATAATTATCTTGATAATTTGCTGCCCTTTATTGGGTTTTTAGAATGTGGGGAGGGTGGCATGGACCTTTTCTTCCAACCTATGTAGTAACCACAAGTGCCTGTATGGGAAATAATAAAAAACAAAGTACTTAAATCTGGAGGACTCATGTCTTCACTTTGAAAGGTAGTCTTTTTTTTTTTTTTTTAAATCTACTATTCCCCTAAAGGCATTATGCAATTGATACATCCTTCAAAATGGATTTCTTGGTTCTGTCCTGATGTATAGAGGATATATTGTGGTTTTGCACTTAGATACTTAGATACTGTATCAGTGTGGTGCTCCTGCATTCTTCTTAATGAACTGATATGTAGAAAAAGATGTCTTTTTTTTCCAGTTGGGTGTTAGGTGCCTTGCTCACGGGCACTTCAGCCCAACCTTCAGGCCATGGCTGCCTCATGTTAACCTAACCGCATGTTTTTGGACTGTGGGGGAAACCGGAGCACCCAGAGGAAACCCACACAGACACAGGGAGAACATTCAAACTCCACACAGAACCTCGGCCACAGGGCTCAAACCCAAAACCTTCTTGCTGTGAGGCGACAGTGCAAACTACTACACCACCATGCCACACCGTGCACACCAGGAGTGACCTTGATCCCCAGTGGACAGAAATTGGTGGACTTTCTCTTCAACTCCTTCAAGTTCCAGCTTATTATTTGAAATGATGGTAGGAAATGATGGGAATGGTGGAAATGATACTAAGATAATCAAATGGGTTCAAATTGTGTCTGCAAAAATGAAAACCTGACACTCCAGTATCATGGTAAGTCCATGCAAAAGGAGTCCATGTTGACTGAAGAGTGATTTAATGCATGAAAAGAGGATTGTAAATATTTTTCATGTCTTCTGCCTGGATGTGTACAGAGAGTGAATTATACAGTATATGAGAGAGAGGTGGAATGATGTAGTACACATTTTCTCCACAATCTGATTTCTTTGTGCTTATGATTGCATGCATGGGTATTTGTGTGTTTTTTTGTTTTGTTTTGTTTTGTTTTTTGTTGTTTGTTTGTTTGTTTGTTTCCTAAAAAAAGCAGAAGTGCAGCTCCACCAAGTGGCTGTGCTCTATGCAGACATTAACTGTATTTTTCAGGTTAAAACACACATCACATTCCCAAAACTACTATTAAGGCCAGAAAAATGCTTTAGTTACATTATTGCTTTGGCCATTATCCAGAGCTCCATCTATAACCATGTTTCATTTTTTAATCATGTTTACTTTTGGAAAAGAAAAAAAAATTCAGAGAACTCACATGGGGTTTGGAATCCTTGCCTGCACTCTCTCTTTTCTATTCTCCTCACAGATCCTACACATAAACAGTAACAAGTATGATGAAGTGCCACACTGAAGGTTTTCATCCTGAGCCTCTCAATTCACTTCATAACAGAGGATCAATCCATCTCTCACTTCTCTCCATCTCTCCATTTTCAATCCAAGCACAAGCTGCTGCTCACAAACACATTTTTCTCTTTGTTTGGCTTTTTTTGTTTGTTTGTTTTGGTAAAAAAAAAAATGATCAGTGTATTTAGCAAGTGACAAGAATGAATTTTCACTGTATTTCCAAATAGTTGTAATTAATAGTAGTGATGTAGTACTACAGATTTATGGTCGTAGGTACATTTATACTCTATTTTGACGAATCTGAAACATTAGCGAACTGAAGTTTTGCAAACCAGTTACAAAATTCAGTTACACTTCAGGGCTCGAAATTCGCGGTGGTCCGGTCGCCCGAGGCAAATTAATTTGTCATTTGGCGGGTAATTCCTGTCACTAGCCAGCCCGGCTGGCTAGTTGAAAATAAAAGATATATATGAAGCGAAGATTCAGACTAGGGCTGTGCAATATATCAAATATACTCGATATAGCTCTGAAAATTCTGTGTGAGATACATATAATTATTATATCGTAAATATAGAGTATTTTATGGTCATCCGCCGACTTGCATTTGTTTCATGTTTGTTGCGTTTGTTTAAAACCTTTTCCGGTGGTTTTCTCCCTGTCCCTCAGGCAGTAACGTGAGAGGCTGCCTA
>JANZLB010000016.1:20418684-20429852 GCA_026167865.1 Notarius quadriscutis
GAATGTGAGTGTGAATGGTTGTCTGTGTCTATGTGTCAGCCCTGTGATGACCTGGCGATTTGTCCAGGGTGTACCCCACCTCTCAACCGTAGTCAGCTGGGATAGGCTCCAGCTTGTCTGCGACCCTGTAGAACAGGATAACGCGACTAGAGATAATGAGATGAGATGAATGAGATGAGTTAAATCGGTACACTCTCTTCTTCAAAGTTTCACCAAATGGCTTTATTTGTGCAACGTAAAGCTGATTTTAACTCTGTATATCGCCAGGAGCACTTCACTGACAAAGCCTAATGACACTTTCGACATTACCTTAAATTGGGTATATCAGCTAAAAATTCAAATTCAATCCAAATTGCTTGAAACTGCTCTCACTGAATTCAGAATTGATTGCTATGCAACATACTTTTTACTGAATTAAAATGTTTATCCGTTCTTGAGATATTACCAATCAAAGATTGGAAAAAATGACTTAATTTTTAGAAAACTGACCTAATGTTATGTATTAGGAAAACATGGCCCAAAATGGGCCAAATTAACGAATGAGATCAAGTGTTTTTTTTTTCTTAACTGTTTTCCCCCAAGATATTTACATGGAAATTGGCAGGCACATAGATGGTTGTATACTGAATATAAAGTTTGGAAAATTAGTAAAAACAAATTATGCAAATTAGTATTTAATTAGTAGTAATTATGCTAATTCCTTTTTTTTAAAAAGGTTAAATCGGTACATTCGCTTCTTCAAAGTCTCACCGAATGGCTTTATTTGTGCAATATAAAGCTGATCTTAACTCTCATTTATACATCACAAAGAAGGAAAAA
Organism: Notarius quadriscutis; assembly: GCA_026167865.1. Classification (NCBI taxonomy): domain Eukaryota; kingdom Metazoa; phylum Chordata; class Actinopteri; order Siluriformes; family Ariidae; genus Notarius; species Notarius quadriscutis. Next base: position 20,419,504 of record JANZLB010000016.1, read on the forward strand.
TAAATGGTAATTTATAAAATATGCATAAATAAGCATTAAATGTTATTCACGTCCACCATTCTGTATCAAAATAAAAAAGTACTAAAATAATATTTCTAATACCCTCTTTGTGCTCTGTAGGATTTTGTATTTCTAAGTAGGGACTACTAGTGTTTATATGAAAGATTATAACTGATTATTTTGATTAATATTTCCAGATTTCAAAGCTAACCTCGAAAAAACGGTTAGCTACATCCAATAAACAATTCCAATTAATTGAATTGAAATCGACACTTACATTTCTGACTTCCGTTTTTTTAAATGTCATTTTGACCACTAAAATCTCAGTAATTTTGATCAAAACAACTACAGTTATAGTCTAAAATAGTTATTTATTTACATGAATCAGTTTAATTTGAAAACATAAGTAGGTAAAGCTATGAAAACTCACTTCAAAGTCTCCTGTGAAGCATAACATCAAAATTAGCAGATCAAAAATTTTGCTGAATACTTCATCAGAAATAGTGAGAACTACAGAACATTTCTATAAAAGTTATCAGATTGATATACATAAGTAATCCAGTTGGAAACCGATCAGAAAAGAGCCTGATCACTTTCCTGTGACTCAAAAAGCACCGGCAGTTTCCCAATGTCATGCAAGCAGAGAGTGTATTCTGCTGTACCAACTTCAACCTGCGGTACCCAAAGTACTGAACAGATCTTAACGAGATAACTTTCTTTGGAGAGCAGAGATTATAAGCTTTTTAATGATAGTATTCAGGATAGAAAATATTCAAGAGTTAAGCAATGACAGATTTGGAAACTCAGATGAGTGTTTGCATGCACAATTTGCATCGCGCAGCCAGTGAGCGTCTGATATGCCTACTTAAACTATGCTAATGACTAGTAAGTGTTGTGGGGTGTGTGCGTGCATGTGTGTGTGTAATGGTCATTTATCTGCAGGCAATCTTTCATGCTGATAAGAGCTCATGTCCTTGTTGGTACAGCAGGTTGCCATGGCAGTGCTGTATCAGGTTTTAGCTGCTCCAGGGTTAAAGACACATGCAGCCATATGGTGACCTATTTGATATTTTGCATCATGTATTAGCAAAAAGCAAATTTGGCTTTGACTGCACTGTTTAAAGTTTTTGCATACAAAAGTAACCCACCCTAGATACCTGTAGCTATTAAGTGAACTGCCTGAGAAATGACAATACCAATTTAGAGCTGATTTATAAATTGCTGGCTGCTTGTACATAAGGCTGCACACCCACATACAAGATAAAATATTTGTTTCTATGACCTTTTTAGACTTTACAGTTTGTCACATCACAATTTATACAGTTTACCCAGGATAAAGGTGAGTGAAAGAAGTACAGAGATGCACTGATCAGCCATAACATTATGACCACTAACAGGTGAAGTGAATAACATTGATTATCTCACTACAATGGTGCCTGTCATGGGGTGGGATATATTAGGCAGCAAAAGAAGTCAGTTCTTGAAGTTGATGTGTTGGAAGCAGGAAAAATTGGCAAGCGTGAGGATCTGAGCGACTTTGACAAGGGCCAAATTGTGATGGCTAGATGACTGGGGTCTGAGCATCTCCAAAATGGCACATCTTGTGGGGTGTTCCTGCTATGCCGTGGTTAGTACCTACCAAAAGTGATCCAAGGAAGGACAACCGGCGAACCGCTGACAGGGTCATGGGTGTCGAAGGCTCATTGATTGGTATGAGGCATCAAAGCTAGCCCATATGGTCCAAGCCCACAAGAGTTACAGAGCTACTGTTTTATCCAGCATTTACTTTTTCATCAGTTTTTGCTACACTAGCTCTGTTGTGGACTTGGACCATGTGGGCTAGCCTTCAACACCCATGACCCTGTCACCGGTTTGCTGGTTGTCCTTCCTTGGACCACTTTTGGTAGATACTAACCACTGCACACTGGGAACACCCTACAAGATGTACCATTTTAAAGCTGCTCAGACCCAGTCATCTAGCCATCACAATTTGGCCCTTGCCCTTGAAGTGCTGTGCTCCTCGTGTACCGGTCATGCTCACCAATCAGAAGTGTTCCAAGACAACTGTGTTTACACCCAACAACAACAAACAAGTGAAACCCAATGGAATGTGTTCCATTTGTGGTGTGAAAAATGGCCACCACTGAGCCAGAAGCAATGTTGGACAATTTGTTCCCAAAGAAAAGCAGCACTTCGGTGGTATGGGAATATTTCAAGTTAGAGACGACAGATGTGCAACAAAAGGTATTGTGCAAGGCATGTTGTGGAACATTCTTGCATTAAAATATAGAGCAGTAAATATTTTGATGATATTTCATGTGGTGATGTTCCATCAACTGTTTTAAATATGTTATACAGTGAATATTGAACTGAAGCTTGACTTAAAAAAAAATCACAAATCAAATCACAATATCTGCCAGAAAAATTGCAATTGGATGTTTTCTCCAAACCACTCAGCCCTAATGAGAATTTTTCTCAAATTCCCAAAGTATATTTCAAAAATGTGAACACATTCATTCTTCCAACTGAACATGCATTCCTGATATACATAAGGTGCATATAAGAATAAAAAATATAGAATAATCAACTTAACACATCTTAATTTACTTTAAATTTAGAGTAACTCTCCATCTTCTAATATAGATAAGGGGAGACAGCAGCTGTTTTGTAGACTAAAAATTAATTAGCTTCGAATTATTTCCCCTTAAACAGTGAAATATTGATTTCCTTTGACTATGTAAATATTATGAGAATTCAGAGTATTTGAACACCAAAATGTATTTTTGACAGCCTTAGTTTACAGTAAGGTACATTCATCTGTGATCATCTAGTGTTAAAATATGTCCATGTAATAAATCTTTTGCTCAAGCCTATAGCTAAAGATTCTATCTATCTATCTATCTATCTATCTATCTATCTATCTATCTATCTATCTATCTATCTATGACCTCAGTATCAGCTGTTTTGAAACAAGGTTTTGTTTCATCAGCTGATATGGATTGTTATATTATATATCCTTACAAGATGTCTAAAAGAGCCTGTCATATCAAATTCTTGTTTCAGTAAGCATTAGAAAACACTCTTAATGTAATGTTGAATTACATAAAGCATTGATTACAGTAATCTGAATTTATATAAATAAATCTCTGCCATCTATGTCGATCTTTATTCAAAAGATTATCATGGACCAGGTATTAGATTATGTACAGAAGTTGCATGCGGATCTGTGTGGCAATAACCTGTTGGGGGCACTGTCCTGGGTGTACCATCAACCTGTTCATCGTAGCTGCCCTCGACAGCTCTTCATCCTCACTGATGGCTCACTCGGCAATGTTGGCAAAGTTCTGGAACTAGTCAGGAGGAACACCTGTAATGCCAGGTAACACCTAAAACATAAATGCCTACCACACCAGGTAATTAAAACATAACCTCCAGCAAACAATTATAGGTAAACTCCTGGTAGGTAAATATGTAACACCATCACCATTAAAGTTACACCTGGAGCCTCATATATAAATAGATAGGTACAAAAAGGTTCTGCTATTAAAAAATGTACACCACTATTAAAGTCAGTATCTCACAGTCACAAGTAAAAGATTGTGTATGTATGCTCAATTTTGTGTTGATTAAAATCTTTATAATTAAGGGTTCTTTATGAGTTTTTAAAGTGGTATTTAAACCCATTTAATAAAGGGGCAATCTTGAAAAATTTGTGTGTGGGGGGTCCCCCCAGACTGGATCACAAATCACAATCTTAGCACGATTATTTATCATGTTGATTTTAAGACTATTTTCAAGTTACTGAACAGAGCAACCAAAATAATCTCCCTGTTGTTGAAAATATATCTTTACAAGGAAACATAACCTCAGAGGAAAAGCATTACACTTAAAGCCCAAAGTAGCACTTCAACCAAAGTACATTTTCCAGTGCATTTCCCAAACAATGTTAAAAGAATAAACAAAACCTTAGTAAATGGAATGTTCAGTAAATGGAAAGGTGATTGGCAGGCAAGTGAGCATTCAGATACTGGGCTCAAAGGGTCGCTGGTTTGAGTCCCTGAACCAGCAGGGCAAATCCATGGCTGAAATGCCCTTGAGCAAGGCACCTAACCTACAACTGCTCCCTAGACGATCAAGTATGCATGTGTGCTTGTTGTACATCACTCTGGATAAGTGTCTGCTAAATGCCTATAATGTAATGTAATATCAAGGCAGGTCAGGTAAAATAAATGTATATCATGTACACAAGTACAGTATTTACTGCAGGTGTTGGGGTGTAATGCTGAGTGAATTTAGGTAGGCAGTGGGTTGTTGTTTTTTTATTTATTCTTTTTTTGGTGAACAAGTCCACAATAGTTTTTCTGAAACAGTCAGGGGGGAACAACCCAGAAATCAAGTATTCCATGAAGATACACACTACTGTGTGTTTTTCTCTGTGTTTTCTTTTCTCCAGAACCATCAGTTAGCATCTTAAGTATGCTTTATTTATTGTACAGTCTTAGATTATTGATGATTCCTTGTGCAATGACATTTTTTTTTTTTTGATGGGGGTATTGGCTGTGTTTCAAAATGGAGCCAGTTATTTATAAGCACTCAGGGCATTTAAGAGCAAAACACTCAAACAGACCTGAGCTGAATTCTAAGCTGTGTGTGTGTGTGTGTGTGTGTGTGTGTGTGTGTGTGTGTGTGTGTGTGTGTGTGTGTGTGTATTTGGCTCCCCCTCTCCTTAGACAATTAGTGAAATGGCCCTGATTATTCTCAGAGGAATACTAACAAATTACGCACTCACTCTATGTGCGACCAGTTGGGCTTTAGTTTTGAAGTCCTTATACACATTTGCAAAAAGGGTGAATGCAGCATCTGTATAATCCCAGTTCTGGAAACCCCATGGATCCAACTCAATTTTTCCTGCTTTAAAAGACTTGAACTCATGAAGCTCTTAACAAGCACCTGATGTGTTGAGTATGCATGTTATGGGGTTCCCAGGTCTGGAAAAATTATTTCCCACAGAACTATCAGTAAGTTGAGATAAGAATTTTGATTAACTCTAAATTCATACTCCACAATAAACCACCATCTTCCTGCCTGCATGAAGGCACTAGGATAATGAATAAGTCACATTTGCACCAGAAGCGTTCCTAATGCATCAATTTATTTAGTGAATAGAGTGATTAAGCTGGTGTGTGTGTGTGTGTGTGTGTGTGCATAGATGTTTTGGATTGGGTCTAGGGTCAAGGGCCTGCAGGAGGCTCCTTCACGGTGTTGCCAAACTGACAGGAGGAAGAGCAGAGTTTCTCTGTGATGATGAGAGGCTGCAGCCAAAGGTGAGAGATCACAGTTGCCATCTAGTGGAGACACACAATAGAAAGTGTGTATAAAAATGTCTGTAAATAATTTCTAAAAAATATCATTCTGGTGATAGATTATTTTATTAGAAAAATGCAGAAAAGAAGTAACTCGGACAAATGTTGCCTATTTTAAACTGTTCCTATGGTGTCATGATAAAAATGATAATGGCTTGAAGTCATGTTAACAATTATATCAATCAGTGAGCCAGCTGAGTAACATTATATGTAAATCTCTTGTGCTTTATTAGTTTCGTCAACAGTGAACAGTGTCACCTTTTTAACTCAAATATAAGCAAATGTATAAATATAAACTCTAAATTTTTAAAAAGCATTGTATGCAACCAAAAAGACAATTAAAACATAGAAATGAAGAGCTGGGGATTTCCATAACTCAGTTAAAAGTTAAGCAATGTCAGATGATTGTGCTTAATTATGGGTAATATGTGAAGTGCTTTATTTTATTTTTTAAAAAGATTATTGCCTTGTTGTAGCTGATAAAATGTCTGAAGAAAGCTCTGGAACCTGCACTGACAGATGTGCGCATTGACTGGTACGTGCCAGACAACATGGAGGCTCTCCTCTCACCTAATGAGATCCCTCCGCTCTATCCAGGGAACCGTTTGATTGGCTACTGCACTCTCTACGATGTCTCTGCTTTCAAAGTAAAGAAGAATGATGTAAGTGTATGTGAGAGAGAAAGAGAGGTCGTAAATGGGAACATTTAGCTTTGTGAATAGTAAATTGTATTTTCTAGATTGTATTTTGAAGGGCTGTGTATAAATGAGTGTAACAGCATGTACCTTTAAAGGAATGGAAAATGTAATGTAAATGCATGCATGGGTTGGTAGCTTGTAATATTGAGAGCCTGTAAGAAAAGTTTCAGGCATATTTGACCATTTATGAGAAAGTTGTGAGCATTTTTGTATCGCTCCTCTAATGCCACCAGTAGGCTGCTATGCAGCCTGTTGGAAGAGCGATGCATGACATCACTTGGGTGCAAGGCTGAGTGTCACTCTTCAGTACTGAAGGGGCAAAGTGTTAAGCAGTAATCAATTTCCGCAGACAAGATAGCGGAAAGTGACTCGGAAGGCGGCAAGCATGAATTCATTGCAGGCTTTACTGGCCTAGAACCCTATCAGTTTGAGCCAAGAGTTGAGGAAGGTGATTCTCAAGAAGAATCAGAACAGGAAGCCAGCTCTTCAGATCTTGAAGCTGAGGAGGAACAACAGATGGGCAACACACAATGGTGTTCGTGCAAACGTTATGATCACACATGGATGAAGCATGCTAACAAGTGCTTTTGCTGCCAGGAACGTGTAAAAACTCGTTCACTTGCCTCTTCAACAGATTTAGGTAAGTCAGATTGCAGATCTGTTTGTAGGTAGTCTAGCAAGGTTACAGACCGCAGAATGAGGCTGTCATGGCAGCAGTACTTGTACCGGGGATATAAATATGAAAAGTTGCCTCCTCCCATTCAGTCAAGTAGGAGTACATCAGCTGTTCACTCTTCCCTCACTGTTCATCAGTATTATCTTTCCCCTCCACTTTTTTGTTAGAGAAAGGGAATTTAAAAAATTTTCATATAAACTTTTAATGAAATAATCTCCAGACAGGGGCAGTGATTTCTTGTAATGTGTGTATGGGGGGATTAAGTGCAGATGAGCTTCCATGTGCTGCATCCAAGTGACATCAGAGCATTGCCAGAGCATCACAAATGATTGGGGAGGGGATTTTTCTAACTGGTTAAAATATTTTCAATGGTGGCATTTATGAAATCGTCGATGATGGGGGGAATTCTGCATAGAAACTGACTTTCGGAGATGGATATCTTAGTTGTGTGAGCTCCTTATCTTCAATTATTTGTATGAATTGTTGATTTATATCATTATCTTCATAACTGTATTTTAACCATGTGCTTTCTTTTCCTTTAACTTTCTGTTCTGTTTAGCATTTGCTCTTGACCCATGCCATCACTTGAGTTTGTAGCAGTTCAATTGTATATTATTTACAGTACCATTCAAAAGTTTGGACATACTTACTCATTACTATGAATGGGTAAGTGTGTCCAAATGTTTGATTGGTACTATATGTCTGTCACATCCACTGCCCGTTCTCTGTCCCCTCCACTTTCATTTACTGCACAACACACCCCACACTACAATTCCCATCATGCTCCTCATTGCTCTCCATCACCTGAGTACTGACAAAGTGTACCTGTTCATCATTACAGCCTCATTACTCTACAGAATTTAAAGACTCTGTTCATCCTAGCTCGCTGAGAAGCATTGTTCTGGTTTTCACTGCTCATTACCAAGATGTTTGTTTATGCCTGTGCTTTCTTTGTTTGACCTGTTCCTGTTTTTTGACTTTGAGTTTTGGATTATCCTGTTTATGCCTGTTTTCAAATCACTTGGCCCATGCCTGTGTATTGACTTTGTTTCTTGCCTACTGTTTTGGAATTGTCTGCAACTTTGAAGTTTTATTAAAAACTGTCAAGCTTGCATCCTCTCGGTCCGTGCTTGATTTTCATGATGGAATACCTTGCTCCATCATGGATTCAGCAGAATGGGAGAACTTGCACAGCACATTCATCAACCAGGGCCAGCTTATGAACAAACAACAATGTCTCCACGCCACCAAGGAGAAGCTCATGCAGCTGGCCAACTTGCTGTCACAAGTCTCTCTGCCTCACTTCACGCAGACCCATTCAGTCACCACCAGCTGTCTGACTGCACAACCGGATAAGTTTGCTGGTGAAGCCGCTCAGTACTGAGGCTTCCTGTTGCAATGCACCATGTATTTAAGAAGAAGAAGAACCTTTATTCGTCACATGCACACTTCAAGCACAGTGAAATTTATCCTCTGCATTTAACTACACTCTGTCCTATCATCCTGGCTCCCACAATGCTAAAGCCACCTCAGTCTTTCAACATGGTACCCATGAACCTGAACCTATGCCTGAACCCATTCTGCCACCCTCCTGTTTCATAAACACCATAACCTGGGAGATCGACCATGAAATATCCCACACACTACCTAATCACACTCCCACTGGGTGTCCAGCCAACCTCACACGTTTTCCCCGTGCCTCAGGGCTTGCCTCATCACCTGAGATCATGTCTCATCACCTGAGATCATACCTCTCCAGCCACAGGTCACGCAGGGTCTCACCATACATACCAGCTCCTAAAGGTCAAGTATTGGTGGCCTCACATAATCTCTGATATCAATAAATTTTTCATCTTGCTCTGACTGTGCTAGAGCCAAAGTCCCCAGGTCACTGCCAGCAAGCAAACTTATGCCCTTACCTACTCCTCAGCGTCCCTGGACCCACATTGCAGTGGACTTCATGACTGACCTTCCAGTATCTCAAGGTCAAATACCATTTTGTTAATCTGTGCCTACTTTTCTTTTTTCTTGCACCTGGTACCGCTACCCAGTCTGCCAACAGCCTTTGAAAAAGCAGAAATATTGTTTAACCATGTGTTCAGAAACTTTGGTATCCTGGAAGATATTGTAAGTGATCAGGGTGTCCAGTTCGCCTCTCAAGTTTGGAAAGACTTCATGGATAACCTGGGAGTCACTGTGAGCCTCAGGTCAGGATACTAGCCCCAAGCCAATGGCCAAGTTGAGCGGGTGAATCAGGAAATCAGCACATTCCTTCGTTCATTCTGCACGGACAACCAAGAAAATTGCCCACATTTCCTCCTGTGGGCTGAATATGCGCAAAATTCCTTGCTGCCCTCTGCTTCCTATCTCACACCATTCCAGTGCATGCCAGGTGTCCAGCCCACCTTGTTCCCCTGGAATGAAAGCCCCACAGACCTACCAGTAGTTGACAACTGGTTCCAAAGGAGCGAGCAAGTATTGGAAGCCACCCACAAATGTGTTAACCAGGCAGGCACAAAGACACAAAAGAAACACTTCCTATAATCAGGGAGAAACCCCCATGTACCAGCCCAGGGACAGAGTCTGGCTGGGTACTAAGGACCTCCAGAACGTGGCCAAATGTCATAAGCTGAACCCACACTACAGTGGACCCGATAAAGTTTTCAAAAGAATCAAGTCACTTACCGTCTTGAGTTATCCTTTCCTGTTTCTCAGCTCAAGTCTGTCACACCTGGACCACTTGCATCCCATACCCCAGCCACCACTCCCTCAGAGCCCCTCAAACTTGAAGGTCAGCCTGCTTACATTGTCCATGCTCTCCGGCATTCACACAGGAGGAATGGGGGCCCTAAGTATTTTGTTGGTTGGGAGGGATACCTCACCGAGGAGCAAAGTTGGGTCTCAGTCAAGAACATCCTTGATCCCCATGCTCACTAGAGAGTTTCATGCCACACACCCAAACAAACTTGGTCTTTGTCCCAGAGGCTGCCCTCCCACACATTCAGCTTATTGGGGGGACCCTCTGTCACATTCACTGCCCATTCTCCATCCCCTGCACTTTCATTTACTGCACAACACACCCTGCACTACAGTTCCCATCATACTCCTCACCACTCTCCATCACCTGAGTACTGACAAGGCACACCTGTTCAGTACAGCCTCATTACTCCATAGTATTTAAGGACTCTGTTCATTCTCACTCAGTGAAGTTTTGGTTTTCACTGCTCATTACCAAGCTGGGGTGGGTTTCCCAAAAGCATTGCAGCACAAAGATCATTGTTAAATGGTAGAGCGAGTAGCACAATGAACACTCTCCTAGTTAAGATGCTCTTAGTGTTAAGAGGCTTTTGGGAAACATGCCGCTGTTTGTTGATGCCTGTTCCTTCTTTGTTTGACCTGTTCCTGGTTATTTTGTTTGTTTGTTTTTTAATTTAAGTTTTGGATTATCCTGTTTTATGCCTGTTTGCAAATCACTCGACCCATGCCTGCTTATTGCCTACATTTCTATACAGGTAGTCGTCGACTTACGACTGCATTTGGTTATGACTGACCGGTCGTAAACCTATCTGGTCGTAAGTCGGCCTATGTTAAATGAACGTAAGTATATTGTGA
>JANZLB010000016.1:20476624-20487252 GCA_026167865.1 Notarius quadriscutis
CTTGCACACACAAAATGTCCAACTTCCTTCTTTCCATCATACCTGCTAACACTCTCACTCTGCTGGTCAATGTTCCCACATTCAGTGTTCCTACCCTCAATTCTAAGCTCCTTCCCGTCCATCTTTCATGGTCTCTTCTAACACGCCTCCCCCCTCTCTTTTTCTGGTCAAATTTACCACCTCAATCTCCTGAAACCATGGAGAGAGGAGGTTTCTGTGGCTCTGGCAATGGTAGTTGCAGAGAGGGCAGAGCTGGGACCAGAGGTAAGTCCAAAAAGTGGGGCCCAATTCACCCTGGTCCCATATGGTGATTACCTCTCACCATCCCAGAGAGCACAGGTTGTTAGGTTGCAGGAGGAATTCTGCAATGTGTTCTTCCCCTGCCTGGTCGCACTGACCTCATAGAACACCACACTGAGACTTCCCCAGGGGTGGTGGTGCACAGCCACCCATATTAGCTCCCCAAGCACAAGAAAAATGTGGTTCAGGACAAACTCCAGGCTATGCTTAAGATGGGGGTAACTGAGGAGTTCCACAGCGACTGGAGTAGCCTGATGGTCTTGGTTCCCAAGACTGATGGGTTGGTCCAGTTCTGTGTGGCCTTTAGAAAAGTCAATGCGGTGTCTAAATTTGATCTGATTTAGGCAGATCCGATGCCTAGCATTGATGAACTGCTCAATCAGTTAGGCGCAGCTCGCTTTTACTCAACACTGGATTTGACAAAGGGATATTGGCAGATCCCCTTGACTCCATTATTCCATGAGAAAATGGCCTTTTCCACTCCATTTGGCTTACACCAATTTGTCACCCTTCCTTTCAGGTTGTTTGGGGCTCCGGCAACGTTTCAGCGTCTCATGGACCGAATTCTCCGTCCCCACAATGCGTGTGCAGCATCCTACTTGGATGATATAATCATTTATAGTAATGATTGGGAGTGGCATTAACAGCATCTTAGGGCAGTCCTGAGGTCGCTGAGGCATGCTGGGATCACAGCAAACTCAAAGAAGTGTGCAATTGGACAGGTGGAAGTATGGTATCTGGGCTTCCACTTAGGTCATGGGCAGGTGCATCCCCAAATTGATAAGACTTCAGCGATTGAGGCCTGCCTGCAACCTAAGACCAAAAAAGGGGGTGAGGCAGTTCCTGGGGCTGGCTGGCTAGCTATTACAGGTGGTTCATGCCTAACTTTTCAGACGTCACCAGCCCGCTGACTGACCTCACTAAAAAGGGGGCGTAATATCCGGTCCAGTGGATGGAACCGTGCGAACAGGCTTTTGCTCAGGTAAAGGCGGTTTTGTGTGGGGGCCTGCTGTTGCATTCTCCTGACTTTTCTCTCCCTTTTGTTTTACAGACCGAAATGTCGGACAGAGGGCTGGGGGCCGTTTTATCCCAGGAGGTGGAGGGGGAGGACATCAGCCGCAAGCTTTCCATGCGAGAGTCAAAGTACAGCACAATAAAGGAGTGTCTGGCCATTAAGTGGGCAGTCCTCACTCTCTGCTACTACCTGCTAGGATGCCCATTCACCCTCTGTTCCGACCACGCCCTGCTCCAGTGGCTCCACCACATGAAGGATGCCAATGTGTATATCACTCGGTGGTATCTAGCCCTTCAGCTCTTTAAATTCAAGGTGATCCACAGGCCAGGAGCACAGATGGTGGTGGCAGATTACCTCTCCCACCGGACGGCTCCCCGGGCTGAGTCGGGCAGTGGGGGTATGTGGCAGCAGGGTTGTGGTCGAGCGTCGACTGTGAATGGCAAGGAGGCAGGTTGAACCAGTAGGTAACGTGATGAGTTGCACCTGTGTCAGATTACTGGCTATCTATTAGCCTGTGTCTCTGTGTGTCTTTCAGACAGTCAGGAACGAGAGAGAGAGAGTTGTGACGCCCTGTAGCGTGTTAGTGTGTTTGTGTTGTGTTGTGAAAAGTCACTGAAAAGTGTGCCAATAAAACGAACTCGCTTGTTCTGAAGTCTGCTTCCCATTCCTCTGGTTCCCCAAAGTTAGAAGGTTGTTACAATCATTTTTTACGTCTTTGCGTTGATAAAGTCTGATCCATTTAATTATTCGATGCTGTATGCCTTTACTTAGAAATATAATACACCCAATAATTTCATATTTTGGACTACTTTACGTTGCGTTAGAATGCGGATGCTGACTGCTGCTGAGCAGCATAGGTTCAGGGTGTGTCACAACAAACTCTTGTATGCATTGAGGATGGCGGAGGCGAAACAAATATACACACCAGCAAGCTGTAAAGCGAACATTTAGCAATACTACAAGTTTTAGAAGACAGACGGACAACTTGACAAATCAAATGCAATTTGCAAAATATGCCGTGCTGCTATAAAGTGCACAGGCAGCACAGCTAATCTTATTACACACTTGAAACGGTGACATATTGTGAACGTGGAGGTGTCTGCCAGTGCCCTGGCCTCCCCCGCCTTGTGTTCAGATTCATCTCGGGCTCATAGCTCCAAGAGTGGTGAACAAAGTATTGCAACTTTTTTTAATAGCCCCCTGGCGAACAGCTCTACTCGTTCAAAGACAATAACAAATGCCTTCGTTTTTTGTAAAGGCTTAGTGTTACAGAGAATGAGAGCTTCCAATACCTCTTCCACATCTTGGAGCCTAGGTACAAAATACCAAATAGAAAGCTATTCACCAAGAAACAAATGCCTGCTCTGTGCAGTTGTATGTACACAATTCTGATTGGCTCCAAGGTGTCCTGACACAAGGTATTTGAGGCTTTTTTTTCTGTTTTCAAATTCTCACCACAGCTAAGTTATTTTACTGTCATGACTCATCATTATGACAGTGAGACTGTTTACCGCAGTATGTGAATGCCAATAAGCGTTTACTTTTTGTTTAATTTGCAAGCAGTTATGAAAGACCCCTTTGTCAAAGGTTAATTTATTTTTTAAAGTTCATAATATAGAAACTGCATTTTGCTGCTCACTGCTGAGTTTCAGAAGTACATGATCACGTGGTGTTGATCTTCCGGTGCCAGAGCTGAGGAATAAAGGACAAAAAGTTTTATAAATTTCCTTAAACTAAGCAAGCAGATGGATATCAAATAATGCATTCTGTGAGGTAACCGAGGACTAAAAGAAGGATTTTTCCAATGAATTCAGCCATTTTGTGACCAAACTCAGTACACGTGAGAATGCGGGGGGGCGTCACAGCTCTCTCTCTCTTAATGTTACTTATCCTTAGTAACAGAGAACTTGACATTGTATTTCCAGCAATGTAATCAACTTGATTTCAAAATGACTTTCCATTTGAAGAATGTGATCTTTCTGTGGTTCAGCATCTTGGGATTCCTCACAAGACTTGAAAGCATAACAACAGAGAACACCTTCAGATTATTTCCACAACAGAGAGAAGAAACCTTGATTCAGAGAAGTATCTATATGACTTTTTCAACTTTGAAATCAGTAAAGAAACCAAGTATGAACCCAACCAACAAACGAGGGAGGAAACGCATACTAATTTACATCTCTATAGCACTTATCCTTAATGCATCGGATATTGAACAGAATCCAAGACCTCGAACTCCCAAATATCCATGTCAAATCTGCAATAAAGCCATGACGTGAAAGCAATGAGGACTTGCCTGTGACAACTGCAAAAAATGGTTCCACACTGAGTGCATGCACATGTTCCCCCCCCCAGTATACATGTCACTCAACAATGTATCATGGCACTGTACAAACTGGAATGCCAAACTTCTCATCCAGTTTATTTGACTGGACCATCATCTCTTCACAAAACAGCTTTTCTGCATTAGACTGTAGCAGTACCAGCAATGTTTCAGAGAAAACTCCAGGGCCACCAACATCATGTTCATCACCATCTGCCCCACCTAAACCCAAGTGGTCAAGTACCTCATCACTCAAAACTATTATCGTCAATTTTCAGAGCATCAAGAATAAGAAAGTTGTTCTTAATCTTATTGGGGTCAGATTGTTCAATATCATGGGCACAGAGACATGGCTTAGACCATCAATCAGCAGTGCAGAAATATTCCCCCCTAATTACAGAGTTATCTGTGAAGATCTGATGGATGGATATGGAGGAGTCTTACTAGTCATCAAGAAAAAATTAATTATAGATTCCATAGACATTAACACCACGTCAAAGGCGGTCTTTGCCAAACTAGACCTAGGCAGAAACTTTAATTACTGGAGCTACATACAGACCTCCATCAAGTGACAATACTTATATTGGCCAGTTATGTGGCACAATCGAACATTTTTACCAGGAAAACATCTGTATTCTGTATGCTGTATTCTGGATTGGAGGGGACCTAAACTTACTGGACATCAACTGGAAAGCATCAACCCAAGTTAACCAGCCTATCAACAAGAGATTTTTAGACATGATTCAGAACTGTAGTCTTGATCAAGTTGTCACCTTTCCAAAAAAGAATGAAAACACATTGGACATCTTTCTTATGAACTGCCCAAGTCTCATAAACCGATGCTGTCCAATACCAGGACTATTGGCTCATGACGCAGTTTTTGTCGAATCTCCAGTTGTGGCAAAAATAGGAAAGCCAGTAAAGTGCAAGATTTATCCTTTGAAAGCGCAGACTGGGATAAAATGAGTCTAGACTCCCTAAATTTCAAACGGCGATTCTTAGCGACCCACAGCGAGCTATCATCCATTGAGGATATGTGGCAGGACATCAGTACTGCTCTGACAAACATCCTTGAATCATTAGTTTCATCAAAAATGACAAGTACTCACTTCAACCAACCATAGATTACTCAAGAACTGAAAGCTCTAACTGGAAGAAAGGAAAAGAAGTTTTCGAAAAGCCAAACAGACTACGAATAATCAGGATTTTAAAAGATATCAGAAATTGAAATCCACAACTAGGACAGCATGTAAGAAGGCCTATAATGAGTATATCACAAAGATAATTTCACCAGATTACACTGCTAACCCAAAACGATTCTGGAGTTTTATCAACAGTATAAACAAGGACAGCACTGGAGTGGCGCCTCTCAAATCTTCAGACAGGTAATGTATTCTGGGTACTCACTACCCAGTTTTCATCAGTGTTCAACTCAATGTACCAACATAAAGTCAATGGGTGAAGCTGATTTTCCAGAGATGAACACCATCATCGTTTCAGAGGAAGGTGTACTAAAACTGCTGAATGGTCTACAAATTCATAAAGCCACTGGACCAGATGGACTGCCCACCAGACTCCCGAAGTATCTAGCTTGTGACTTTGCACCTGTAGAACCTTCTTCCAAGCATCCATCGATCAGGGAGTCATCCTGGAAGAATGGAAAAAAGCCTACATTGTCCCAGTATTTAAGAAAGGAGCAAAAAATAAACCAGAAAACTACAGGCTAGTATCACTTACTTTCATCATATATAAAATGCTTGAACGTATCACAAGCAACATCATGAGACACCTGGAAGATAATGCAATTCTGACGGATGCACAACACAGCTTTAGAAAACATCAATCTTGTGAGACACAACTTTATCATCACTCTCCAGGATCTAGCCAAAACTATCGATGGCAGGGGCCAAACCGGTATCATCTTATCTTATTAGACTTCTCAAAGGCCTTTGACAAAGTGCCACACAAAAGCATAAACTACATCACTATGGTATAAGAGGCAGTATTTATAGCTGGATTAGGGACTTTTTGCAGGAAAGAACCCAGCAGATGGTACTTGAGAACGGACACTCCAACACCGCACCTATCCAATCCAGGGTACCCCAGGGCAGCATTCTCATACCTACACTATGCCTGCTATACATCAATGATTTGCCAGGATATACAAGGAACAACTTGTCAGTATGCTTATTTGCTGACGACTATGTCCTGTATAGACAGATCACTAACCTGAGGATTCAGACTTACTTCAAGAAGATCTAGAAGCCCTCCAAGAATGGGAAAAGGACTGGCTGATGGAATCTCATCCCTATAAGTGCCAGGTGCTACATATAAGAAACAACAGGCAATCAATCAACATCCATGACCATGTCTTGAAGGAAGTTGAATCAGCAAAATATCTGGGAGTAAATATTCATCACAAGCTGAACTGGAAGAATCACATCAAGTGGTGAGGAAAGCCAACAACACCAGGACCTTTCTCCAGAGAAACACCTACCACTGCCCACATAAGACCAAGGACCTATGCTATAAAGCTCTTGTGAGGCTTTGGATGGAATACGACAGCAGCATATGGAATCCATTTACTGCCAACAGCATTCACAGCCTGGAGATGGTTCAACACTGCACAGCCTGATTCATGACTGGTGACCTTCCACTGTACCAGCAGCATGCAACATCAGCTAGAGTGGGAAACCCTATGAGAAAGAAGAGCTGTGAGCAAAGCCATTATGATATTTCGCATACTGAACAACTTGGTTGCGATCCCAACAGACCACCTGATACCAATAGCAGCCACGGTGAGTGGACATAACCAACAATTCCTCATTCCCCATGCAAGAATGCAGGGATATCAACAGTTCTTCCCTGAGTCCATCTGCATATGGAACAGTCTACCAACACATATCGTGGCAGTCAACTCAATCACCACCTTCAGGAATGAGTTGCACAGCATAAAAATTCGCTAAACATCAAAGCCAACATGTTTTTGTCAATACAAATGATCTTATGATTTTTATTTGCTACCACACAAGGAAGGCTTGACTGCACCACATATCAGTTCAATAATATGCCAGTGTCAGTAATAGGGCAGAAAGTGCAAGTTCAGAACGACCTCCAAACATGGCCACAGTGGACTACAACACCTAAGCACCACAGTGCCCCTCCTCCCCGGAATACTGACACACCTGTTTCCTAATCACCTATGCTCACCTATAAGACTCAAACAAATGGATGATGTGAAATATCGCTCAGTGTTCCAACCTGACTTTACCAAGCCTTTCCTCTTGTTGACATTTTCCTGTGACTCTGACCTTGTTGCTCTGTTTGTTCCCAACCTTGATTTCATCTAGTCTCCGTTACACTGCACATCGACTGACTTTAGCCTGCCCTTGACTACGCTACTTGGATTACATCTTGGATTTGGTTTCCAATTTGCAACGCACCTGCTCTCTCCTGTGTCTGCAATCCAGTAACTGCCTGCACAATGACAGAATACTTCACCGCCATGGATGCAGCAGAGGATACGAAGCAAACTGCTTTAAACGCACAGGGATGTCTGTTGGGAGAACACCATCAAATAAGTGAACTTAACACCCGTATGTCACAATTAACCTCCATTGTTTCACAGGCCCTCCCAGGTGACACGTCCCGCGTCACCAACCAGTGCTGCTTCAATGGTTCCTTGGCCAGAAAAGTTCTCTGGAGAAGTATCAGAATGTAAAGGTTTTCTCCTAAAATGTTCCTTGTACTTCTCAATGCTGTCAAGCGCCACAGACGATCAGAAGATCTCTCCATTTGTAACCCTTCTTACGGGTAAAGCCATGAAGTAGGCTAGTGTCGTATGGGAGTACGGCGAACACATGTCATATGACTGTTTTGTTGATCTATTCAAGAGAGTGTTCGATCATCAACCCCAGGGAGTCGAAGTGGGCAAATGATTACTCATAATCAGGCACAGAGAGAGAAAAGTGACCGAATTTGCCTGAGAATTCCATACGCTTGCGGCAGGAAGTGGATGGAATGAGCCAAGGCCACATTTCGTCAGGGTTTGAACCCTGATGTTCTCACAGAGCTTGCATGCCAGGACAAACAATTGTCACTGAACTCACTGATGGATCTAGCCATTAAACTTGATCATTTGCTCCACAATCAACCCTCCTTAAAACATGCACCAGTCTCGCCACCCGTTGCACAAGAATGCACTCCTATGGAAGTATCCAATTCCCGAATGCCCCAATCGAATGCTCCCCTGCGTCTGCATTCAGTAAGTGCTTGCACCCTGACAGCCAGAAGATGGTCTGAACTGTATTGGAAGAAGAAGAAGACTTAGCATACCTGCTGCTGAAAGAGTGTTAAGCACATCTACTGCCTGGCAGTAGTTTTTCATATTGCACTATGCCTCATTATTGTTACTAATCTTGAGCATCCTTAATTTTGAGCCAGGTGTTTTTAAAATGTTCTGTACGATCAACTTGAAAAAGACAGAGAACACTTGTGTACATCTGTGTACAGGACTTGTGAAACAAGGCCCATTTGTGAAAGGTTAATTTTATTTGGTTAATAAACAAACTCATTGAATTGCATAGCATTATTCCTTTGCATCATTGCATCACATCAAATCACATTGTGTTGGATTGCGCTGCATCACAATTTGGGGATGTATTTTATCGCATTGGCAGTTGCTGCTTCTGTATCTTGAATGTATCGGAACGTTGGCATTGTATTGAGATAGGTATCATATCGGCCACAGACCAGAGATGCACAACTCTACAATGCAAAGACAAGATATTTAATGTTCAAACTGATAGTAAGGCGCCTAATCTCTAACTGTTGTACATCACTCTGGATAAGAGCATCTGCTAAATGCCATTAATGATGCTGGCAACACATTCCAAAGAAGTAACAAAGGGCAACAAAAGACTGGGAAGGTTGTGGAATGCTCAAAAAACACCTGCTTGGAGCATTCTACAGGTAAACAGGTTAATTGGTAATTGACTCAGTCATTCACAAGCAAGGATGGGGCGAGGTTCACCACTTTGTGAAAACTGCCTGTGCAAATTGTCCAACAGTTTAAGAACAATGTTTCTTAATGTACAATTACAAGTAATTTAGGGAGTTCACCATCGACAAACCATAGAAAAATTTCTGCATGTAAGGGGCAAGGCTGAAAACCAACATTGAATGCCTGTGACCTTCAATCCCTCAGGAGACACTGCATTAAAAACATGATTGTATAAAGGACATTACTACTCGGGAACACTTCGGAAAACTGCTGAAGACGGTTTCTTGTTGCATCTACCATGCAAAGCAAAAGCCATATATCAACAAAATCCAGAAACTCTGAATTCTCTGAGCTTGAGTTCATCTGATATGGAATGATGCAAAGTGGAAAAGTGTACTATGGCCTGACTAGTCCACATTTTGAATTGTTTCTGGAAATCATGGATATTGTGTCCTCCGTGGTAAAGAGGAAAAGGACCATCCAGCTTGTTACCAGCACAAAGTTCAAAAGCCAGCATCTGTGATGGTATAAGGGTGTGTTAATGCTCATGGTATGGGTAACATGCACATCTGTGAAGGCACCATTAATGCTGAAAAGTACATACAGGTTTTGGAGCAACCTATGCTGCCATCCAGACAAAGACTTTTTCAGGGATGTCCCTGTTTATTCTAGCAAGACAATGCCAAGCCACTTTCTGCACGTGTTACAACAGCGTGTCTTCATAGTAAAAGAGTGCAGATGCTAAAGTGGCCTGCCTGCTTCCCACTGAAAATGCATGGCGCATTATGAAGTGCAAAATACAATGGGGAGCCCAGACTGTTGAGCAAATGAAATCATGTATCAAGCAAGAATGGGAAACAATTTAACATTCAAAATGTCAACAACTTGTGCCCTCAGTTCCCAAACGTTTACTGAATGTTGTTAAAAGAAAAGGTGATGTTACACAGTCATAAACATGCCCCTGTCCCAACTTTTTTAAAATTCAGAATGAGTATATATTTACAAAAAAACAATAAAGTTGATTAGTTTGAACATTAAATATCTTGTCTTTGTATTGTATTCAATTGAATATAGATCAAAAAGGATTTGCAAATCATTGCATTCTGTTTTTATTTGCTTTACACAGCATCCCAACTTTTTTGTTATTGGGGTTGTATTTGGATGAACGATGAACATTACACGTAAGGATATTACATGGCTGCACAAAGATATGAAGTTTATCTTCAAGTGGTGAACATATTCACTAGTGAGTGAAGCAAATGAGTAAAAAATATTTTCAGCACAAGAAGATAAACTTCATATCTTCACATCATCTTGTAATGTTCTTTATATTATATGGACACATCCACAAAAAAAAGCAAGTTAATCAAAAGAATTTTAATTTTGAACCGGTTCGCCTGCATGTCTAGTCAATGGGAAAGCACGGGGAGTGACATCATCTGAGTGAAATATCAGAAATTATACATACAGGACACTTTTTTGGTGGAATAAAAACATGTATTCTGTTCTTTTCTAGTGGGTTTCATTCATGTGGTTTGATAGTATGCAATATTGTTAGCATATCACTTATCCTATGTGTATTACGTCACTCTACCTAATGGAGAATGAGCGTTGAATATGGTTTACGATATTCCATGGTTGTCAAGACATGTCACACGTCGGAGACGTAAAACTTCCGTGCTAGCAAGTGACTGTGACAATTTGTAAACAAACATGGCCACCAGGTTTGCTTCGTTAAAAATGGAAGATTTTGAGAGACTTTTGAAAGAGAAAGATGCATTGAACACCCAAAAGGAATATGTATGTATAATAATATTATTGGCTAGCTTTTTCATGGTATATCAGATATACTGTATACCATTCATCTAGCATGATATTGAACTCGTCTTCGACTTATTCAATATCATGCTAGCTGAATGGAATATATCTGATATACCACTCAATGCCAGCCAATATTATTTAATTATTATACATACAGGACACTTTTT
>JANZLB010000016.1:20757775-20767960 GCA_026167865.1 Notarius quadriscutis
CTGGGATAGGCTCCAGCTTGCCTGCGACCCTGTAGAACAGGATAAAGCGGCTAGAGATAATGAGATGAGATGAGAATGAACTTTCATGGATTTTTTTTGTTTGGCTTTTCTCTAATGCATTTAGAATTTTCAGAATTGAGAAATGGCTTGCTTACACGGGGCTGCCATTCCATGTGTTAACCTCACTTAATATAGAATGGAATAACAGGGTCTGATGGGCTTTGCCACAGTCATGATTTGCAACCAAGAATTTAAAACCTCGAAACAAATTTGTTCATAATAAATCAAACAAGCATAATTATATATGTTTGAATTTAGATGTATTATTATATTATGATAATTAGCCTATATTGGCTTACCTTGCATATGCATACACTATATGGCCAAAAGATTGTGGACACCTGTCCATCACATCCACATGTGGGTTCTCCCCAAACTGTTGCGGCAATTGCTCTAGAATGTATTTTGTAGCTTTAAGAGTTACCTTCACTAGAACTAAGGAGCCCAAATCTGTTCCAGCATGACAATGCCCCTGTGCACAAAGCAAGGTCCATGAAGACATGGTTTGCCAAGGTTGGATGTGGAAGAACTCAAGTAGCCTACACACAGCCCTGACCTCAACCACACTGAACATTTTTGGGATGAACTCAAATGTAGACTGCACCCCAGGCCTCCTCGCCCAACATCAGTGCTTAACCTCACTAATGCACTTGTGGTTGAATGGGTAAAGCCTCCAAAGCCACACTCCAAAATCTAGTGGAAAGCCTTCAGAGAAAAGCAAATGGGAGACCAACTTTGGAATGAGACGTTCAACAAGCACATATGGGTGTGATGGTTAAGTGTTTACGTGTGTGCATATAGTATTATGCACATACTATTTAACTTGTTGGCATCCTTCCATCTCTCAAGATGATGGTTCACATTCAACACTTCCTGGAATTGCTCAAGAGGCTGATTCTAGCCTGACAGTCACGGCCACAATGTTCACACAAACTGAGAAGGCTTGGATTGCCCCTTCTTTACGTCTTCTTCTCAGCTCCTTGGCCAATGTTTTTCTTTCCTCCTCTGACTCCCAAACACCTTGCCAGACAGCTGTTTGGCAGACAGGGTAAGCAGAAGCTATTCCCTGACAGTTCTCAACTCCAATATTCATTCTCTTGAGATCTTGCTTGACGACACTCTTGAAGAGCAGTCTTGGACGGTCAATAGGTCTCACTCCGTCTGACAGCTCCCTGTAAAGCACATCTTTTGGAATTTGGCCATCTTCCATCTGCTGGATGCACCCAAGCCAGGATAAGCACCTTTGGCAGAGGAGGCCAAATATGCTGAGAAGGTTTGCACATTCCAAAACTTCTGGAGTTGGTAACATTTGCCTGCCAGGGAATCTTTAGAATTGCAATCATCATAGATGGGATTTGTTCAACCTCTTCATGCTTGGCATTGGTCATCCATGTTTCAGCTCCTTGGACAATGTTATGAAGATATCACAGAAGAGTGTGCTTAGGACACAAGCCTGGTAGACAAGTACTTTGGTCTGTAAGGACAGATAGCAGTTTTCCCACACACAATCTCTGAGCCTTGACATCACTCCTGCGGCTCTGGCAATCCTTGCACGAATTTCCGAATCAAGGGAGAACCCAATTAGGGAAAGTTGTTTACCACTTTGATGCTAGAGCCATTGATGTATAAGAGAGGAGGGGCTGGTGTACCTTGTGCCAGAATATTGGTCATCTTTAGGCTAATTGTTAAGCTGAAATTATCACATGCTTTAACGAACTTGTCCAACAGGCATTGAAGGTGTTTCTCGCTGTGGAAACCTAGGGTTGCATCGTCTGCAAAAAGTAGTGCACAGATGTACACAGTTTTAACTTTGGTCTTTGCAAGGACATGGGCAATGTTGTACAAGTTTCCATCAGACCTTGTGTGAAGGTAGACACACTCAAGCGATTCTGCAAAGGCATGCTGCAAAAGTAGTGAGAAGACTATCCTGGTGGGGGGGGCGGGCTACAACACATCCTTGTTTTATGCAGCTTGATACAAGGATGGTATCGGATGTTGCACCATTAAAGCAGACAGAGGTGTATGTATCTTCATGGAAGGATGCAATCAGGTTGAGCAACTTCCGAGGGCAGCTGATCTTAAGCAGTGACGAGAGACCCTTGCAGCTGACTAGCTCAAAGGCTTTGGTTAAGTCAATGAAAGCAACATCCAGCAATTTCTGCTGTTTATGACATTTCTCTTGCACTTGTCATAGCAAGAAAATCATGTCAACAGTGGATAGACCAGCTGTGAAGCCATATTGGGAGTCTGGGTAGAATCAAATGGCTAGCTGCTGCAGGCGTGGTAAGGTGACGCATGCAAAGATCTTCCCCACAAATGCAAGGAGTGAGATACCACAGTAATTGTTACAATCTTCCTGTCGCCTTTATGGTTGTACAGAATGATCATGCAAGCGTCCCTCAACTGATGTGGCAAGTAACTTTCCTCCCAGCATATAGACACAAACTTGAGCAGGGGTTGCAGCAGAGAGGACTTTGCACACTTTATTATCTCTGGGGAGATGCCATCACTTCCAAGGGCCTTGCCAGAGGAAATACAATCTATGTCTTTGGTAAGCTCTTCAATGGACAGAAGCACATCCAGTTCTTCCATAACAGGGAGCAGTGTTGTAGTAGAGTCACGAAACCTCGAGTCCGAGTCCAGTCTCAAGTCCCTCATGTTCAAGTCTGCATCACGTCCAAGTCATTTCAGAAAATTTTGAGTCGAGTCCGAGAACAAGACTCTAACTGCACCATTTGACGGTGGCTGTTGCTGCCTTTATGTGAAACCATCTCTGCGACTATGTTGAAGTAATGTCTCTGGTTGACTGCCCCATAGGCTACAGATAAAAAGCCTGTTCATCGCTCAGCAAGCCATACTATCAACAGGGCAAATAACATGGAGGGTTAACGCTAGCTAGTTAATCGGTCAGCAACTAAGCCCTGCTATCAACAGAGCAATGAACATAGCGCATCACTTACTTCTCTGGGTGGAGTCTTGCCAAATGACAATTGAAGCTCGAGGTTGTCCCGGTCATCTCCTTGATAGTTCTTCTACATATGGAACACGTAGCAGTGAATTTTTTTCCCCCACTGCACGAGAAGTCTGTATAAGCAAAGGGGACAATCCTAGGGGCATTCTCTCCAGGCATTTTAGCGCCATTAATGTTAGTTTTTGAACATGATGTACAAACAGGTGAATGTGCATTCTCTTGCACAAAATTAGTCTAAAAATTAACATAGATATAAATATCTTATAAATTATTATGGCATTATTATATTATTATTATCTTTTTTTACGTCTGTTTGAAACACTACCAGTGTGTCAGACGGTGCATGTGAGTTTGTAGCCTCCTCCTCCAATAGTCTCTATCTAGAGCATCACTGGCCAAAAGGCCCCAGTCCTTCAAATTGGCAACCACTAACTCCTTCCATGACTTTCTTGGTCAACCCTTCTTCCGTTTCCCAGCCACTTGCAGGTTTGTGATGTCTTTGATGGTTTGTAAGCTGCGATGGACGTGGCCAAACCATCAAAGGCGCCTGTATCTGATCTCTGAGAAGAGATCAGCCAGGCCCAACTTCTGGTGAAGGTCTTCAGTACTGGTGTTGATACCCAGCTTAATGTGGTGCATCCAACGCAGTATAGCTCTTTCATTATGCTCCAGGCACCGGAGATCCTCCTTTTTAATTGGCCAGCACTCACAGGCACACAGCATTGCGCTACGAACATAGGAGTTGTAGACTCTGCCACGAATGCTCCAAGATACACTCCTAGATGATAGGAGGGGCAGGAGCTCTTTGAATTTCTTCCAGGCTGACCTAGTTCGTGTTATAGTGGCAAGCTCACAGCCACCACCAGCACATAGGTTGTCACCAAGGTAACAGAAAGAGTCAACAATGTCAAGCTCATGAGTGCCAATAGCCACCTGATTGCATTGCTTACTGACAATGGGACGTGCAAGACCAAGGCAACAGTCACATCTGAAATTGGGAACAGCAGATAGCCTACCACGTATGTTTGTGCATTTCTTGTGTACCCAGTGCTTTCAATCATTACAGAAAATGGAGTTACGGCCAACACCTTTTCTGCAGACACCACAAGGCTATTTACCAGAGTCCCTCAAGGTGTTAAGGCTATGGCCAGATATCATCACCTTTGTTTTCTTCATATTGACTCTCAGTCCTCTGGACTCCAAGCCACTTTTCCACAGAAGAAACTTATCAGTGAGCTCATCAAGGGACTCAGCAGCGATCACCAGGTCGTCAGCATAGAGTAGCTCCCAAGGTGCACCAGTTGAAAAATCACGGGATAAGGCTTCCAGTACGATGACAAAAAGAAATGGACTGAGGACGGATCCTTGATGCACGCCAACATTGACATCGAAGTCTTTACTGAAGGAATTGTTTATCTGAACCTTGCTCGTAGCATGCCAGTACATAGCCTGGACTGTTCTCACGATCCATTCTGGGATGCCAATGCGTCTCATGGCCCACCATAGCATGTCACGAGGCACGCGATCAAACGCCTTTTCCAGATCCACAAACGCAAAATATATGTTATGCTCCTTAGCCAAATACTTTTCCTGCAACTGCCTTACAATGAAGATGGCATTGTTTGTTCCTTTGCCTGGCACAAAACCAAACTGAAACTCAGAGATAACCGCAATTTCTCTTAACACTTTATCTAGCACTCTTTCAGTAACCTTCAGAAAATGTTCAGCCATCTTCAGGCCCCTGTAGTTGCCTCTATCTGTTGCATCTACCTTGCCTTTGTACAGATTTTGTACAGATCCCCCCCGCATAGTGCCCTATGCGAGGCATATATTGCATACCCCCTTTTTGCACCTCTGGGCTTAAAGCACTGATCCACAAAATATGATGATATTTTGTCTAGATGCATAAAGCAATAAAATAAGAAAATAAGGGTAAAGGTGTCATGATCAATGATCTATCTATCCTTCCATCCATCCACACATCCAACTACTGCATGTATTTATTCATCCACCAGTGTCTGTTGGTTCACTTACACAATGATTTGACTCCAGGGTCTGGCAGCTATTCTGGCACTCTATTCCTTTTTGTCCAGGTTCAGCATCCGAACAGTTAAAGTAGACCTTAGGAGCTGAGCAGGCTAATACAAATTTGAACGTACAATAAATCAATCAATTCCAAAAGATCAACTCAGTTACTGTATTAGTAGAAAACTTAAAGTATGAAATTAAGACTCACTAGTAACATGATTAGATCCAGTGCAGTGTACTGTGCCATCTCTGCAAGTGCTGTGGAAAAGCAGGATAAAATCAGACACATGTTTAATCCTAAAAAAACTTCATCAAAACTTTAACAATATATATATAATCACTGTTTAAAAGTCACATTTTTACCATGTAGTTCCAGCCTTGCTGATGACCTGCATGGGGGCTAAAACCTCACTGTCGAAGTAACAGGGGCAGTCGGAGGCAGGCACAC
Source organism: Notarius quadriscutis (assembly GCA_026167865.1). NCBI lineage: Eukaryota > Metazoa > Chordata > Actinopteri > Siluriformes > Ariidae > Notarius > Notarius quadriscutis. The sequence goes on from JANZLB010000016.1 coordinate 20,763,283, forward strand.
ATTCACCCACATCATTGAGGTAGGTGTTCTTGGGACAGCCACAACCATCCACAGGCGTATGGGAAAACGAGCAGGTATGGTCGTTTTCACTAAGAGAGCGGCAGGTCTTCCTACAGCTGGTCTGGTTATAGGAGTACTCCATATTGCTTGGACAATTCTTTGTGAATGTGTCTGCACAAAAGATTATCATAGTGTATGAATTTGTTTTGTTTGGTTATTTTACTTTTGAAATAGAAACACAAAAATATCAATATTGTGTTAAATGTGATTGTTGGCTACTTTATTTGTAATGGAGTCAAAAAGAGTGCTGAAATAAGCTCATGTAGAAATCCTGATGACTAGAAGCTAGAAACAAAAACAATACTGTAATCCACATAACCAAACAGTAATTAGAAGCCAAGCATTTGTCACACATACACTCAAGCACAGACTTAAGTGCACAGTGAAATTTAACCTCTGCATTTAACCCATTTGAAGCAGTGAACAGACACATGCACACACAAGTGAGCAATGAGCACACACACATACTCAGAGCAGTGGGCAGCTATGCAACAGCGATCGGGGAGCAGTTGTGGGTTAGGTGCCTTGCTCAAGGGCACTTCAGCCCAAACTCAGGCCATGGCTGCCCCATGTTAGCCTAAACGCACGTCTTTGAACTGTGGGGGAAACCGGAGCACCCAGAGGAAACCCACGCAGACCATGCAAACTTCACACAGAAATACCCCTGTCAGCCGCTGGGCTCGAGCCCAGAACTTTCTTGCTGTGAGATGACAATGCTAAGCACTACACCACCATGCCGCCCCACTTTCTCTATCAAAATAAAAATGTTTGTATGTTTAGGATGCTGATCTTTGCAAGAAGAAATAAAAACTAGGTACATTGCTACAAACCATGCTGTCAGTATAGATCATTCAGGGCGGCACGGTGGTGTAGTGGTTAGCACTATTGCCTCACAGCAAGAAGGTTCTGGGTTTGAGCCCAGCAGCTGGCAGGGGCCTTTCTGTGTGGAGCTTACATGTTCTCCCTGTGTCTGCATGGGTTTCCTCCGGGTGCTCCGGTTTCCCCCACAGTCCAAAGACATGCAGTTAGGTTAACATGGGGGTGGCCTTGGGCTGACATGCCCTTGAGCAAGGTACCTAACCCCTTTAGTAACCCATTTAGTATACTGCTCTCTGGGTGTTGTAGTATGGCTGCCCACTCTGGGTGTGTGTCTGCTCACTGTTTCAGATGGGTTAAATGCAGAGGATGAATCTAATTATTGTGTTTTTGAAAGATGTAAAAAGCATTTTAGACAACTGATGAAGGCATCTCAAGGTACCTCATGAAGTGGAAATAAAGTGCACTAGCAGTCACAACATTTTTATTACCTCTGCCAACTTTGTTGGAGGAGGTTATGTTTTCACCTCCATTTGATTGTTTGTTTGTTTGTCTTTTCCCAGCATAACGCAAAAAAAAAAATAGTGAATGAATTTTGATGTAATTTTGAGGAAACGTGGGACATGGACCAAGGAACAATTGATTAGATTTGGATGTGAATCCAGATATGTATGTGGATCCAGGACTTTTTTGTCTGTTCCTAACATAACTCAAAAAGTAGTGAATGGATTTTGATGAAATTTGGCATAGAGATTTAGTATTATCCTAGGTTAAAAGTGATTTTGATTTTGATGTTGATCATATGTGACTTGGTGGAGGTATGCACTCTATCAAGTGCCCTCCTAGTTCACATTGTATTTGTTGAGGCTTTCAGTCAGTCTTTATCTACTGTAATTGCATTTCATAGAAAGGTGGTGGCTTCACATTCAGATGATGATGATGATGATGTTCATTCATTCATTCATTCATTCATTCATTAAAAAATACTTACTGCACATGTGATCTCTCCAGCCTTCTAGCATTACACCTCTGGTAGCACATGCATAGACATAGGAAGACACAGCAGCACACATGCACTCCTCACTTTGGGCACAGATACATGTATCATACATGCATCTCTAGAGGAAAAAAGGCAAAATAACTGAATGTTTAGTATACTTAAGTGGTCACCAACTTTTCATAAAAACAACTGACAGGTCAAAACCTACTTCTACATAATCCTTTGGGTTGACTTCAAAATGACAGGCAGAAAAAGGTCCTGCTGGATTACTGAGCATCTTACACCATTTCTTGGCATATATCTCTGAAAGAGAATTTTAAACTACAATTGGATAAAAGTTTTAAAAGTATTCTATGAAGCAGGTTTTATTTTACTTTTGTTGCATACTGATATGTTCTGAAGGTTTGAAGCATGTACCTTTTATCACACTCATACTACAGGGGTCTAAGAGACTAATACTATAATCTTGACATAGCGTGGTCTTCCATTTGCTGGCGAATGTTGTGGCTGTTCCCTCTATGAGACCTGATTCTGTCTTAAAGTCATCTCCCTGTTTGCCATTGAAGTTCCCACACAGACCTAACAGAAGAACATGTATTAGTCATGGAAACTTTCAACAGAAAAAAAAAAAATTCATAATGCTCCAGATGTTAATGTAAGCATACCACTCAGTGTTTCCTTTTGTTCTGACTTGGCTTCCAAGTACACCTGCATAACTGGAACCAGCTGAATGACAATCTTAAGACTAGGTGTCTCAGCAATAATAAAGAATGTGGAAAGCTTGAAGATTGACATGTCCACTGGAAAAAAAAGTTAGAGAACTCTACTTAGATAGGAATAATAAATATAAAAAAGTTCCATCCATCCATTATCTCTAGCCGCTTCTCCTGTTCTACAGGGTCACAGACAAGCTGGAGCCTATCCGAGCTGACTATGGGCGAGAGGCGGGGTACACCCTGGACAAGTCGCCAGGTTATCACAGGGCTGACACAGAGACAAACAACCATTCACACTCATATTCACACCTACTGTCAATTTAGAGCCACCAATTAACCTAACCTGCATGTCTTTGGACTGGAGGAAACCGGAGCACCCGGAGGAAACCCACACAGACACAGGGAGAACATGCAAACTCCTATAAACAAGTTAAAACCACAAATTTTATCCTGAGGCAAAAATTATTTTCTAAAAACTCACCTTTAAAAATTGGAAGCTTGGTTGTAACATCATTTAGAAATACATTGCCAGTGGATGTGATAGTAACCTGTATATGAGAAATTGAGACATATTATTAAATGCATGTACAGTATGTGGACATATTAACAAAAAAGTAATTTGGTTATATGTAATATATAAATATATAAATTTAGGCCTAAATTGTAAAAGCCATTCCAGTAGACTGTTTCAAACATGGAACTGTTGTAAACATTAGTGAAAATAATGTTGTGTTTTGAAAAATGGGTTACTTAATCAAAACATACATGTTTAATTTGTCTGAACTACTATTTTAGTTGTTAACCGTATTACTAATTTTGAGATAAAAACATACAATTTGCAACAACTACTCTGAAGACAGTCAACCTGAAGTCATTGTAATGTCAACCTTATTATTAAGGGCCAAGAACTGAAAGCATGTATGTACCTACTGTGCCTATTATTATTATTATTATTATTATTATTATTATTATTATTATTATTATTATTGGTTAAGCAATGAAGGTGTGTATATATCGAATGTGTTTGTTAGTTGTCTTCTTCTTCTTCTTTGATGATGGAAGTCTATGGCATCCGCTAGAACTGTATGGTAAAACTTTATGAATTTTGGCACACTGTGTAGGCATACTGTCAATAGACATTGCACCAATTTTGGGCTCTGACTCTCAATACCACTAGTGCCACCACTGGGTCAAATTTCAAGGTCCGTTTATGTTTATAACTCCTGAACCATCATGAGGAAATTCTTTTTTTTCCATCACATAAATTCTGAGGTCATGCTGACCATATGATGTCATTTTCTGCTATATTTGATTTTTTTTTGTCATTTTGAGGTGTTTTTTTTTAAATATTTAAAAGTTTTCAAAGCCTGCAGTTTTTGTTCAGTTGTCATCAACACTGGCTCAGACTGATTGATCTTCAGATAAAGCTACATAAAAGGTATCAGAAGGATTAGTCAGTTGACCTAATTCACATGTCTTTGGACTGCGGGAGAAAACTGGAGCACCTGGAGGAAACCCATGCAGGCACAAGGAGAACATGCAAACTCCACACAGGAAGGTCCCAGTTGGCCAGCAGATTCAAACCCAGAACCTGCTTACTGTAAGTTGACAGTGCTAAACCCTGTACCACCCTGTCACCCACTGATTTGTTATCATAAAATATGGTAATTTAATTAAGTACCATGTCTTGAGGCAGCCCAACAATATTTGTGTCACTAGGTGGGACTACAATAACAAAATCAAAAGTGCTCATAAATCTACTTGACTGCTTGATTGAAAATCATAATTCCTTTGCCATGTGAGTCACTGGAGACTGCTGCTTTGAAGTTAGGCATTGCTTTTTAATTCTGCAGTATAACATGGCAGGCATTTTGAAACAGCCAAAAATGATGAGGTCATATATCTGCAGTACTTCTTTACATCAACACAAACTTGAAATCTAGGTTCATGACCATTTCCTGAGGGAGTACAAAACATTGGTGTCATTTGAGTCACAAGGTGACACCATGTCCTGTTTGGCCACCCAGTAGCTGCTAATGTTCTTATCTTCAGAAATGGTTCTTTGGTCCACTCCCATGCAAATATA
>JANZLB010000016.1:21267648-21279431 GCA_026167865.1 Notarius quadriscutis
CAGAGAGAGAGAGAGAGAGAGAAAAAATTGAATGACAATATTATAGAGCTATCACTGTATAGAACGAGACAGAAAGCACCATGAAGATGCAGAACAGGACACGACAAAACATTACACATATTCTCCATAGAATAGACAGCTGTGCAGAATAGACAGGTATAAATATGAGCTGACACAGAGCCCAAATATCCTTACTCATACATAAACATGGGAAAGATTAGAGAACACACAAACCAAATGAGGGAGAAGTGTGTTGAGCTTCACAAGTCGGGAAATGGTTATAAACAAAATAGCTACTTGCACAAAAATGCCCATTTCTACTGTTAGAGCAATAATAAAAATGTAGACAGCAACTGGAACTGTTACAAACTTGCCTCCATGTACAGTGAGGAGGCTGGTAAGAGAGGCAAAAAAAACAATGATCACTGTTGGTGAATTACAAGAAAAAGTAAAATATTGGGGTTTCCAAGTCTCCAAAACCACCATCAGACACCACCTCTATGCCAACAGATTATTTGGAAGGTATGCCAGTATAAAGCCTTTTCTGTCAGTTAACCACACACATAAGCACCTGGAGTATGTGAAATGCTACTACAACTTTGACTGGAACTGTGTTCTATGGTCTGATGTAACAAAAATAGAGCTTTTTGGCAAAAACACTTGAGATGGGTTTGGCATAAAAAAAGGATGGCTATAATGAAAAGAACCCTATTCCAACTATAAAATATGGTGGGATATGGCAACATGGACTCCATGAAATACCAAGGCATTTTAAATTGAAATCTGGCCGCCTCTGCCAGGAAACTGAAACTGGATTGTCATTGGATATTCCAGCAGGACAATGATCCAAAGCATATGTCCAAATCAACACAAAAATGGTAAGCTGACCACAGAATCAAGCTTCTGCCCTGGCCATCTTAGTCCCCTGACCTGAACCCCATTGAAAACCTGTGGAGTGAGCTGAAGAGGAGAGAGTACAAGAGAGGGCCCAGGACCCTGGATGATCTGGAAAGATTCTGTAAAGAGGAATGGTCCCAGATGTATTCTCCAACCTTATAAAATGTTATAGGAGAAGACACAGTGCTGTTTTACTGGCAAAGGGAAGTTGTACAAAATGTTAAATGCAGGGTGCCAATAATTAGTGACATGTTTTTGTTGAAAATAATTATTTATTGATGAGGGATTTGTTTTTCTCTGAATACATCTATTTCATTTAAAGGTTGTATTTTTTCCTCATTTTTTAATTGTGAGATTTTAGTTTAGAGTTTATTGCCATTTGCACAAATACACTGCAGTACAGGTACATTGGAATTCTCGAGTGTTTTCCACGAGTCAGCTTCATAGACATTATATTGGGGTGGGGGGTGGGGTTTACAAAAATACGAAACAACATACATTCTAAAATTTAAAAAACACTATAATACACAATTATAACAATAACAAACAGTGAAGGAACTACATAGAGCTACGTAAGGCTGTCATTAAACTGAGTGCAACTCTATGTAATAAATATATTTTAAAAAGTAATAAATATCTATCTGAAGTGGTATTGCACATATTGAGTATTACATAAATCGAGTGAGTATTGCACATTTTGGTTGAGGAGGTAGAAATAGAAGTTAGAAAATCCAGTTATAATGCACATGGAGACATTTTGTGTGGGGGGTGGAGAAGAGAGTAATCAATGAGGTAGTTAGCTGTGCAGAGTTTAAGTGGATTGTGGTAAGAGGTACAGTACTTCATTCCCTCCTTAATGTCCTGTGCCACCAGCCTAACAGTAGAAGGAAAGTAGCTGTTGTACAAGCAGGCCCTATGAGTGCTGATGCTTACAAGCCTGTGGTGTCTCAGGTTGTAGTCTGTGTTCAGCCACTTGAACAGAGCATAAGCCTGGTGGTGTTTATCTTTAAGGATGCTCTGTGCTTTCCTTCTGCAGCGCTGGGCGTATATAGTGTCAATGGAGGGGAGATCAGAGCCAATTACTTTCTCTGCTGTTTTAATTACCCGCTGCAGCGATTTCCTCTCAGCCAGGGTGATGTTACCATATCACACTGTGATACCACTGGTGAGAATGCTCTCAACAAGTCCTCTGTAGACTTGGATGAGAGGCTGGCATCTAAGTCTGACCTTCTTCAGCAGTCTGATGAAGTACAGCCTCTGCTGGGCTCTTTTCACTAAAGTTGCAGTGTTTTTAGCCCAGCTGAGGTCTTCTGAAATGTGAAGACCTAGGAACTTATAGTTGTCAGTCCGATTCACCTCAGTCCCCCAATGGTGGGGGGTGGGGGCTCTCCTCCTAAAATCTGTTACGAGTTCTTTCATTGTGTCTATGTTAAGGACAAGCTCATTGTCCTCTCCATAGACAGTGATCTTGTGAACCAAGTCCCTGTATGATGACTCATCCCCCGCTCTGATGAGGCCAAGGATGGTTGTGTCGTCTGCATACTATATTGTCTGCATACTGTACAGTCACATGCACAGTCATGTGTGTACAGTGCGAAAAGTTTAGGGCTGAGGCAACAGCCCTGCGGTGTCCCTGTGCTAACTATAAGTTCAGCAGAGACTTTCTTTCCCATCCTCACCACCTGTGGCCTGTCAATGAGGAAGTCCAGGATCCAATTACAGGTGGGTGTTGGTACTCCCAGGTTTGCCAGCTTAGCGGTCAGCTTCATCTGCCTGATCGTGTTATAGGCAGAGCTGTAATCCAGGAACAATAGCCGCACATATGTGTTTTGAGTGTCCAGGTGTTGCAGGATGTAGTGAAGTACCAGTGCCATCGCATCAACCACTGATCTGTTCATGCGGTAGACAAACTGAAGAGGGTCCACCGTGTCTGGAACCACAGAGTTTGTGTGTTGCAGAACCAGCTTCTCCAGACACTTCATGGCAACCGATGTGAGTGCCACAGGTCTAAAATCATTCATTGTGGTTGTGTTTGTTTTTTTTAGGGACTGGCACTATAACAGAGGACTTAAAGATGCGTGAGACTGTTTCCTGTGAGAGTAAGGTGTTAAAGATGTCTATATACACCTCCGCCAGCTGTTCTGTACAGGCCTTTAGGACTCTCGGTGCTACATGGTCAGGTCTCTCTGCCTTACCTTCCTCAGAGCCCTGAGGACCTGTGTGTGTGTCACCTGGAGTACAGTATCCACTGGGTCACGAGGGGTCTTTAAGGGAGTGTCTCTGTTGTTTTGGTCAAATCTGGCATAGAAGCTGTTGAGGTTGTCCGGTAGAGGGGTGTCCTGGTTTACTGCTCTGTTTGCATCCTTCCTGTAGTTGGTGATTGATTGGCTCCCCTGCCACATTTCTCTTATGTTGTTTTCCCTCTTGCAGCTCTCAAGTCTCTGGGTGTGTGTCCTCTTGGCAGCCTTAATGGATTTTTGGAGCATGTTTGGAGCATGTCATATCGAGCATGTTTGTACTCTGTGATGTCTCCTGACTTAAAAGCCATGCACCGGTTCCTGATTTTGATGCACACATCCGCGGGGCTTCTGATTGGGAAACACACGAATACTCCGGGAGGGGATGCATATGGAAATGCACCAGTCAATGTAGCTGCTGACAGTATCTGTGTATTCATGTATATTATCTGTGGCCTCCTTAAAAATGTTCATGTTTGTGGCCTCCAAGCAGCCCTGCAGTTCCGCCAGTGCATTTTCAGTCCACGTCTTCATGGTCTTGACTGAAACTGGGTCTGCTTTAAGCCTCCTGGTAGAGGTGGGTTGAAGTAGAATGGCAAGGTGGTCACACTTCCCAAAATGTGGTTTGGAGACTGCAGTATAAGCATTTCTAATATTGCTGTAGCATTTGTCCAAAGTGCTGTTTCCCTGGGTGGGGAAATTCACAAACTGCTGAAATTTAGGGATGCTTTTCCAGAGATCACAGTGGTTTAAGTCTCCTAAGATAACAATAGCAGCATCTGGATATGAGTTCTCGTGTCTGCTGATCGTATCATGCAGTTCTTTTAGTGCACTGTCCTCGTTAGCCAAGGGGGGAATATACACAGTACTCAGTATGATGCACTGCAGTTCTCTCTGGGCAAATAAAATGGTCTTCACCTCAAAGTGATATATTCCATGTCTTCAGAGCATGACCGTGATATTACCGTGCTATTGGTGCTCCAGGATTGTTTAACAAGGACCATTGTTCCTCCCCCATGTGTTTTACCACATTCCGTAGTGCTGCAGTTAGCTCTGTAAATACTGTAGTCTGCCGGTATTATGGCTTCGTTGGGGATCCTCTGTCCAAACCACGTTTCACAAAAACATAAAACAGAACAATCTTGGATGTACCTCTGTGTAGCCATCTGACTGTGAAGATCATCCATCTTGTTTGCTAAAGACTGGACATTGGCGAAGAGTATAATTGGGAGAGTTAGCTGGCCTTTGCTAACCAGTCAGCGGAGTCTCCTTTCCACTCCTCCCCGCTTGCCACACTTCTGTGTCAGGCTCTGGGTGCCAGGAAAAACCCCTACTGCAGCCTGGCCTGGTATCACTTCAGTGTGGAGTTGTAGCTCTGGGAAGGAGTTGAGAACCTTTAAGTTAAAATGTCCTCTATGACTCAGTTCTCTCAGTTGTAATAGAGTCTCTCAATCATACTTAACATTAGCTCTAACATGACACACACAAAAAGAAATTGGGAGGCTGAATATGTAGTCAAGGTTGGGCAAGGGTTGGTCGATGTGCAGGTGGAATGTCAAACAGCAGGTGAGAAGTTGAGGTTGGGATGAATGTAAACAAAGTCAGAAACACTAGAAGTCAGGCACTAATATGAAAAGGTTCGGTACGATCAGGCATGGGGACACAGAATGATACTTTGCACTGAGATGTGTGTTTACGGGGCTTAAGTAGAGCGGTGATTAGGCAGGTGATGAGGCACAGGTGTGCTTCTAATATTCAGGAGAGGTGGGGTGCGGTGGTGTTTGGGAGATGTAGTCCAGTGCAGCCATGTTTGGCTGCTGCTCTGTACTATGACTTTCAGCATTATTACCAACAGAACCCCGACCCCCCACTCCGAGGCACTCACTCTGGGAATGGACTCCTTTCTGGGGTGCCCTCTACCCCTAGGCACTGGCTTGTCTGGATGTGTGGCATGGAATTCCTGAGTGAGTAGTGGGTCTAGTATGTCTTTGGCATTGACCCAGCTGCGCTCCTTTGGGCCATATCTCTCCCAGTCCACCAGATATTCCAAGTGACCCTGCCTGCGGTGGGAGTTAAGAATTTTTGGACTTGATATATAGGGTCTCCTTCCATTTCTAGATGAGAGGGAGATTCACTGGTGGGAGCACTATCTGCCAGAGGTCCTTTAATTGCAGGCTTCAGGCAGGACACATGAAATGAGGAAGACATACAGGAATGAGGTGGGAGTTCTAGCTTGTAGGTAACTTCATTGATGCTACAGACCTTGAATGGGCCTAATGTGTCTGGCATGAAGTTTATGACGTGCTGGGATCTCGCAGATCCCTAGTGGATACCAACACTTGTTCACCAGGAGAGTAGACAGGCGTTTCCCTTCTGGGTCTGTCTGTGTACTGTTTGTACTTGAGGGCTACCTGTTCTAGGTCACTAATGCATTCCCTCCCATACTTGTTTGCTTCTCTTGAATCATGAGTCTACTGCTAAGATCTGAGAGGGTGTGTCATCCCAGGGAAACAGGGGTGGCTGGTAACCAAGGATACATTGGAAGGGGGTTAATTGTGTGGCTGAGTGCTTGAGCGAGTTCTGGGCATATTCAGCCCAGAGGAGGTATTGTGCCCAATCCCTTGGATTTTCCATGCAGTATATTCTGAGGAAAGACCCAATCTCTTGGTTAGCGCATTCTACTTGACTGTTTGATTGAGGGTGGTACCCCGATGTTAGGAAGACTGATATCCCCAGTTCGTCCAGGAACTTGGACCAAACTCTGGAGATGAAGTGCGGGCCCCGGTCACTAACAATGTCCTCTGGAAGGTCATAGTCATGGAAAATGTGTGTGAATAGGAACTCTGCAGTCTCAAAAGCTGTGGGTAGGCCTGGCAGGGGAATGAGTTTAAGTTCTTTCGAGAATCTGTCAATGATCACTAAAACGACAATGTTTCTTTGTGATTTTGGTAGAACAATGATGGAGTCGATGGCCAAATGGGACCAGGGTCTTTGTGGTGTGGGTAGTGAACAAAGTTTGCCAGCTTGGGGGGCTGAGGCACTTTGGCTTGAGTGCAAGTGGAGCAGGAGGACACAAAGTCATTGATTTCTGAAACCATGTTTTCCCACCAGTATTTGCTTTTGAGAAGCTGGTAGGTGTATTGACTGCTGGGATAGACTGTAGCTGGGGATACATGTACCCAGGTGATGAGTTTGCCTCATATGTGAGACCAGGAGGACAGGCTGCAGGAGGGTTACATGGCTGGGCTTGTGTTATCATCTTGTCCACTTCCCATGTGATGGCTTGGATGAAGCACTCTGGTGGCAGGATAGGAGTTGGTTCTGGACTAGGATGGGAGGCAGTATGGATACAGGAAAGGGCGTTGGCCTTGGTGTTCTTAGAGCCAGGACAGTATGAGATGGTAATTCGGAAACGGGTAAAGAACAGAGCCCATCTAGCCTGACGAGGATTAAGTCTCTTAGCCATCTTGAGGTATTCTAGGTTCGTATGGTCTGTTAAGATGGTGAATAGATGTGTAGCCCCTTTTAGCCAGTACGTCCATTCTTCCAGTGCCAGCTTAATGGCAAGGAGTTCCCAGTTGCCAATGTCATAATTTTGTTCCACAGAGGTCAGTTTCCTTGAAAAGAAAGCTATGGGGTGTAGTTTGGGCTTTTCCTCAGAGTGTTGAGATAATACTTCCCCTACTCCTGTTTCAGATGCATCAACTTCTACAATGAAGGGGATACTTGGGTCTGGATGTTGGAGAATGGGGGCTGAAGTGAAGGCAGTCTTGAGTTTATTAAATGCCTCCTTGGTGGCCTGGTTCCACTGTAGATACTTGAGACCTTTCTTTGGTAGAGTTGTGAGGGGTGATGCTATAGTTTTGAAATTCCTGATGAAACAATGGTAGAAATTGGTGAAGCCTAGGAAATGCTGTAATTCTTTGATTGTCATGGGAGTAGGCCAGGAAGTGACTGCGGAAACCTTGTCATCTATGCCGACACCTTCAGCACTAATCATGCGCCCGAGAAAGGAGATCTGATTGATATGCAATTCATATTTTTCTGCTTTGACATAAGTGGTTGTCAATGAGCCATCTTAGCACTGTTCTGACATGTTCTTGGTGAATGGCTTGGTTAGGGGAATAAATCAGAATATCATCAATATAGGCAATGACGTACTGACCCAGCATATCTCTCAGGATATCATTAATTAGGCACTGGAAGACACTTGGAGTGCAAGAGAGACCATAAGGTATGACACAGTATTCAAAGTGACCTGATGTTGTGCTAAAAGCAGGCTTCCATTTGTTGCCTTCACGGATTCTCACCAAGTTGTAGGCACTGTGAAGGTCTAGCTTTGTGAACACCCAGGCAGACCTGCATTGTTCTAGGGCAGAGGGTACTAGAGGAAGCGGATAAGGGTACTTGACAGTGATCTGGTTTAAGCCCCTATAATCTATGCAAGGGCAGAGACCCCTCCTTTCTTCTCTATAAAGAAGCAGCTCGCTGAAGCCGGGGAAGTGGAAGGACGGATTTAACCTTGTTATAGAGCTTCATGAACATATTCCTCCATTGCCGCTTGCTCTTCAATGATACAAGATACAAGATGCCTTTATTGTCATTGTACAAGTACAGTGCGATGTTGTTTGGAACATGCCAGCAGATGCTCAGTTAAATTTACTAAATATAAAAGTATTTATAAAAAGTATAAAAATATAAAAAAGTAATATACAATCAATATACAGAACCAGTCAAGTGCCATGGGCTGTATTACACAATAATATAGTAGCAGTGAGAGAGCGGAGGTGTGCTGTTCAGACCTGAGGATTAGTTTGAAGGGGCAGTGAGTGCTCCGAGTTTAGTAGCGTGATGGCTATGGGGTAAAAACTGTTCCTCAAGTGGGTTGTGCAGGCTTACAGGATTCTGTAGTGCTTTCTGGATAGCAGAGAGGTAAAGAGTCCATGTCCAGGGTGAGTTGGGTCCTTGACAATATTTTTGGCTCTGCAGGTGCACCGGGTGTGATGGATTTCTTCCAGTGATGGAAGTGGAGTGCCCGTGATCTGCTGAGCTGTTTTTATGATGCCCTGCAGGGTCTTCTTGTCCTGAGTACCACACAGTGATGCAGTACGTGATCAGTGACTCTATGGTGCACCTACAGAAGTTCATCAGCAGCTCTTGAGGCAGTTGTGCTTTCCTCAGTGTCCTCAGGAAGTGAAGCCTCTGAAGACTGTTTTTAGCCAGTGTTGAAGTGTTTGTGGTCCATAACAGGTCCTGGCTGATGCGTATGCCTGGAAATCAGAAGTTCTGGACTACCTCCACCCTCTCGCTGCTAATGCTGATGGAATGGTGACCTCCATGCTTCTGTCTCCTGAAGTCCATGATAAGTTCTTTTGTCTTTTTGGAGTTCAGGACGAGGTTGTTGTCTCAACTCCAGCACTCCAGCTTCTCAGCCTCTTCCCTGTAGGCTGACTCGTTGTTATCTGAGATCAGACCTATCACAGTTGTGTTGTCTGCAAACTGGATGATGTTGGAATTGTAACGGATGTATTCAGTAAATTGTTTTTTTTTTTATTTCATCAAAAATAAATTTTCTTCTTTTGTTCACATTTTGTTGTTGATTTTAATGTATATATTTGTTTTTGTACACACACACACATATATATTTTAATGGAGAGCCTCTACTTTGTTAACTTTGTTTTTATTGTGTGACCTTTGACCTATCGGTGATGTTACTTCCTATTGCTTCGTGCTGTTCTCCTCAGTTGGTCACCGGACTTGCTGAGGAGAGGTGAGATGACAGGGGTGTTCCTGTAATTAAGCTGTTAAAATATGCTAAAAACGCTGAACAAAGGCATGAATATTGTTTTGTCTATGTCACACATTCTGTTCTTTTTTTAGAGAAATGTTAGTGCGTATATATATTTTATGTACAGCACTTTAGTGTGGCGCAAGATCTACAATCTTAAGCTAAACTAACTGCACATGATTGTTTCTCACACAGTCTGCCGTTTTCCCATCTCCCTTAAAGGTGTGTGTGAGAGACGCTGATGAAATGGCTGTACTGATATTTATTTTGTTATACTCAGGTATGTGAGCTCCCTTTTATTGTTGTGTAATTATGTCGTTTATTTTTGTACCATTTGTTTTATATACATGTTCATACAGGTATTGTCAGTTTAATGTTCATCTATAAAATAAAAAAAAATTGCCTCAAATGGTTGGGGGAAATAACTTTTAAAAACACAATTTTGTAACGATATGATCAGAATGAAATGTATATGATTTATTGAATGCTTTTGCTTAATAAAATTGTACACAAGTCAGTCGGACAGATACAGGCACAGGGGAGATTGGGTGGGTTGCAAACTGTAAACCAAATCCAAAGCGGTAGTCAGGGTCAGGCAAGGGTTGGTCGATTTGCAGGTGAAATGTCAAAGAGCAGGCGACAACCTGAGGACAGAATAAACAAAAACACTAGAAGTCTGGCACTAATATGAAAAGGCTCAGTGTGATCAGGTACGAGGACACAGAATGATACTTCACACTGAGGTGTGTGCTTGCAGGGCTTAAGTAGAGCGGTGATTAGGCAGATGATGAAGCACAGGTGCACTTCTAATATTCGGGAGAGGCAGGGCACGGTAATGTTTGGGAGATGTGGTCCAGAGTGGCCATGTTTGGATGCCGTGCCAAACTATGACTTTTGGCATTGTGAAAGCCATATATCAACAACATCCAGAAACACAGCTGAATTCACTGGGCTTGAGCTCATCTGAGGTATACTAATGCAAAGTGGGAAAGTGTGCTGTGGTCTGAGGAGTTCACATTTAAATGTTTTTTTAAAAATCATGGACATTGTGTCCTCCAGGCTAAAAGAGGAAAAGGACCACCCAGATTGTTAACAGCACAAAGTTCAAAGCCAGCATCTGTGATGGTATGGGGGTGTGTTATTGCCCATGGCATGGATAACTTACACATCTGTGAAGGCACCATTAATGATGAAAGGTACATACAGGTTTTGGAGCAACATATGCTGCCATCCAGATGATGTCTTTCTCAGGGACGTTCCTGCTTATTCCAGCAAGACAATGCCAAGATATATTCTGCACGTTACAACATAGTGGCTTTGTAGTAAAAGAGTGCAGGTGCTAAACTGGCTTGTGTAACCGGTTGTTTATTGCTCTGCAGAATGTACGTAAGAGGGTTGTTGTCCGTCCAGACAGTGAAGGTGTGACCCTTGAGCCAGTGTAACTTATTGCACATAGCCCACTTTAAAGCCAAAAACTCAAACCGATGTGCTGGATAGTTAGCCTGGCTCTGGCTGAGGGACTTACTGACGAACGCTATAGGCCTGGCTTTCTCTTCACCCTCTGGAACTTGAGACAAAACGGCTCCTAAGCCATCGAGGGAGGCGTCCGTGCACAGGATGAATAGTTTGCTGAAGTTCGGATGAGCTAGAACTACACTGGTCATCAGTGCCCTCTTGAGGTCCTCAAAAGCTTCAACACAGGTTGGAGTCCAGTCTCCCGGAGTCAGCTCACGGTAGGTGCCAGGTCTCCTGAGCTTCCCGTCATGCCTACCTCTACGTTTCTGGCCAGCAGTCAGCGCAAACAGTGGCTTGGTGATGGATGAACAGCCAGGGATGAAATGCTGGTAATACATCACCATTCCCAGGAAAGAGTGAACTCTCTTCTGAGAAGGCATGCACCCATCCTCCATCATCGGGTCTCGTGTGGTGAAGCTGGAGATATCAACCTTTTCCTGATCAACAGACACGCCAGCCACATTCACGACATGCCCCAGAAACTTTACAGACTTGCGCAAAAAGTGGCATTTCTTCTGGGAGAGCTTCAGGTTGTGTGCCCTCAACCTGGTGAAGATAACCTTAAGACACCACAGGCCCTCAGTCTCAGATGGAGCAAAGATGAGGCATCTAAATAGCATAAAAGGGTGGAAAAATTGAGGTCACCAAAAATGCTCAACATCATGTGCATGAATGATGCAGGACTGTTACACAGACCTTGAGGGAGCCTGTTGTACTCATAAAGTCCGAGTGGCATCGTGAAGGCTGCGTACTTCTTGTCAGACTCATGGAGGGGGATGTTATAAAACCCAGATGTCAAATCCATGGTGCTGAACAAAGCATTTTTACCAAGAGCAGTGAAACAGTCAGATTGGTGTGGCAAGGGATGTGCATCCTTCACAGTTTTAGCATTAAGCCAGCAAAAGTCTGTGCATATCCTGAGATCCCCATTCTTCTTCCAGACCATCACTAAGGGCGAGGCGTACTCACTGATGGACTTTCTGATTATTCCCTTCTCCTCCATTTCACTCAGGACTTCCCTCAGCTTGTGGTAATGAGCAGGGGGAATACGGTGATAAGGAAGCTGGAATGGGTGATCATCAGTGAGGTGGATGCGGTGCACAAAATCTCTCACCTCTCCACAGTCGAGCTTGTCCTTTGAAAAGATGTCATGAAATCCAGAAAGCAGCTCAGCCAGCCTGGACTTCCACTCATCCGAAACCTCACATGCATCAATGTCAACATCTCCAAGGCCACAAGCATCCAGACACTGCTTCGGAGAGTGCAACAGTGGTTGAGTGTCTGTGTGGGGCTGCACAATGCTGTTACAGGCAAGGCCCTGAGTCAATGGCAGATCCTCCATGGCC
>JANZLB010000016.1:21280848-21293837 GCA_026167865.1 Notarius quadriscutis
TGTTCAGAAGCACATTCTTCAATAAGTTAGCTCATAATTGCTGATCCAGTACAGAACCTAGAAAAGCACTCAGAGCGCAGACCTCCGCCAAGAATCCTTTAAAAAAAAAAAAAATCTGGGATCCAGAAGGTGATCCGGATCACCGCCAAAATTTAACGGATTATTACTTGTGCCCAGTCACACCTCTGGAAAAAATTTCAGAGGAATCTGTTCATAACTTTTTCCGTAATGTTGTTAACAGACAAACCAACAAACAAACGCTACCGAAAACATAACCTCCTTGGTGGAGGTAAATATTCTTTATCCATATATTTGCAGTCAGAAGTTTACAAACATGGACATGAATGTCATGGTAGTACTCGGCTTTCACTGCTTTCTTTGAACTGTTCTTTTTTTCTGGGGAAGAATAACTGTACAACAGACATCTTAAATAGAAAAAGCCAATAATTTGGCGTATAATTCTGTATATGTATAATTCTGGCCGTATGTTGATTTCAGAAAACCCAAAATAAGTTAAAACTTGTGCACCAAATTCTTGGATTTTATTTTTTTCCTGTTAAAGGTGTATATTGCATAATCATTCTGCCAAAAAAGATAAAGAACAGTTCAAAGAAATCACTGAAAACCTACTATTGACATAACATTCATGCCCCCGTCATGTCACATTGTCATTCTGCAAGAGCCCACTCCCATCAGGGTAGAAATGTTTCTTCATAGGATAAAGGATCAGTTAGAATAAGTATTAAATGTGCAATGACTCATCCTTCTGTGCCCACTGCAGCACAACACACACAGCAACAGTTTTCCTTTCAATCGTCGCTAATCTGTAGTACTGTATAGTTATATAATTATTATAGTATCGTAAACTATGTATATTCTTCCTACCATGTTCAAAAGCAGTATCTTGTACACAATATGTGAACAACTAGAATGTTCACAGTATGAAAAAAGAAAAAAAAAAAAATCCCAGATGACGTACTGCCCATCTTCACAGCCAGTTCATTAAAAAAAAGTGACAAACTAGTCTTGAGAAGCAATAACGGCAGGAATTAGACACTTGAAAACTATTAAAGTAACATGATTTTGTAAAAAAAAAAAAAAAAATGTTGCAGGTAACTGACAAATGTACTTTAATTTATTTATTGCCTATATGATAGCAACAGCTAATAGCTATTCTGTTCAATGTTTTTCTAGGTTTTGGAGTAACTCCACTTCGTGCCTGCTATGAACGTGCATGTGACAAATAAAGCTTGAATCTTGTTTTATTCAGTGTTGTGGCAATACACATAATTTAGAATATGAGAAAACACAGAATGCATATACTTATTTAAGGCTTACAGAGACTTGTAGTAGATCAAGGATGGCATGAGAGCTAACTTCCAAAACCAGTATAGTATGTTTTAACTACTCCACACCATTATCATGTATCCAATTAACAAAAAATAAATCACAGTCTCTGTATTTCTGAGGAAACTGCATCTGTGGATGAATTTGACTTATTGATAGTCACATAAAGGCTTAGTATATTTTACCAAATGATACTGCATAGTATACTGTATACTTCTATAAGGAATAGGATACAGTACTGGAGCAGTGTACAAATATGCTTTTTAAACAGAACCCACAATTACGCGCTTTAGGATTTTATCAGAATTAAGACAGCAATCAAAATCTTTAGCAGGGTAAGTCTAAGGAAGCTTACATGGAGTATTGAACCCCTTTATACAGTCTTCATAAAAATACTAGAAATGTTTTAGCAGTCACATGACAGGTGTGATGGCCCTGGGTCTATTCAGCCTAAAAAAATCCAGCAGAGCCCCACGCAGGTCCCTGTACCTGAGCCCATACAGGTAGGGTGCCAGAGCTTTGGGCAAAACCAGCAGGATGTTGCACAGCACCAGTGAGACCCAGAGGCCTGTACTGGGATGTAACTTACTGCTGTAGCTGTACAGCATCAACTTGATGACCAGTAGTAGCATGGGACACACAGCCAGGAACAGGTGGAGATAGTGAACAAGAAATGTTCCTTTAGCCCGGGATGATCGCTCTCCATGCCACACTCCGGACATTCTGGTATGACAGTACAGTACCACATAACCAGAGACCACCAGCAGCAGGGTGATTAGGATAGCCATGACTGTTAGTAACATGCATATCTGGAGGGGCTTCGAGTGGCTAACAGTTAGCACTAGAAACAGAGGCAGAGAGCAGATGTGTTGGGTGCAGGGGCTCATCGTATGGTACCACAGGAAGAGACCTGCAGATGCAGCAGGGAAGAAGACAGAAATGGCCCAGATAGTGGAGACAGCTGCATAGGTTCTGGAGACTGGCCACAGCATAGCATATCGTAATGGTGCAAATATAGCCAACGAAGTGTCTACCACTATGGCAGTGGCGCTGAAGATCCCACCGCTGTAAAAGATGCCCATCAGGAACAGCATGGCAGTGCAGGCCAAGTCTGACAACAGCACAGTGGCTGCATTCAAACAGGTGGTCAGCATGTAGAGAGCCACAAAGAGTAGGTCACTAAGCAGGGCATTGGCCAGGAGAAGGTAGCGAGTCTGTTGCCGTAAGTGAGCTCGGGACAGGATCCGGGCAAGGATGATTGGTGTGGTTAAAAACACAGCCAGAAATCCTAGGATGGGGCAGATCTGGAATACCCTCATCTGCCCACGTGGGAGAAAAACCTGCCACTCTTGAACAAACAGTTCCATTGCAGTACGAGAGGTGTTAGTCAGGGCAAACTGTCTTCTGAGACGCTCCGCCTGCCCTGAACTGTTGTACCAGTCACCAAATGTACACAAAAGAGACCGTGTGAAATCCTCTGCAGCCACGAAGAACTTTTCTGTCCGCCCCTGCAGAAGAGCCTCCATTATTACTTAAATCTGTGCAAGCAAGTATTCAGCACTGCCAGTTCGCACTTGTCCTCACTACAGAATGACAGGCAAGCGTGTGAGCCAGGTGTTATTGAGCGGTTTTGGTCATGTTTCCATGGAGGTGGAGATGAGAGTAAACATCACTTTGCAGGTAAATGGAGCTACATGAGCTCTCTCACTACATGGAGATATAAAAACAGATAGCCATAACTAGGCCTGTTGTCAAACTTAATCTACTTCTGTACATACACTAAAGTGTGTATACAGAAGTCTTTATTAAAAAGTCTTTATTAAAAAAAGTAATTGAGTACAAGTAGGAAACATTTTAAAATACAGCTTTGTTGAACAGGGATTTAACGGCACATCAAGTATATGTCTACGACATAGCAGTTTAAAATATATATTATTTAATAGAAAGAGTAAAACCTAGTACAAAAACCTCTTAGTAAAAAAGCAAGCATATTAATGCAAATAAAAGTGAAAGGAAAATGAATAGCATATCAGATAAAGTTAAAACGGGTAACACGATCATGTTTATCTCTGTATTCATGTTCTGGGTTTACTTATCGCTCATGATCACCATCCTACTGTTAGTATAATCAGAGAAACATTTTTGTGCCTGTACTAAATAAAAGTAAGCTGTTACGAACACTTCCTTGTGGCTGCATAAGAGCCAAATGTGATCAGCTCATTACAAAAATTGAAATATTTCAACTGTTATTTCTTATTTGTATAGCACTTTTAACAAGAGACGGTCACAAAGTAGTTTTACAAAAATCCAGATATAGGTACAGATTCCGAATGAGCAAGCCAGAGGCAATAGTGGCAAGGAAAAACAACTCCCTGAGAAAACATAAGAAAGTAAGTTTGAAAGGAACCAGACTCAAAAGGAAACCCATGGGTATCTACCTGGGTTACATCTGATAATGGGTTTTATAAATCATTACTCTTCTACAACTGTATATTATAAAGTGAAACAGGACTAAGTGTGTTGAAAGGACGTTCGGTATGAGTATATTTTGAATAAGAGTCCTAGGATGAGCACAGGACAGCCTTTATTAAATATAAAGCAGCAGTTCTTACAATATGATTGGAAGGTCGTGTGCGCATGACGGTCAAAAAAAGAGGCACTTTCCTCACAAATAGTAATTAAAGAAAGGTGTAAAGCTTTCAGTTTGTTACTAATCATGAACAATCATAGATAGTGCTAACTTGGCTTTCCAATTTTCGTTCAATGCCACATGATCATTTTGGCCTAGATTTCTTTATACGTTTCAGCAGAAATTAGCATGGCCAGAATCCCACTGCATTGTTTTGCACCCTGCTAGATTCCCTTCAGGTTTGGCCATGGTAGGGGTTTTTGTGTAATTATTCTCTTTAAGTTCCTGTTGGTGTTGGTGAATTGTTGGTGTGCTGGCTGAGCCATCTTTTCCACACCATCAGTTGAACCATTTCATAGACCTCCCGGTAACGCAGGCCATACACATAGGGGGCACAAGCACGTGGCACAACCATCAGCACAGCCAGATTAATTGTATTGATCCACACAGCTAGGTGCACATTCTTAGATAACTCCTCAAACTGTGCAAGCTCCACTGTAAACACCAGACCAGGTGCAAAGTATATTAGCAACATCATAGTGTGTGCTAGCAGAGTTCGCCGGGCTCGTGAGTAGCGACTGTGCCATATCCCGGAGCTCCTGGTGACCATGTAGAGACGGATGTAGCAGTAGAGGATCAGCACAATGCAGACAATCACCCACACACTGAAGTAGATATGCAGGCTGACCTCAATATCTTCTTCCAGGGATGCGAGACTGAGCAGCACCAGACACATCTTCAGGTTCTCCGTTTTGCCCCGTTTTCGGACTACCATCACCACCAGCAGTGAGAACGGATACACCATGGCTACGACCCACACCAATGCAACTATCTTCTTTACTCGTGACAGAGGTAGGATTTCACTGTAGCGCAGTGGCCAACGCATGGCCATAAATGTGTCAATGACCATCAGCGTGACAGTTAACAGAGAGGAGCAATACGTAGTCACAGTGGCAACCATTAAGAACTCACAGAATATGTAGTGCATTTCCATGTCCAGTGCATTACAGGAAATGTTGGTGATGTTAAAGATGAGGAAGAGGATGTCCGATAGCAGTGCATTGGCCAGGAGGAGGTAGCGGGTTTCCTGTCGGAGAGATGGACTCCAGAAGATACAGAAGAGGAGTAATGGGTTTATCACCAGAGTGACAGTAGTGAGGAGAACAGCAGGGATGAGGAGGAAATTCATTCCTTCATTCTGCATGACCAGGAACCACTCACAAGCTGTACAAGAGGGACAGGAGGAATTCATTTTTGTGTATGACCGTCTTCAGATAGGAGCCTTCAGGATGAACAGGTTCAGGTTCTACCTACAGGATAAAGGACAAAAACCAGGGAAAGTTAACATTTGCATGAAGGCATTTCTTTTTCAGTGACTATACCAACTTTGATTACTTTAAAGCTTTGCTTCAAATCATTGGAATTTCTTGTGGCTTAAGAGCACTGGGACCAAAAGATAGCCAACAAAACTGACCATTTTAGCTATGCATGGTGTCTAAAGTTTCTTTAGATTTACACTGGCACTAAGAGGCTATTACATTTATTGGATGACCTTCAAATTCAAATTTTATTTGCCACATACACAATCATACAGAGTACAACATGCAGTGAAATGCTTATTGCAATACTCTGTAGGTCGTGAAGATAGTTGGGGGGAGTGGTTAAAAAAAAAAAAAAGGAGAGGGAGTAAAATAGAATGTCCATCCATTATCCGTAACCGCTTATTTTGTGCAGGGTCGCAGGAAAGCTAGAGACTATGGGTGGGAGGCAGGGTACACCCTGGACAAGTCGCCAGATCATCGCAGGGCTGATACATAGAGACAAACAACCATTCACAATCACACCTACAGTCAGTTTAGAGCCACCAATTAACCTAACCTTCATGTCTTTGGACCGTGGGGGAAACCGGAGCACCCGGAGGAAACCCATGCAGACATGGGGAGAACATGCAAACTCCACACAGGAAGGCCCTTGCCGACTGCCGGGCTCGAACCCAGAACCTTCTTGCTGTGAGGCGACAGTGCTAACCACTACACCACCGTGCCGCCCTTTATGCCAGTAAAGAAAGCAAAATTTTACATAACATCACTTCTCAGAGGGGGAAAAAAACAAACAAGCAAACAAACAAAAAACATATATGAAGGCTGGTGAGAGAAAAAAGCAGCAAGTGTGAGAGTTAAAAGCTTCCAAAAGAACTGTCGCAGATTCAAGATGCTCAGTCAACCACATGAGCTAATTTCCTTATTAAAGTGCACAGATAATTCTGAAGATTTTTTAAAGCAAAGAAATGTAGAAAAATGTAGAAACATAATTCAATTATTTTTGAAGGCATTTTTGTTTTGTATCCTTTCTTTGAATGTACATAAGACTTTGCACTGTACGTTATCATTTCTATAGTAATACATCATTCACAGGAAGTTTTATGACAAAAACCTCCCAGAATATAAGCTTAAGGAAAAGCTGATTAAAATATTTAAGAACAAAAAGCATAAAGAGAGAGTAAGGTGATATTTAGTTAAGAATAACAGTAACAGTAACTCCATTTTCATGCTGGGTTGCACAACACTACTGTCATTGATTATCTTCCTTTAACACACCATATCTTTTTATTCCTTCTATAATGGTTACAAAATAATGAAATGGTGGAAAATTTCAGATTTTTACCAAAGGTTGTGATTAAAAAAACCAAAAACTTGAAGACATGCCTTTTAAAAAAGAAAATATTTCTAGACTTAAAGATCTGTAAAAACTGTGAATCAAGTTTCAGCTTCATTACATTTCCGTGAAGGAACCATTTGGCCATGGAGCTACAGAGCTACTGTAAAGTAGATCAATCTTGCTAGGATGTATTGTGTGTGTGTATGTCCCTCACCTTGTTTGCAGTAACAGCAAAGTATCGCAGGTTCTGCAGCAGTCCGATGTCCGGGTGGATACTGTTCAGCTTGTTGTGGCTCAGGTCAAGGAAGCGCAGCTTGCGGCAGAAGAACAGCTGGCTGGGGATCTTGTCGATTTTGTTGCGGTTCAGGTAGAGGCGCTCGAGGTTGGTGAGTGTGCCAATCTGGATGGGGATGTAGGCGATCTGATTGTACCAGAGCTTCAGACACACCAGCCGGTGCAGGTGTTGGAAGCTGATGATCTCCTCGATTGTCTTTAGATTGTTGTCCTTCAGGTCAATCTCCTGCAGGAGGCAGAGGAAAATAAATTCATTACAAATCTGGAACCACAGAATCAGCCAATAAATGATCCACATTATGAACGAGAATAAAATTAATTTTGCATCTTCACTATTTTAGACACTAAAGGTGATACAATGGTTCCAGTGACAAAATAGGGACAGATGATGACCATGAGGTTGCCAATATTGTTTATTTCCTTCACAGTCAAGAACCACCTACTTTCCCAGGAGGAGGACATTTGACAGACACTGCAAATGATCACTTACTGGGTTCTGAGATATCATGAAAAGATTCAATGCAATACACAGAGATGCACTGAACCCATGAAATGTCACAGGAGAAGTGTTTGAAGACTATTTGCATCCAACAATAACTTACAGGACAGGCATCATCCCATAACAGATGTTCCAAAGCATGTATCATGTCAATGGATTAAATAAAAAATAAATAAATAAATAATATATATATATAAAAATAAAATACAATCTGATCCCAATCCACCATGTTGGAGGCAAATACCAGCACTGATGCAGACAATAAGTATGGGAATGGTGCATAATCATATTTAAAGCCTTTGTATTTTTTTTCTTTGTCTGATTTCCAAAACATGTCCTGAAATTTCCATACTTTTCCAGGTCCAGATAAGAGTGACATTAGATTCCATACTTTTCTAGATTTTCTAAAATCCTTTCAGGTATAACTATGCAAATGGTGCATAGCATACGACACGAAAGATGGTGTGCCATGAACCTTACAACCCTCTCTCACTCCAAAAATTTTGCTCATGGTATTCAAAAGTTTATTTTCATATGAAACTGATGCCTGGAAGTGCAGTGAAAATGCTGATAGCCCATCATATGCAGGAACCATTCCAATAGTTGTGGCTGGTTAAGTGTACAAGACAGAGGAGTGCACGGAGGCCAAGACTAGGTGAAGATGTACCTGTAGGTTGTGGAGGCTGAAAATGGAATGGGGGATGCGCTCCAGGTCACAACGCACCAGCTCCAGCTCGGTTAGGTTCACCATCTTTTTCAGGCTGTTAAGCACCATCAGCTTGGTGCCCTCGTTATTGATGGAGAGCTTTTGCAAATGCACGCCCACATCTGTCACCACCTAGAGAGAAGATTACAATACTTACTTAGGTTTAAGGAATAAATATATGAATATATAGATACAGAAACATCTGTGAATCCAATAATAATAATAATAATAATAATAATAATAATAATCCATTCATCATCAGAAAATATTACCTTTCTTAAAGCAATGTTCAGCATTCATTGTTTAACTAACAATTAGGTGTTCCTGCAAAACACCTCAATTACAAAAAGCATCTTACCTGAGGCAGCTTGGTGAGATTGCTCTTCAATCGTAGCACCTTAAGCCTTTTGAGCTCCCGCAAGCCATCGATCACAATATAACGGTTATTGTCGGCACTCAGGTTGCCAGTGAGGTGGAGCTCGCTCAGGTTCTTGAGGCTGTAGATCCACAGCGGAATCTCCTTAATGTCTGTGAACTTGATGTGCAGTGATTTGAGGTTCTCACGTAGAAAGACCAGAGCAGGAGCCTCGATCTTGGCTGGTGTATGGTACAGCCACAGCTCCCTCAGTACAGCCAGTTGGGCAATGATGGGTGGAATAGTGACGTCTGGGATCAGCTCCAATTTCAGCACCTGAGGGATAGACAGAAAGGCTACATTTTAGGAGTTGTGTCATAGCATAGAACAGGGATACTCAACTTATGGACTAGCAGCAAGGCATTTACTGAAAAAGTATACTTGGGGAAAAAAAAAAAAAATGCTAAAAACGGCAGACACTATTTGCACCCAGGTGTCAGTATCAAACAAAGATATTTGTACTCCGTGTGGATGGCCAATGACATCTAGGTGTATGTAGCACCATCCAGAGACAAGACAAACATCCAAGTGTCTGTAGCCAACAATGCTGTTTATGCCCAATCCCGAACCAGAAATGGGAAATTAATGTACTACTACCAAACAAAACAACCACTTTGAATTGTTTTTTTTTTTTTTAATAGACAAACTAATTACTAATATTTAAGCATCAAAAGCAACAGTGGGCAACATTATGTTGCTAGTTGTTGCTGGACCTTTATAAACAATACATACTATATCACTTATTTAGGCCCATAGCCCCTGGTGGGCATAGGCCATCAATGACCACTCTCCCTTTGTCCCGGTCTTGGGTGGTGATCTCCACTTCCCTCCAAGTTGTGCTCAGTTTGTGTCACCTCTGCCTCTAGGTCCCTGCATCAGCTGTTCTCTGGTCTTCCTTATTTCCTCTTTCCCTGGGGAATCCATGTAAAGGCCCTCCTGGTGATGTTTGGAGGCTTCCTTAGGGTACGTCCCAGCCATTTCCATTTCCTTTGCTGGATGACTCTCTCCACTGGTTCTTACTCTCATCTCCCATAATACAGCATTGCTGATCATCTGTGGTCAACAGATGTTCAGTATCCTTCGGAGGCATCTACTGATAAAAGGTCTGTACCTTTTCCATGGTACTTTTTGTGGTTCACCATGTCTCAGACCCATACAACAGCACAGTTTTCACATTCAAATTAAAAATCCTGATCTTAGTCCTCATTCTAATTTCTTTCGACCTCCAGGTGTTCTTGAGGACCATCAAGGCTGCATGACTTTTCCAATTCTTGCTGCAACGTCCTCCTCTGTGCCACCTTTCTTGCTGATCACACTCCCTAAGTAAGTGAAGCTGTCAACTTCAAGGTCCTTACCTCATTGTGTGACTGGCTATGATTGTTGTGTACCTATCCTGAGGATTTGGGTGTTGTGTTTGTGTATCTTCAGGCCTACTTGTGCAGATATTTCTTCCAGGCATGCGGTTTTGTCCTGCATTTAGTTGTGGCTGTGGGACAGGAGTGCCAGATAATCTGCAAAGTTCAGGTCATCTAGCTGGATCCACTGGATACCATTCTTCTGGCCTTCAGTTGTCTTCCTCATGATCCAGTCAATGACCAGAAGGAAGAAGAACGGGGACAGCAAACAACACTGACGGACTCTTGTGTTGACTCTGAAGTCCTCTGTGAGCAGATTGCCATGTACCACTCTACAAGTCATTCCCTCATAGGTCTTCTTAATGAGAGTACCGGTAATCAGCTTTTCTGGGATTTCATAGTGGGCTAGGAGCATCCAGAGGGTTTATCTATCCAAATTAATTGAAAGCTTCCTCATAGTCCTCAAAGCTGATATACAGTGGTTAGTTCCATTCTAAAAACTGCTCAACAATTATCCTCAGCATGGCGATTTGGTCTACACAGGATCTCCCCTTTCTAAACCCTTCCTGGTGGTCTCTAAGACTGGCATCCACTGCTTCCTTCATCCATTCAAGGATGATCTTATTTAAGCACTTTCCCTGGGGCTGATAGTAACATGATCCCTCTATAGTTCTTACATTCTTTTAGATCACCTTTCTTTGGCAGTTTAATTACATATTCCTGTTTCCAGGCTACTGGCATTTCCTCTTCTTCCCAGATCTTTCCAATCAGTTTATATAGCATATCTACTGACGTTTATCCTCCTGCTTTGATTGCCTCTGCCAGTATTCTATCTGGTATTCCTACTAATTTCTGTTTCCATTTCTGGTTGAGAGTACACCGTGTGCATTTTGGCTGCCCCTTCTCACTGGAGCTTTTTATTTTTCTTTTTTCCACCTTTGTTTTTCTTTTTGAGACTGTATTATTTGATGTTTGTTCTTTGTTTGCAATGTTCTTTCTTTGAATATTTTGTCCGCTGGTTGTGGCGTAGGTCCAGACCCAGTTTTTGGGTGTTGGTTCTCTTCAGGCCTTGGGCCGCCATGGGTGATGTTGCGCTCCTCGCTATGGACTGTAATGAGCCCACTGCTCTTTTTAACATCGGGATTATCCAACACTCTGTGCGGTGGTGCTTCTGTGCTTGGTGTGGTGTTCCGAGCAATGCTTCCCAGTGGCTGTACAGGCGGTTTGGGACATACCAGTTGTGAGAGCCAAACTAAATTCAAAGTGTAGATGCTGTACAGTCATTACGTGCTTATCTTAAAACACTGTGTCCGGCTGTTGCTCATACCCGTGTTCATAGATGGTAGAAGAGGCAGGTGGGTAGGGAGAGGGCACATGGTCAGGCAGGCAGGGAGGGAGGGAAAGAGGTAGGTGGCAAGCAGGTAGTACACAGTGGAGTAAATCCAAATTGTTTGTAATCCACAGGGAGAGGATTAATCCAAAGTATAAATTTCAAGCTTCAATATAAGTTCCAAAAAAGGGTGAAATCAAAGTATTCTAAATTCTATTTAAGTGTAGTTCAAGGTTTAGAGTTAAAGCGGTAAAAAGCTATTCAACTACGGCATCTTCCATTGTCTAAACAATGTGACTGAACACCATGTGGAAGATGCCATCTTTAACTTGACAGGTGACCTAAGGCTATGTCAAAATAAAAGTTCCAGGTTGAAGGCCAGCAAATCTCAAAGTAAGAGTCTAAACCAAAGCAGATTTTAACCAAATTTGGCTCAAACATTGATTTTAGCCATAAAAATATTGTATTGTTTTCAGGTAACAGTCACAAGTTGAGTGTGACAAAAAAGCCAAAACAGCATAAATAATAATTTAAATGGCATAAATCAATTCAACTGTAGCACTGATTAATTACATACATTTATTCAGTTGCATACATTTATTCAATTTCTTTTTAGATAGAGTGACAATTTTGGTACTGTTGAATAAGTCAAGTCAGTTTACTTGTATAGCACTTTGAACAATAGTCATTGTCACAAAGCAGCTTTACAAAAAAACTAAAGATTTTAAACATATGAGTTAATTTTTTCCCTAATAAATTTATTTATCCCTGATGAGCAAGCCTGTGGCGAGAAAAACTCCCTCAGACGACATGAGGAAAAAACCTTGAGAAGACTCAGACTCAAAAGGGAACCCATCCTTATCTGGTGATAACAGATAGCAAGTTATTTATAATCACACTTCTATAACTGTGTCCTATGTAGTCACAAAGTACAACTGTGTAACCAGGAAATTCATTATAGTGTTAGCATGAAGTCTATTTTGTTGAAGTAATCAACTGTTCATTGATGGAGACTTTCTGAGGCTGTTTGAGGGTTAAGACTTAGTTTTAGGGTTCAGGTTAGAATTAGGTTTTGGTTAGGGTAAGGGTTGAGGTTAGGCATTTAGTTGTGATGGCTAGGGTAAGGGGCTAGGAAATGCATTATATCATTGAGTGTCCCCAAAAAGATAAAAATACAAGAATGTGTGTGTGTGTGTATATACATGCATGTGCGTACACGGTAGGGTGATCAGACATCCCCATTTTATGGGGACAGTCCCCATTTTTGGTGGCTTGTCCATGGCTGGAGCGGTCCCCAGAAATGTCCCCATTTTTAACCATGACCTACAGACAGACCTGGAACCCCCCCCAGCCCAAAACATCTACCAGATTTCAGCAGACACCTCACGTATTGTTTTGTGGATCACTTTAAGATAGGCTCAGGCCGATAGCAGAGGTGTTCGAGAACAGTGTTTCTCAACCACTGGGCCATCTGGTGGGCAGCGAATTTTTTTCAAGTTTGAAGCCAAATAATAAATAGTTCAGGATGTCATAGTATCCCAAATCCAGTAGCTGGTTAAATGTAAACTTTTCAGTTAGAATAAATATATCTGTGGGTAAATTAAGAACAAGCCTTTATTTTTGTCACATTCCTCCTCTACATTTAACCTGTGCAACACACACACACACACACACACGTGTGCAGTGGGTAGAATAAATAAATACATTTGTGGGTAAATTATATGGATCTGTGATGCCTGCTGGAAGAGAAGAGCAG
>JANZLB010000016.1:21293937-21304717 GCA_026167865.1 Notarius quadriscutis
AAACCGGAGCACCCGGAGGAAACCCACGTGGACACGGGGAGAACATGCAAACTCCACACAGAAAGGCCCTCGCCGGCTGCTAGGCTTGAACCTAGGACCTTCTTGCTGTGAGGCGACAGTGCTAACCACTACACCACCGTGCCGCCCCAAGAGAAATATATAACTATATTGCACACAAGAAATAAACTGCACTGTAATGAGTGTATTGAAATGTATATTGTACTGTAATTAGGTTGCACAAAGAGGTATAATTGCTCTAGAATGTACTGTATATATTGTACTTAATTTAGATGAAATTACATGAAGGTGTAAGAGATGAGGAGATGAAGTGGTGACAATACCTAGTAGTTGTCTGTTGTTGTCCTTTAATTGTTCGTTCTTGTTACTGTTCTTGTCTGTTATTGTCCTGATTAAGAGCCCGAATGGCCTGAGGGAAGAAGCTCCTTCTCATTCTCTCTGTGTTGGCCTTGAGGGAGTAAAAGCGCTTTCCTGACCTCAACAGAGAGAAGAATCCATGGCTGGGGTGGCTGAGGTCTTTCATTATGTTCTTAGTCTGGCACCACTTAGTGTAAATAGATTCCAGGTCAGGGAGCTTGGTATGGATGATGCATTGGGCTGATCACACCACTCTCTGGAGAGCCCATCTGTCCTGATTGGTGCTGTTCCCAACCCAAGTGGAGATATTTCCTGTCAGGATGTTGTCAATGGTACAGGAGTAAAAGTTCCTCAGCACCCTCGGCGGAAGACGGAAGTCTCTGAGATGCCTTAGATAGAAAAGATGCTGATAAGCCTTCTTAATCAGGGCAGTGATATAGCAGGACCATGACAGGTCTTGTGTGATGTGAATGCCCAGGTACCGAAAGCTGTTCACACTCTCCATTAGGGTCCTGTTGATGTTGAAGAGCTTGTAGTTCCTCCCCTGCTTTGTGCAGAAGTCCAAGATCAGCTCCTTTGTCTTGCTGATGTTTAGAAGGAAGTTGTTGTCCTGGCACCAGATCTTCAGGTTTCTGAACTTCTCCAGGTAGGCCTCCTCATTGTTATTGGAGATCAGGCCTACCACAACAGTGTCATCAGAAAACTTGATGATTCAAAGATTTTTTTATTGTCAATTCACTGTATATCCAGGACATATAGGAGAATCGAAATGCCGTTTCTTGCTCACCTGACTTGTAAAATCAGATAAAAAATATTTATATTAAGAAAAAGAAAAAAAATATACATTATATATAAAATAGATAATATAGGTAAAAATATGCTCTAAAATCAATGTACAAAATAGTAGTAGTGCAAATACAGTACAATATATGTAGCAGAGAAGGTGCTTAGAAGAGTAGCTTATGAGGTGTATATGAGCAGTAGTGCAAATGAGCAATAGCAGCAGATGAAGCTATTCAGTAGTCTTGTGGAGTGGGCCTGGAGGCTCCACAAGATGATGGTGGCATCTGATGACGTTACACAGTCATAAGTGTACAGAGAATACAGCAGCGGGCTCAGAACACATCCCTGGGGGGCTCCAGTGCTGAGGGGGATGGGGGGAGGGACTTTCCCCACCCTTACTGCCTGTGGTCTATCCAAAGGGAAGTTGAGGATCCACTGATACAGTAATGGGCTGAGTCCCAGATCCTTCAACTTTGTGAAGAACTTTGAGGGGATTATTGTGTTGAATGCAGAACTATAGTCTACAAACAGCATCTTAACATAATTCCCCCTCCCAGAGTCAAGGTGGCTGAGAGCTGTGTGCAGGAGATGTGTGATGGCGTCATCGGTGGAACGATTAGACCGGTAGGCAAACTGTAGTGGGTCCAAGTTGGTAGGAAGTGAAGAAGTGATGAAGTCTCTGACCAGTCTTTCAAAGCACTTCATCACAACTAAGGTCAGTGCTACTGGACAGTAATCATTAAGACAAGCGGGCTGTTGTTTCAGGACAGGACCAATAATTGACTGCTTGAAACACCTGGGAATCACTGCCTGAGCCAAGGAGAGGTTGAAGATCTCCATGAACACCAGTGCTAGCTGATCTGCACAGACTCTCAGGACCTTACCCGAGATGCCTTCAGGTCCTGATGCCTTCCTGGTGTTCACTCTCCTGAAGGCATTCCTCACGGCATGTTTTGGGATGACAAAAGTGGGCCCCTCACCGGCACTTTCCATGTGCATGTTGTTATTCACATTGCTATTTACAGTAGTGCTAGCTGCAGCCTCGAAGCAAGCATAAAACGTGTTCAGCTCGTCTGCCAGTGATGCGTCCACATTCGTCATTGTAGAGGGTGGGTTTTGTAGTCTGTTATTGTCCCAAGTCCTTTCCAGAGGCTTCCACTGCCACACTGTTGTAACTGTGACTCCAGTTTGCTATCATAATTGTGCTTTGCCTCCTTTACAGCACTGCACACAATGTAAGATGTAGCTTTATATTGATCCATGTTTCCAGTGGCAAGCCCTGCATTATAGGCGGTGGTGTGCAATCTCAGAGTGTTGCGGATGGTTTTATTCACCCATGGCTTCTGATTGGGAAATGTCTGATAGTGGTTTTGCAAACTATGTCGTCCACTAGTTTCCCAATAATCCCACAACCATTTCCATAAATATGTTGATGTTATCAGAGCTATGCCGGAACATGTCCCAGTCTGCGTCATCCAAGGCATCCTGCAGGATGGCTTTTGATAGGTTGGTCCAATGAGTGACCTCCCTCACAACTGGGGCTTCCTATTTCAGTCTCTGTTTGTAAACAGGAATGAGGAAGATGGCAGCATGGTCTGATTTCCCAAATGCTGGCAGGGACTTTGCTTTCTAACAGTCTCTGAATGGAGAGTAACAAATGGTCCAAAGTCCTATTTCCCCTGGTGGGGCAGGTGATGTGTTGGTGGAGGATTAGAAGTGCATATTTAAAGGTTGACACTGTTAAAGTCCCCCACCACAATAAACACAGCATCCCAGTGATTTATCACGTGTTGAACAAGGGCCTCATGTAGCTCACACAAGGCAGTGTCCATATCTGCCTGAGGTAGAATATAAACAGTGTTGACTATGACCGAGGTGAATTCTTGTAGAAGATAGAAAGGGCGACATTTGATTGTCAGAAGTTCCAGGTTGGGTGAACATGAATGTGTGCGAGTAGAAATGCTCATGCAAGTGCACCATCTGCTATTCACTATCCGAGACACACCACCTCCTCTTGCCTTCCCTGACTCCATTGTTCTGTCCATACGGTAAACCGAGAACTCCACTGGCTATACTGCATGGTCCAGTACCACTGGATTCAGCTATGTCTCGGTGAAGCAGAGAAGGTTGCAGTCCCAAATGTCCCTTTGGAACTTGACTCTGGCCCCGAGGTCATCAACCTTGTTCTCGATGAATTGTACATTGGCTAGTAGGATACTGGGCATGGGTGCACGGTGTGCGTGAGCCAGCAGCCTGTTCCTGATGCTGGCTCATTTCCCTCAAGGTCATTGCTTAGGGTTGCAACCTATGTTCTCCCTCAAGATCTCCCTTGGCCAGGCTGGGTCCGGAGTTAAAAAGTTCAGTATGTGAGTAGATTGCTGACCAATAGAAATAAGGATATTTATATTGTATCTAATTACTGTTGCTATACTGGATAGCTAAAAAAATGTCTAAAAACAACCAGCTAAATAACTAAAAAAAAAAAAAAAGCAAGCAAGAAAAAGTGTGGTCAGAGCAGTTAGCACAACAGCCTACTCACTGGTGCCATCTTGAAATACGTACTTCTATTACTGGTTAGCAACATTAGGCCTCTTAGTGGCTTGTACATTCAGAGCACTAAAAGGACTTCTTGAATCACCAGAAACTTAATAGGAGAAAAAAAAAAAAATGTTCAATGATCTCAAACAGAAAAAGCAAGTGCAAGAGCTTTTTTCTCATTCATGAATTTCCTGCAAAGTTCAATGTTGTATTAATTAAAAATCCAACGTAGAAAGGAGAAAGATAACAAAAAGTTAACAATTCAATTCAAGATTTATTGTCAAAGTACAAGTACAATGAGATGTTGTATGGAGCAAGCCTGGAGATGCCTAGTTAAGTTAAACTGACTGTTCTCTTGCTGCCTAATATATTCCACCCCTTGACATGTGCCACTGTAATGAGATAATCAATGTTATTCTGTCCACATTCATTGGATATGAGGAATCACGTGCTCCGATTGGCTACTCTACTACAAGGATATCAGCTCATATACCATGAGCTGTCAGAGCGCAGGCACTTACAGATGCAATCGCAGGGGAGAGCGGGTGCGTCGCAAACTGCAGCCAGAGCCAAGTCGAGAAACAGGAAACATAGTCAGGGATGGGTGGAGGTCAGTCAATTAGCAAACAGAATAACGTATGGTAGACGAGAAGACAAAGTCGAGACTAAACGTAAATGGTGGTCAGAACAGAAGGCCAGGCAGAAGTCAAATGGCTCAATAAAGTCAGATAAGGGACACAGAACGATACTTTGCACTGGCTGTTTGTGAAAGCGGAGTAGATATAGGCTGGGTGATGACTGGTAGACTGAAGGCAGGTGATGTAATTAGAATTCTGGTGACATGAGGCACTGTGACTCTTGAGACTTGCATCAAGTCAGATATATCACTTTATCAAGTATTTAAAAGAAACAGAAATAGCTCAAAGAATATAGTCGTCTTCCCCCCCTATCTCCTGTTCCACACTCCAGCCGAGTTGGTGGCGGTAATGCACCTTTAAGTTGGTTTGCCAACCACCAAAAAACCCTAAAGAAGAAGAAGAAAATGGTGGCAATGTGTTGCTGAGCCAACTGAGGACAAAATAATAACTACTTGAAAACAACCCCCCCCAAAATACAAAAAAGCAACAAAATATGGAATGAAAATATTTCATGGGAAGAATGTATCTTTTTTTATTTTTCAAGAATTATTATTATAGCATTTTTCATAATTTGCAACTGGCATTTTGCCGGTTTGTATATGCATTCTAAGCGGAAATGATTTTGTCAGATGTTTTGTAGTTTTTATTTATCAAATTTGCAAAAGATAAAAATAAAAATGCTCTATTTCTCAAAATCCAGTGAACGTGGATAGAATAAAACAGTTATTCCACTCAATCTCGTCATACATGGCTTATAGCCAACTCAGCGCTACGTGCCTCATCGGTTATCAGCTCATGTACAACTTGATTTTGTGGAATAACTGTTATTCACTTCACCGGTCAGTGGGCGTAACTTTATGCCTGATCAATGTGTGCATGTGTAGGTTATATATCACACCAGATGAAGATATTATATATATCACACACCAGATGAAGAATAAAGTGACATTCAAGGGGTGAATACTGCAAAGAACAAGTTATTGCCCAGAAGAAGTTACTGTGTGTGTGTGTGTGTGTGTGAGAATAAATACATATTGCAATCGAGATGATAAAGAAAAGTAAGAATTGTGATGAATATTGTGATGAATTGAGTGAGCAAGTGTGGTACAATCAGTATCCTGAGTTGATTGCATGCAGATTGGTCTGTATAGAGTAACGAGTGTGTTACAACTGGGATCAGTACAGTGCAGTGCAGTTGTGGTGCTATTATTGAGGGGAGTTGGAAGGGGGGGGAGTGGGAGAATGAACAGTGTGTGCTCAGCAATGTACTGGCTCCGTGATCAAAGCTGTTCTTCAGCCTGGTTGTGTGGGCATAGCGGGCTCTGTAGTGCTTGCCCGAGGGCAGAAGGGTAAGAAAAGCTGTGGCTGGGGTGGGTCGGTCTCTGCAGATATTCATGGCTTTGTGGCTGCAGCGGATTTTGTAGATTTCTCCCAGTGCTGGAAGCTGTGAGCCCGTGATCCTTTGGGCCATTTTGATGATGTGCTGAAGGGTCTTTCTCTTCTCAGAGGTGCAGCCAGAGTACCATGCAGTGATGCAATACGTGATGGACTCTATGACACAACTGTAAAACTTGACTAGCAGCTATTGCAGGAGTTGTGCTATCTTTAGGCTTCCAGAATAAACTAGAGATGCATTTCTACAAGAAAATGCGAGTGGGATTGCTCCGCAGTGCAAAAAAAGATGAATGTGGCTCATGCTGGATGGATGTGTGTGTTGAGTGAACTGGTCAGAGCTATAAAATGAACTCTGGTGGTTCTCTGATGAAGTGTGACTGAGCAGGACGACTCGGACTCCAAAACTCCATTCATTGCTGCCAATGGGAGAAAAATGGATGGACATAAAGCAAGAAAAAGATGAGTGCACATCTTCGCTGATTTCATGTACGAGTTGTCCTGAGATTTTTTTTTTTTTAATTTGGTAGTTCTCTGATGAAGCGTGACCAAGCAGGAAGATTTCAATGAGGAAAAAAATGACACAATGAGAGAACAAGTGCATCTTTGAAAAAGCTGTATAAAAACACACTATTTGGGAACAGGACAGATGAGTTGAAGTTGGTTTGGGGTCTTGAAAACTACATGAGAAGAAGTGCAGAATTGCAGTCTGATGGATAACAATAGTGTGATAGCTTGTGCACCAAGTTATAGCCAGCAGACTGTCACGGTTTTATTCCAAATACAAAGAGCTAAGGTAAAGAAAGCTTGTGAATGAATAGGGCAGTGTTAATAGAGAGTTCAAATCCCAGCACCACCAAACTGCTAATGTTGGGCCATTAACCCTTCAACTGCTCAGCTGTATCCTGTCTCAAATTTAAGTTACTTTGCATAAGAGTGTCAATCAAAAAAGGTAAATCTAAATACAGTGCTGAATCAATTCCCTTTGAATTAAACTCTTAAAACTGTGGTCTGTCCCCATAAAGTACCTATTTAGGGGGAGCCTGGATTAGTAGATCTCTCATGAATATTCTCAATCAGAAGCTAGCCTTCCACCAGGGTGACATCCACCAACAAAGCGATGCTCAAAAGCTAGTGAAAAAGGAAATAAAAGTTGGCCAAAATGTGATTCAAAGACAAGGCTGAGGATGACCTGAAAGATGGTAATTCTCGCTGTGCGTGGAGGGGAATCAAAGTTACATGTTATAGATGTGGTCAACTCCAACAAGTCTGATTCTGTCCTGGTAGAAGAGTTAAATCAGTTTTACTTAAGATTTGATTCCCGTGATTTTAGTGATGAACTGGCCAAAATTTGAGATGCTCCAGAGGGTAGTAAGACTCAGACTGATGAAATGGATGTCTGGAGAACTCTTGAACTGACAAATGTGAGGAAAGGTCATGGGCCTTACAGCAGCAGTGGCTGATTGCTCAAAAACTGTCTTGTTTTTGAGTGACACTTTCACATTTACTGTATTTTCCAACTCTTCATCACGGAATAAAGTTCCAAGGTTATGGAAAGAATCTATAGTTGTTCCAGTTGCCAAGGTTCCATCACCAAAGGTGCTGAATGATTATGGTCCTGTTGTGGTAAGCTCATTGGTGATGAAAGGTTTTCAACAAATTGCAAAGAGAAGTCTACTGGCCATGACACACAGTGTAATTGACCCATTCCAGTTTACATATTAAGCATGGAGGATGCCACAACAACATTGTTGAACTTTGTTAAGAAGAAGAAGCCTTTATTTAAATCACACACTTAAGCACAGTGAAATTCTTCTTCTGCATTTAACCCATCTGAAGCAGTGAACACACACATATGCACACAAGTGAGCAATGAACAAATACACATACCCAGAGCAGTGGGCAGCTATGCTACAGCATCCAGGAAGCAGTTGGGGGTTTAGGTGCCTTGCTAAAGGGCACTTCAGCCATGATACAGAGGGAGGGGAAAGTGCTGTTCATTCACTTAACTCCTCTCACACTTTTCTTGCTGGTCCTGGGAATCAAAGCAGGGACCCTTTGGGCCCAAGGCGGTTTCGTTAACCTACAGGCCATGACTGCCCCCATTGGGCACCTGGAGGGCAGGAAAACACAGGTATGCTTATGCTTTGTTGAATGATCAGCCTTCAATTGTATTCAGCCCCATATTTCTGAAATACCGGGCATTGACTTTGGCTGTTTGAATTCCTGATGATGAGGCCACAGACAACTCGTGTTAACAGTTTGTCAAAGGCCCTGATGTGTTCAACAGGATAACCTCAAGGGTGCGTTTTGTCACCTTTGTTATTTGTGCTCTACACCAAGGATTGTCAGAGTATGTTTGAGTCAAGGTTTATCATCAAATTTGCAGATGACACTGTGATTGTCAGTCTCCTGCAGGACCGCAAGGAGGGGCAACTCAGTGTCTCTCAAACAAAAGAAATGCTTATTGATTTCCGCCAGAACCCTCCTGTCGCAGCATCTACTTAATAGTTCAGCTGTAGAAATAGTAAGCCAAAATAAGTATTTGGGCACTATTCTGGACAACAAAATGACTTTCGATGCCAACACTGACTACATCTACAAAAAGGCTAATCAAAGACTCTTCTTCTTAAGGAAATCAAGGGGTTTTAATTCAGTTCAGTTTCCTTTTATTGTCATTGCACAATGTACAATGAAATTATATTTCTCTAGTGGATCATATAAAAAGACAAAGACATAAAAACACATAAAAAGGTAATACTAAAACACCATAAGACAATAAAAGGTGAGGTAAAAGCTATAAATAGGGGACAATCACAAGAAAAGTAAATAAAGTGCATATTACACAGGACTGATATTGCACATCCAAAGACATATTGCACACTCCAAAAGATCAGTTCTTAGAGTTTAATTCTCTAATAGCACTTGGATAAAAACTGTTCTCAAGTCTGGAGGTGCGAGTTTTTAAGGACCTGAAGTGTCTCCCAGAGGGCAACAGAATGAAAAGATGGTGACCAGGGTGTCATAAGTCTCTAATAAATGTTGGTTGCGCAGCAGAGGCACCTTGTCCTATAAATGTCCCGTAGTGTTTGTGACGGAGTTCCAATGATTTTCTGTGCTGCTGTGATTACTATCTGTAGGGTCTCCTTGTCAGCTGCTGTGCAGCTCACAAACCACACCAGCATGCCATAGGTGAGAACGCTTTCGGTAGAACAATAGAAAGAAGCAGCTAATGTGATATGTCCAGTCTTTTCAATGTCCAAAGGAAATACAGTTGCTGCTGTGCTTTCTTCACCAGGACAGTGATATTTGTAGTCTAAGTGAGGTCTTGTGTGACGTATGTGCCCAGAAATTTAAATGAGGACACTCTCTCAACTGCATCACCCCTAATAGGGGAGCAGGGCCTTCACGTTGTCTCCTGAAATCAATGATCATCTCCTTGGTTTTGGAGATGTTGAGTGCCAGGTTGTTCATAGAGCACCAGTCTGTTAGTCTGCAGACCTTGTCCCTGTATGTGGATTCATCACCAATGTGTATCAGGCCAACTACAGTAGTGTCATCTGCAAATTTAATGATGGTATTTGTGCTATAGGTTGGTATGCAGTCATGCGTATAAAGGGAACAGGAGAGGACTCAGCATGCACCCTTGCGGGGCTCCAGTGTTGGTTGTCAGAGAGGAGGAGTGATAAGTCTCCATCCTGACAACCTGAGAATGGTTGGTTAAAAAGTCTCTGATCCAGCTGCACATGTGCTGATTCACACCCAGGTCCAGCAGTTTGTTCTCCATTCTTCTGGGTATGATCATGTTAAATGCTGAACTAAAGTCCAGAAATAGCATCCTCACATATGTTTTCGTGTGTTCCAGATGGTACAGAGCAGTATGTAGTGTTGTATTAATGGCATCTTCCATTGACCTGTTTGCTCTATCTGCAAACTGGTGCTTGTCCAGGGTGGGTAGGAGTGCTGCTTTGATATAACTCAAGACCAGCTTCTCAAAACACTTCATAACAGTGGGGGTAAGAGCAACTGGTCTGAAGTCATTTAAGCTGATAATATATGCCTTCTTAGGTATGGGCACAATAGTGGTAGACTTCAGACATTTCGGGACAGTGCATAGAGACAGGGAGAGATTGAAGATTTTACAGAATACCTCTGCCACTTGGTCTGCACAGTCTCTGAGTGCTCTCCCTGGTGTACCATCAGGACCAGCAGCTTTCCTGGTGTTCACACCACGGAGCACTCTCCTGACATCATCAATGCTGACATTCAGTGTTGGCCTGACCGATGTTGGTATCAGCTTCTTCCTAGTCTCTGCATTGTCCACCTCAAATCGAGCAAAGAAATTATTCAGCTCCTCTACAAGAAAATCACTGCTGCTTGTTGTTGTATCATCATTGCCTTTGTACTTGGTGAGGTTCTGAATGCCTTGCCACGTCCACCGTGGGCATCTTATTGAGATAAGAAATAACTGTGGCAATAGAGATGGGAATCCTATCATCTTCTGATGCTCCAGAGACAGAAAGCCAATGGGAATCCTAACACCTTCTGATGCTCTAAACAGCAAGCTAGAGGCATAAAATAATCTCACAATACCCACCCCTTGAAAAAAATTTGCTGCAGAGCATGAACTTGATGAAGCCAAAGCTTTGAATCCTGGATAGACTAATTTCTGTTGTTTTGGTTTTGTTGAGTTTTTGAAAATGCATTGAACAATGTGGACTGAATAAGCATGAGCTTGGAACTGAGCTAAAATTCTGCCTGTGTCCCAAGTTTGCCTCCACACCCTCACTTACAGATCTAGAATGCAGCTTCACAACTTGTTTTCAG
Source organism: Notarius quadriscutis (assembly GCA_026167865.1). Lineage (NCBI taxonomy): Eukaryota > Metazoa > Chordata > Actinopteri > Siluriformes > Ariidae > Notarius > Notarius quadriscutis. The sequence goes on from JANZLB010000016.1 coordinate 21,304,491, forward strand.
TCTCTCCAAGTTCTTTCACATCATGCTTTCCTTCAGCTGGTTTCCTGTAGCCGACACTTATCTGAAGAACAACAAATGGACCCCTAGTTACCTCTGGCATGGCTCAACTTGACCTTGACCTTTCTGTGCAGAGTTTGCATGTTCTCCCCATGTCCGCGTGGGTTTCCTCCGGGTGCTCCAGTTTCCCCCACAGTCCAAAGACATGCAGGTTAGGTTAACTGGTGACT
>JANZLB010000016.1:21578886-21589639 GCA_026167865.1 Notarius quadriscutis
CTGAAATTGTATATCAGGCAAGAATGGGACAACATTTCTCTTTCAGAACTACAGCAGTTGGTCTCCTCAGTTCCCAACAGTTTCCAGAGTGTTGTTAGAAGTAGAAGTGATGCAACACAGTGTTAAACATGCCCCTGTGCTAACATTTTTGAAACATGCTGCTGACATCAAATCCAAAATGAGCGTATATTTTTCAAAGAACAATAAAATTTCTCAGTTTCAACTTCTGATATGTTGTCTTTGTATTATTTTCAATGAAATATAGGGTTTCCATAATTTGCAAATTATCACATTCTGTTTTTCTTTACAGTTTACACAGCGTCCCAACTTTTTTGGAATTGGGGTTGTACCTCAAGGATCTACGACTTATTGTACAGTACCTCACTGAACGCTCATCTCAGTGCTTCTCCTCGCATTGCTGTGGCCAACTTGATTTATCTTCCCCGTCTGAGAACAGCTCCCATTAAACAATGGCACAGAGTATAAGTCAGAATAACGTGTAGGAAAGATTTTATCTTTGAAAGCAACAGCATAATCAGTGCAGTTTAAACAGCTTTCTGTGCTTCTAAAGAAAGCCAAAATCACCCACTAGACAAAAAGCTAGTGTGTCAGAGAAAAGCACAAGATGGTTGGCTGTCAACAGGCATCATGCCAGAGCAGCAAATAAAAGCTGACTTCCATCACTGCCATAATGAAGATATTGATGATGCATGAACTGAAATATTTTCAACGGGCTGTGAAAAAAGGTCACTTCAACAGAGAGTTTGTTACAGAATGTGAAATCTTTCATCTCCTCTAAACTTGTTGTCATCACTATATATACATTTAACGCAGCGGGACTTTCAGAAGCAAAAGGGCATGAAGCGAGTTGATGTTCAATAATCATTATACCTAAAACATAACATATAAAATATTATGTGTAATTATGAAATACTATTTATACTTTTTACATGTATATGGAAATTATCTTTTTTTTTCTTAACAAGTTCAGTTCATGGCCACAGTGGAGGATGAATCTCACCATCATAAACAGAGCATTTGGTAACATGTCCTGCTATTGTCTCACAGAATTGTCTCAACATGGCAGTGTGTTTGCCTATAAGATGAGCATAGGAGCTCTTTAAATCTCAAATAAAGAACAGTGAGCAGTTCTGCCAACTCTGAAAACTGATTTACACGTTCAAGCCCGTGGGCTGGAATTCTGGGAACTATTTGTGCCATTGGTTAAGGTTCTAAATCTGGGCCCACTTAAACACTGGACTTATCCTTTATTTGGTGGATTAAGTTATTTGCTATCACTCTTTCCCCTCCTTCTTGTTTCAGGCCACAGGCATTTTTTTTGTGAATGAGCCAAACCCACATTTTAGTCTTTCTATCAGCAGATGGATTTTATAGAATTAGAAATGAGGTGAATGGAGCAGAAAGAAACAGAAAAAAACAGAGGAAGAAAATGAGGAAATTGTGATTGCCTTTGTGTAACATCACTGAATGAGAAACATATTCAGAGGACAATGTCAATAAAGGTCTACACAAAATAAACTCATATATCATAGTGATGGTTCTTATCTGGGTGGCACGGTGGTGTAGTGGTTAGCACTGTCACCTCACAGCAAGAAGGTTCTAGGTTCGAGCCCAGGGGCCTTTCTGTGTGGAGTTTGCATGTTCTCCCCATGTCTGGGTGGGTTTCCTCCAGGCTTGTAGGACTTGAGCACTGATGACTCGGACTCATGCATTAACTGCATTCGGACTCGTAAATTGGAGATGAGGACTCAAATTTTTTCTTTATTTTCTGTAACATGCCATAACAATTTGGCATAAGATATTTATATCTACATTCATTTTGTACAAGAGTGTCACACCTGTGCACCTTGGCATGTGCATCAGATAGACTCTCGCACACTGTAAATGACTCGCACCTGCATAGGATTAAGGCGCAATCAACACGCAATATAAAAACTGTGAAAACACACTTACTTTGCGAAGTATTGACTTGTGTTGCTGACACATTACCAAACCTTATTTCCTTGTTTGGTTTCCTGATTCCTGATTTCCTGTTTCTCGTCTTTGATTCTGCCGAGTCTATGATAGCCTGTTTGTGCCTCGCTCAACCTGTTGCCTGTTTCACTGTTTTACTATTTTGCCTGTTGTTCTGGATTGTTTACCTGTCTTCACTTGTATTAATAAACACATCTAATACACTTACATCCATCTCCCAACCATCTCTGACAGAATACTTTGCACTCCCTGACAAAGAGAATGAACATTCACCTGTTCATATGTCACGTTCAGGAACAAACTAACGATAATGGCACTAAAACAACCACCGTCAAATGGTGTGGTTGGACTCGGACTCGACTCAGATCAATAGTGGACTTGACTCGGACTTGACTCTAAATTTTCTTTAATGACTTGGACTTGAACACTGGGGACTCGAGACTGGACTCAGACTCGAGCTTTAGTGACTTGACTACAACAGTGGAACATGCTCATATAGGAACCCAAGCTCAGGATTGAACAGGATCCCTCGAGCTGTGAGACAGCAACTCTACCTGCTGCACCACCATTGTGCCTGGATTAATATTTAGCTAAATGAATACCTGAAACAAGCAATTATTTATAACATACATGAAACATAAGTTTCTTTTCAGCCAAAGTGCTGACAGGAAAAGATAATATATTACACAAGATGAAAATTTCAGATCTGGAACTCTGAAGACTGAAGCAGTGTGTCAGTGTGTCCAACACTGATAAATGTACGAATGTAAATGAACATATTAATCAATGAATGAAACAATATAACACTATAATAAAAAATTTTCTTTTGGCAGGATGTGTTTTGCTCCCCATGCTCCCATGAATACTCTTTCTCACAATGAGCCCAAAAATCTGGAAGAAAAGTTTAGAGCAGAAGATTGCATCATTTGGTATCAAGCATCAAACCAAAGCACCTCTGTGGCATATTTGTACATTCATTTCAGATGTTTTAAGTATTTGCTCCTACCCACGTACCTGTTTTTACTTCACAGAGTATTGGTTTGAGACTAGAAGAAAACCCTTGCGGTTTAAGACATGCCTACTTCAGGTTTAAATCCAAATCCAAATGCGGATATTTGGAGCTCTGAACTTGCATTGCACCCTTAATTTTTTTCTACATTCATGGAAAAAAATGGCCCAGTCTTGGTTTAGAAAACAAGTTCCTGACCCTGCAGTTGTCAGTTGTGAAATAGAATGAATGAAATATTATGACAGCATGTCAGATGCTTTTAATATATAATGCTTTCAAGTCAAAGTTCAAGGTCATGAATGTTATTGGATTAAAGCCGGGCTGTATCATATGGTTTAAAGCAACACTCACACCCAACCGTGCTCACTCTTTCTTTGTGTTTATCATGAGGTCAGGCAACAGCATAGACTTGCCTGAAATCCCGACATATTCCGAGGCCAAATTCAACTGAAAGCGTGGAACATTTTGGAAACACACATGCCCTGGTTGCTGATGCATAAACTTGTTTTTGGAAATAAATCTCCGACAGAGATCCGTTATTGGAGTTGCTGGAGGACTTACCTTGGACAAGAGATACACCACCTGCTTGTTTATGTCTCATAGCTGAAGTTCCAGAAACAATAGTAACCACCACATGGACACATAAGCAGGAGGAATAGATACACGACATATACTACCATATACTATTTCACTTTTATTCTGATTGATTGAGTGAAAGAATGTCTGCAGATCAAGTTCATCTCAATTACAGTTATCAAAAGACAAAATAATGTTGATACAGCAAGTTATCAGTGACCGCAGTCCTATTTTATATGATCTATGTGGAGTGTTTTTGCTGACTGAAACCATCTGAATGTGTTTTCGTTCTTAATGTCCAGTTTGACAGGCTTTCCTGTGAAGCTCTTCAAATATGCCGAGGTTGGAGTGTAAAAGTGTTCAAGCATGGTTGGTATCAAAAGCAAGAAAGTAAGAAAGTGTGAAATAAACCACACCACTCCAGCTTCCTTTGATGATCCCTGTATAATGACTGTGGAGGGCAATATGTCTAACAGATGTGTGGCCTGTACCACAGGCTCTCCTGTGGGCAACTTCATCATGTTCAATCAGCTCACCCGTAAATGCTTGCATTTGGAAATACTTTTTGTAGATCTTTTGTGGAGATGAAGGCTCTTCATCTATTTAAAGTATTAAAATGGCACCTATGGTCAGTCTAAGACTATTATGAAGTCAAGTCAAATCAATTTATTTGTATAGTGATTTTAACAATAGACTTTGCCAAAAAGCAGCGACGGTGGCAAGGAAAACCTCCCTGAGATGACATGAGGAAGAAACCTTGAGAGGAACCAGACTCAAAAGGGAACCCATCCTCATTTGGGTGATAACAGATAGCATGATTATAAATAATTTGCTTTTATAACAGTGTCCAAAATAGTCACAAAGTACAGCTGTGTAATAAGGAAAATCATTATAGTTTTAACATGGAGTCTGTTTTGTTGAAGTTATAAATTATTCATTGATGAAACTTGCGTGCAAAACTGTTCATGACAACTGCAGTCCTAAAGTTAGCAAGTCAACCGTCATCCTCAGTCATAGATGCATTACTGTAAGTTTCCAGAGCCATCTTCCAAGTGTGACTTTCAACTGTCCATATGGGGCCATCCTCCACAAGAGTAATGTAATGAGACTCCAGCCAAATGAAGAGCATCAGGATGGATCAGGTGAGAAGAGGTCAGCACCACTGGTGTCTGAGGATCAACATGTAACTCAACAGAGAGGGACAGACAAAGGGAAGAGATGGGGGGGGGGGGCGGGGGAGAGAAAACACAGGCTGTTAGGTATGCCCAATGTCACCTAATGAGTAAGAATAGCATACATTTTGCACTGAGTGTAAGCAGGGACTCCAACAAGAATAACTATGACAGCATAACTAAAAGGAAGAGCCAGAAGGTAACACAGACATGAGGGGGCCCTGGGACATAAAGCAGCCAGCCACTACACCATTAACAAACCTGAGTTAGAGTGGGGGGATGTCAGCATCCATACATCCCATTTTACCAAAACACTCTATGCCTGAGGACCCTCCAGATCTACTCCTGTACCTAATTTAAAAAAAAAAATTAACAAAAGGTTTGACTAAAAAGATATGTTTTCAGCCTAGACTTAAACACTGAGACTGTGTCTGAGTCCCAGACATTACTTGGAAGGATGTTCCATAGCTGTGGGGCTTTATAAGAAAAGGCTCTGCCCCTTGGTGTAGCCTTCACTATATGAGGTCAAGCTGTCTGTGGATCAGGGGCAGCACTTCCAGGCCCTGCTCAAGGCCCAGCCTGAGGACCAGCAGGTGAGCCAGAGCCTAGTCCAATCAATGGGTACTCTGGCAGTCATTCCTGTGGCCAATTTCCCCATCCAGCTGGTCAAGATGGGGCCACAGGATGACCCACAAGCATTCATGGAGCTGTTTGAGCATGTCATGGAAGGATGCTCTTGGCCAATCTCACAGTGGGCAGCCCACTTACTGCCACTCCTGTTGTGAGAGGCCCAGCTTGTGGCTCGGCAGCTCCCCATCACCAGCATGCTGGAGTACCCAGACCTGAAGTGGGCTATACTACAGTAGGTGTGCACCGGATGAACATCACCAGTGCTTCCACACGCTGACATACAGTGAAACCTGGCTCCTGTTTGCCTATGCCCAACGGCTCCAAGACACCTGCCAATGGTGGTTCCTGACTGGTCAGTGCGATGCTGAGGGCATCGTAGATTGAGTGGCACTGGAGCAGTTTGTTTTGCAACTGCCAAGCGAGATGTTGGCATGAGTCCAGTGTCACCTTGTGGTGTCATTGGAGGAGGCAGTTCAGCTGGCAGAGGACCACCTGACAGTGTTTCTGGGAGCAGGTGCTCCTGCAGCTTTTCTCCCTCGCTCTTCCCCTCTCTCTCCCTCCATTTCCTTACCCCTCCCCTACCCCAGCCCCATGAATATAGGGGCCAATTCCCCTGAAACCTGCTCCTCGCACTTGTGTCTTCCCTTGTGCTTCCTCACTCCCTTCTCCTTCTGTGTCTGTGCTGCTGCTAACTCCCCCTCTCTCTCTCTCCACAGGTGGACTCATCCATGCCCATCAGAACCAAGAATGAGTCTGGGAAGGTCTGTTGGCATGGCAGAAAGGCTGGGATTTCCTGGACACACAAAGAGGCGGGGATTATGATTTGCATGCCTGATGCACCATGGGCTTCCCCTGATCGAGCAAGAACATACCGCATCTCTGTGAGTATTCAAGGGGGTAAACATCAGGCTTTGGTTGTAATCAGATCTCCATGCATCAAAGTCTTATTCAATGTGGGGCACTGGGAAATGCATGATTGGTGAAGGTGAGGTGTGAACATGGGGATATTCACAAATATCTACTAATGCCTGTCACTATTCATTTCCAGGGACAGTGTGGAGGCAGCAGTTAGCCTGAGCCTCACCCATCCACTTATCCTGGGAACAGATTGACCAGGGTTTAAAATGTTAATAAAACAGTTAATAGTGGATGGGTCCTGCAGTAGCACATCATGGGGGAATCCTGTGGCAACATTGGCAGGGGAGGCAGTCCTAGAGCTGTCTGCATCAGCTCCGTGTCATAATGACATGGAGAGTAGGGAGGGCCCTGCCCCTCCTCTCTCGCGCGCTCTCTCTCTGGTAAACCCCTCTGAGGATTTCCTGCTGGAACAGATGTGTGACAAGACACAAAGGACACAAAGACATGCTTTTGACCAAGTGAAAATAATGTCAGAACCTCCAGCCTAATGTTGCACTTTCCTTCCCGTATTTTTCTATTATTAAAGATAGGCTATATAAAGTGATGCAGGACACTCAGACTAAAGAAGAGACAACACAGTTGTTAGTCCCCAAGAGCCATAGGGAACTGTTATTGCACATGGCTCATCATAATCTTATGGTTGGGCATCTAGATCAGTACAAAACATGAAATTGTCTCATGGCTCATTTTGATTGGCCAGGGATTCACACCAGTGTCAGCAGGTGGTGTGTGGCTTTTCGCAAATGCCAGCTGGTAAATCCAGCGGCCACACCAAAAGTACCATTGCACCCATTGCCATTAATTGAGATCCCATTTGAAAGAATTGGCATGGATCTTGTCAGACCATTAAATTGATCTGCATGTGGGTATCACTTTGTGTTAGTCATAGTGAATTATGCAACGTGATACTCAGAAGCAGTGCCTCATCACAATATCTCTGCACATAGTGTTGCAGAGGCACCCTCTTGCATTATCTCCTGAGTCAGGATTCCAAAAGAAATCCTGGCTGATCAAGGCATGACTTTTATGTTATGTACACTGCATGGATTGTATGAATTATTGGGAATTAAGTTGATTCATACCAGTGTTTACCATCTGCAAGACGATGGGCTGATTGAATGATTTATTCAAACACTTAAAAATTATTTGTAAGTTCATTCACGGGGATGCAGAAATTGGGATAAGTAGCAAGACCCTCTTTTGTTTGCAGTGTGTGAGGTCCCACAGGCCTCCACTGGGTTTTCCATATTGGAATTGCTGTGTAGGCACAAGCCCTGTGGCATTTTAGATGTCATTAGAGAAAATTGGGAGGAGGGACCATCTCAAAGCAAAAATGAAATTCAGTATGTTATTGACCTGAAGACAAAACTCCATGCACTGAGTCACATAACCCAGAAGCCCACGTCGAGCTCAGAATTATTTGCCAAGTGGCAAGGGCCCTTTGAGCTTACACGGTGAATTGGGGAAGTTGACTATGAGATCAGGCACACAGATCAGGGTGATGCACATCAAATTTAGCACCTCAGTCTCCTGAAACCATGGAGAAAGGAGGTTCCTGTGGCTCTGACGACGGTAGTTCTGGAGAGGGCAGAACTGGGACTGGAGGTAAGTTCAAAAGGTGTGGTCCAATTCTCCCCAGTCCTTTGTGGAGACCATTTCTCACCGTCCAAGAGAGCACAGGTTATCAAGTTCCAGGAGGAATTCTGTGATGTGTTCTCACTCCTCCCTGATCATACTGACCTCACAGAGCACTACATCAAGACTTCCCCAGATGTGGTGGTGTGCAGCCACCCCATCAGCTCCCTGGGCACAAGAAAAATGTGGTTTGGGATGAACTCAAGGCAATGCTTGACATGGGAGTAATTGAAGAGTCGCACAGTGACTGGTGCAACCTAGTGGTCTTAGTTCCCAAGACTGATGGGATGGTCCGGTTCTGTGTGGACTTTAGAAACATCAAAATGTTGCCTAAATTTGATGCATATCCAATGTCCGACATTAGTGAACTGCTCGATCAGTTAAGCGCGGCTTGTGTTTATTTGACAGTGGATTTGACAAAGGGATATTGGCAGATCCCCTTGACTCCATTATCCTGTGAAAAAATGGCCTTTTCCACTCTGTTTGGTTTACACCAATTTGTCACCCTTCCATTTGGGTTGTCTGGGGTCCTGGTAACGTTTCAGCATTTTATGGACTGAATCCTCCATCCCCACAATGCATATGCTGCTGCATATTTAGATAACATTATTTATAGTAATGATTGGCAGTGGCATCTGCAATATCTAAGGGCTGTCCTGAAATCACTGAGGCATGCTGGTTGCATTGCAAACACGAAGAAGTGTGCAATTGGACGGGTAGAAGTACAGTGTCTAGGCTTCCACTTGGGTCATAGGCAGGTGCATCCCCAAATTGATAAGACAGCAGCAATTGCAGCCTGCCTGATACCTAAGACCAAAAAGGGAGTGAGGCAGTTCCTGAGGCTAGTTGGCTATTATAAGCACTTCATGCCTAATATTTCAGATGTCATCAGCCTGCTGAGTGACCTCACTAAAAAGGGGGCACCAGATCTGGTCCAGTGATCACAGCTGTGCAAAAATTAAAGTGGTTTTGTGTGGGGGCCAACTGTTGCATTCACCTGACTTTTTGCTCCTTTTTGTTTGACAGACCGAAGCATCAGACAGAGGGCTGGGGGCAGTTTTGTCCCAGATGGTGGAGGGGGGAGGAGCACCCAGTGCTGTATATCAGCTGCAAGCTCAATGCAAGAGTTGAAGGACAGCACCATAGAGAAGGAGTGTTTAGCCATCAAGTGGTTGGTCCGCACTCTCCGGTACTACCTGTTAGGATGCCTTTTCACCCTCTGTTCTGACCATGCCCCACTCCAAAGGCTTCACTGCACGAAGGATGCCAAGCGCTGATCACCCATTGGTATCTGGCCCTTCAGCCCTTCAAGTTTGAGGTGGTCCATAGGCCAGAGGCACAGATAGTGGTGTCAGATTACCTATCCCACCAGGAGGGGGACTCAGCTGTAGGCTGGACGGTTCCCTGGCCTGACTTGGGCAGTAGAGGTATGTGTCAGCAATGGTGTGGTCGAGCGTTGGCTGTGAACAGCCAGGAGTCAAGTAGAACTAGCAGGTAACATGTGATGAGTTACACCTGTGTCTAATGACTGGCTGTCTATTAATGTATGTCTCTGTGTGTCTTCAAGATGGCCAGTAATGAGAGAGATAGCTGAGTTCCTCAACATATGTGGTGTGTGTGTCAGCAGTCACTGAAAATGTTAAGGGTGGCAAGATATGGTGAGTTAGGCTCCAATAACAGAACACAAACCAGAAAATCCAATGAATAAAAAAAAAATATTTAATTAAAGTCCAAAAAAAAAAGTCAACAAACAAAAATAGCAAAAATAATCCAGACAACAACGACAAGTGCTAATATGAAAAAACATGAAAAATAGTTCAGACAACAACCATAGTGCAAAAACCAAGAAAAAAAATGCCAAAACGTGAGTACAAAAAACTGTGGCTAAGACTAGGCAAAACAGAGAGCAAAAATCAGGACGCAAAAAATGGCACAAAGACAACATGAGAAACAGACAAGGCGTTCTGGCAAAGTCCCCTTCTGAGAATGGCCTATTTATACACAGCAGAGCAGAACAGGAAGTGAATGCCGGCAAGGTGGAAGTCCCATCCTGGATCCGGATTGCACTGAACTGGGAGATAGTAAATCTCTGGAGTGGACTTCTGCGGCGGATCATGTTTGTTTGTTTTCATTTTTTACCCATTTGCTAGTTTTGTCATATTATGAATATTAGCAGTATTTTCCACCATGTCTATGAGACAGTTTAGTGAATAATGTGAACCAATGAATAATCAATTGGTCATTAAAACATAACTAAATAATGCAATCAGAATTCAAATTATCTTGTGCATCTCAATTCTTTAACAGTGTGCAGGCTCATTCATCAAAATGTTTATATCTAAATATGATTTTCATCTAACCTTTCTTCATCTTCACCCACATGTATGGCATCCTGTTTCAGACTATCACTGTGTCTTGAAGAGAAAGGCAGTGGTGCACAAATTCCTCTAGCTGCTGGAGTTAGGAGGCAGAGGTTGATCTAACCGCCTCCACCTTCCGTTTCAGCTTCCCCATGCTTTTCTCTGAACACTGAACTGTTCTTTGTCTGGGCAACTGGCTGCATAATGATTTGGACAAGTATATCATAACCATAACCACAACATCAGCAATGAAATCAGGGTATTTACACAGAAGCAAACCTCCCCTTCTTCATTTTCAAGTTAGTTGTTAAAAATGAATCAAGTGCATGTTTGTGTGTGTTATTATATATTAATTGAGATCTATGACATTGACCCTTGGTGGTTTTTTGTTTTGTATGTATGTATGTATGTATGTATGTATGTATGTATGTATGTATGTATAAAATTGTATATTTATT
>JANZLB010000016.1:22465238-22475651 GCA_026167865.1 Notarius quadriscutis
AATCATTACATATGTACTTTGTCCATTTTCAGTTTTCCACATGAATGCATTTGAACAGATTGCATTCAAATTAAAGTATGGTTTATTTCTTAATTTTCAGTACTTTTCACTCTAGAGCAATGCTCATTTTCCTTCGGTGAAAGTGCTGACATTCTGAGTTTATAGGGTTATTTTCCGAAATGCACTTGAACCTGGCCAGTGAGTGATTACAATTATAATAGCCTCAATTTGAACAAGTAACAAGTAGATGCCATCATGGGTCACAACCCAGCATGTGTGACCTTTCACGACCCATGTGATGAGTTTGCCTATCTACCTTAGGAGTCCATAAGCTAGCCATGAAATGACCTCTAGAGTAACGAAGATATTGCTTATTACAAACACACCCACACACACATTAAAGCAGAAATTAAATGAGCTGTCTGTTTTTCATTACACACACACACACACACACACACACACACACACACACACACACACACACACACACACACACGAGAAGGCAGAAATGAAAGGCGCAGCCATCACAAAGTATGTTTGACAGATCCAATGAGAGGATTGGAATGGTACAGACCACATGTTGAATGCCCTATATGACGCCATCTTGAAATAATTAATTTGCCTCAGTCAATGGCTCATACACCAAATCAGCAGTAGTGTGTGTTTGTGTGGTTTGGTGTGGAGATGTGAATGGGAGTTGCTGGTTTGTACTTTTTTGCAAGTAAGGAAACATTGGTGTGCACATGAGTGGGTAGTGCTGGAGAATTGAGGGGTGTTTGTATTTGCATGCGTATTGGGGAGGGGGTTGAAGAGGGCTTTAGCAGGAGTAAAATAGCCTGTGGCAGCTACTTATTAGAACCATGTGTTTTAGTCAGAGGTCAGATCCTGAACTCTTATTGATTGTCGGACATACTCCAAGCGACACTGGGTAGAGCAGTACAGTGCATTGTAGCACTGATCAGGCCTCCTCTAGTAACACACACACACACACACACACACACACACACACACACACACACACACACACACATACAAAACATGGAGCCCAACCTATTGCTTCAACAATCCACCTGGACCCTTTTCTGCAGAGGAAACCTCTCCTATTCAAGACATAATACCTCCATCTACAGGCTGTCATGTGCCATAAAACTGTTACTAAATTTTTTTCCTCTCTCTCTCTCTCTCTCTCTCTCTCTCTCTCTCAGGTGCCTTTCATTATTTGAAGCCCAACATCAACTAAGCAGGAAGAAGTGAGCAGTAGAAAAGAGGGGACGTTACAAATGCTCGGACAGAAACCACCTGCTCTTCAGCTCATCTCGTGACCTCTGACATCCACTTCCAGATCCATGCCTACCCACAATCCCCCTGGCATCAGGATGGTTCTGATCCAGCCGCACCACACACTCATGCTGGGTTGATTCTCATTCTGAGTGATTCAGGTTTTGTGTGGATGATAAGGACCAAAGGACCTCTGTGGTTAGAGCTCCATTCCATGTCTCAAACATCCAACACAAAGCTTACTCGACCATTCCCAAAGAACGCCATGTAAGCAGTGAGGGAGACTGGGAGGTGGACAAGGAATTTTAAAAAATTTTGAGAAATGATATTAAATACTGATAAAGACTGGATATTTAACCTGAAATGACCAGCAGGGAAATGTGGAGGGTAAGATTGTTGAAATGCCTTCATCTTTCAGACAAAATACATTACGTTGTCAACAATCATAAGAAATTGTTGTTTGACTCATGATGTGTTTGGGAAAATAAGGGCTCCTTTTTGTTTGTGTATCATCTTCTATTGACTTAATCAACATTATTTACAAGTGCGTAAGAGAGACAAAAATAGAAAGAGTGATCTGGCTCCTCTGCCCTCAAGTGTCTGATGGAATTTCACTTATGTCAGGCACATCAATGAAAGAAAGATATGTCACATTTACCCATACAATGACAGTATAGTTAAAAGTAGACACTGATATCTAAAAGCAACTAAAATTCCACTGTGTGAAGACATATTAAATATTGCCATCAGAGAAAGGGGAAGAGAAGGATATAATGTATGAGAGAAAGAAAAGACTAAAGTAGCACAAACTGAAATCCAAAGAAAGTGCAATATACACAATTTATACCTCATACACCAATCTCTTGATTTAATAATTCATATGTAGATTATGAAGGAGCAATAGGGAGAAGTTCTTAATGAACATTAGGAAACACTACAAAAAATAGCACTCAGAGACAGTAGTTGTGGACCCTGAACTGGAAAAATGTCTTTCCATTCTACGGGAATCAGGTCTACTAAATCTTACTCTCCTAACACTTTTCAGACTCCATGACCTGCCAGAGTGTTCTGTAATGTCTTTTAAATTATCAACACATTCCTGCCAATATTAAGATATTTTAATCTTAAAATGTTAGGAATGATAAAATTGAGGCAAAACAAAATGTGTGGCATCAAAGAGATTTTATTTTAAATGGGGACAGAATGTGTAATCAAGACCAAGTGAGAAAATCTCAACTTAAGCAAAATGCAGAAAAAGTATTGTTGCTTTAACTAACAATAAATCATTTTATATTTGATATTACCTAATTGGGGTAAAGGAAACAAGATAAGACTGTTAATTTGTTGTCTTACATCGGATATATAAATATACATTTTCCCATTTCTAAGTTGACCCGACTTTACATGATTGTCAAAGTGAGAAAGAAAATACTTTGTGCCTATAACACAATGCCACCTGTTTTTAAGTCTTAAATTCCATGCCGAAGGTTATTTTTTACATCTGCTTTTTATACTTATATTATTTTTTTTAAAGACTGCATTCAATTGTTGTTGCAAAATGTCTTGTGTCAAATGCAGCACTATTTACTATTTATAAGAAAAAATAAAAAACTAAAAAAGCATTCAAGCTTTGGTCATGTGGTTTATAAAAGGTATGTTTTTCTTTTTGATTGTTGTTCTTGCTCTCTCCCCCTCTTTGTTCCTAGTGCCTTTCTTTGTTTGTCAGAAGAAATAGCACATTAATTTCGTTTTGTCTTACCGTGTTTCACATTAAAATCAGTCCATACCCACTTCCAGATCAGCTGTGCATGGGTATACTTATTTGATCTTATTGAGAATTAAGAGACAATTGGCGTGACATAGAACAATAGCTATCAGGTTCTTTCCAACCGAGTGCAGTGACCCTCTGTGCATAAATATATCTCGTTTCATAAACACTTCTGCTTGACAAATTCCTGCTCTCAGGGGAGCATTTAATGGAGTTAATGAGGAAAGCAGAGACCTGTAAACCTCCAAAGCACCTCAAAGAGTGGACATGGAGACACACCCTACTGAGAGCTGTGGTCTGTAGTTCACAAGGTGACATTACACGCTCCTGTCTCCCACCATACATACACACACACACACACACACACGAAAAGGCAGAAATATAAAATATTTCTTTGCCCTCCCTCTCACTGTCCCCTCTTAGATCAGGTGCCTGCAGCTGGTACTGCCATTCTCTCTCTCTCTCTCTCTCTCTCTCTCTCTCTCTCTCTCTGCGATTGGTATGTTAGTATATGTACTTATTTTGATTATTATAATTAGTTTTCATTAAATTCATTATACTAATTAAACAATTAGATGTTCCTTAAAACAGAGTAATAGCAGCTTTCCTGTATTCACATTTCTATCATACTGAGACAAAGCACATAGTTTTTCATAACAGTTGAGAAAGCATGGAGTGTTCAGTCTCTCTTTCAGTATAGATCTGAGTGGCAGCCAGATTAACACACATTGGAGATGACTTAACTTTTGACCCTGGCACTCTTTGAAATTGCATGACCACTCCAGCAGAGCTGACAGGGTAAGAGTTACGGGTGCTCTCGTGTCATTGGGAGATGGAGAAGGGTGAAAGGGGAGAGTGAGAAGTGAGGAGGTGGAAGAACAAGGGTGCATATTGCTGCAAAGACTCATGAGAGCAAGAAAGAGTGAGGATTAAAAAGAGTGAAGGAATTCAAAAGGCAAGAAAGAGACAAACTGTAGCATGTAAAAATTTTGCTCTTTAGGACTGAACTGTACTTCAGAGAAGTTAAAAAAAAGAGACAATGAATGTTTGGAATGACAGGCCGAAGATGATGATGATGAAGATGATGATGATGATTATTATTATTATTATTATTACTTTGGATACCTATATGATTTTTTTTCCTTCAAACATGGAAGGAAATCCTTCTTGTGTCAAATACAGCACAATTACTATTTAAAATAAAGAATAAAAGCATATTAATAACAAATTATATCATAAATATACACTGGATGAGGAGTGGGTGAATGGCATGTATCTATCTTAGAAATGTCTCTTTATCTTGAGTGTGACCAACAAACAGCAGAGCAGGAAAGCATTCCTTTCCAAAACTGTCTCACCAACTGCTTTTTCCATTTCCCAACATCCAGACTGTGTGCATGAGGGAAACAGAAAAGTCATTGTATCTTCAGCTTTACTTTACAAACTTGAGAAGGATTTTTTGAAATTCTATTTTGTGACTGGAGAGAAGATCCATGCCAACTTTACTGAAGTGACCAGAATTTGGATGTTACAAGTGAATTTGTGACTTTGCCTTGAGTAATGAGTGATTATTTCGAACATAACACATGCAGGTGGCATTCCTTACCTTTTGTCCATGCTGCATGGAGACTCAATGAATCACCAGAAGGACCTGTTGTTGACGAATGGGTCAGTATGAATGCTGACTGCTATGTTTTTTACAAAAATTGAAAAAAGATGTATGAAGTGCAAATTGTTCCTTTGTTGTTAAGTGCATGCTTGCCTGTCAGTAGTGATGCAATGAATAAGACTATGCTACTCACTCTGCTGACCAAGTGTAAGGATGTCATCTTGGAGGAACAGGATAACCATGAAAATTTCCTTGTGAATGCAACCACAGTCACCCCAACCCGGACAACTGTCATTAATTCATCCAGGAAATCCTATGACAATGCTTATTTTTACATACTGTTTGTGATGTTCATCTACTTCTTCCTTGCTCTCACACTTTTTCGGAGCTTTCTTCAAAATGAGAAAACAATGAAGGACCTATCTGAAGATTCTAGAAGCTCAGCTGATGCCATTGCACACAAATACAGTGAGGACTCCACTTCAGGGAAATTTGATTTTGAGGACGAGACGATCATCTGAGCGAATCAGACAAGGCAGGCAGTAAAAGCTGCCAGGAAAACGTCAACCTATAGAAAACTTGCACTGCCAATCAATTTTCACTAATCTTGTTTTTCTAATTTTTCCCTCCCATTGATGTTAAAAATGGAACCAGATGCGAACATGGTAACAGGGGAGTTTGTATCAGATATCTAGGTTACAGTGGAAAAACTGAATAGGACAGTCAGTAACAATTATTTTGAAGACCTGTGCCAGGGATCGGTGCTGGGTTGAAGGCAGACATTTTAAATTGGGAAATGCTGATAGTAAGTCTTAGGACAACTTTATCACTGTCTCGTCTCACACAGGAATCCTGAACCTTGAAATGTTTCTTTTGCTTCACTCTATGATTTCATTATTTCCCTTAGTTGTTTGAGTCAACTTAGGCACATCATTGTTGTTTATATTTTTCCATGCTGAGAACTGGTGCAATGTCTGAATGTCATTATCAATCAAACCCAACACCAACAAAGTAAGCTTGATAGGATTCACTAAGGAAGCAGTTGCTAAGTACAGTAGTTTACTCGAGCAAGAAATAACATGAAACACAATTGGAGATTATTTAAACCAAATATGAAAAAAAAATCTCTGTACTATCTGCAATGAATAATAATGTGTCTTGATTGCATCTGTGTTGGCATAATCCTATTTGCTTTGTGGAATGAAACCGTGAACACACCACAGCTAGAGCTTACACAGTTTGATTTTATCATATCATATTTTAACCAAATCAAAGTTGTTTAATTTTTATATTTTGTTTTTTTAAAAAGATATATTATATTTCAGACTAAAGGAAACACCATTAGCTATGGTTGAGGTTTTGAAATGGTTTTGAAAAAGCAGCCAATTTGATACTGTAGGGGAAAAATACAAGAAACCTTTTTAAAGTACTAAAGTCTTGTTATACAGCAGGCCTGTCTTACTTTGGTTTCTGAAAACCATTTATTTAGTTGGTCTTATTTAGCTGATGGTGTGTGAAATAAGGTAGAGTGCTATGATAGTATGGCACTAAAGAGTCATAGACTAGGGTGCAGTTATCGTGCTAAATAGCTTATGTGCATTTACATTCTGAAGATGTAATTGTTATCATTTATCAGCTTGCTTCTGTTTTAGATAACTCTTTCTGTCTATTTTGCCTTTGCATACCTCTTATAGAAAACAAAATTATGCACATAACCTTTTTTTAAAATACTGATTTTGGTTACAGATAGATAAAAACATTTAATCTGAAAAATCAGTTGGTTTTTCATCTATCTTATTTTTATTCTACTTTATTTCAGTATCATTTTTATTTCACCTTATCTCAGTATCAAACCATACACAGTTATTTTATTTCCACTGCTAAATAGTACAAAAATACAGTTCTATGTCGAATGACGATTGCATAAAAATTGTCGCGATATAGAACCATCCATCCATTATCTATGCCGCTTATTCACTGAGGGTTGCAGGGGAAGCTGGAGCCAATCTGACTTCAGGCAAGCATCGGGGTATACCCTGGGCAGGTCGCCAATCTCATATAGAACCATTTAAAAGGATTTTAAAAAAGAACCATATATAATAGGGTTCAATGTTTCATCCTCATGTGCTCTGTAAAACCATATATTTTTTTTTAAATTTTCACTTTTTCTTCTTTTGAGATCCTATTGATGATGATGAGACCACATCATCCAACAGTTGTTCACCATGTAGTTACCAAGTTAATTTTTAAATATTGCTATCAGACATTATGTGTACCCTTCTATACCCATGCCTACATCTGCACAGGAGTAGAACAGGTAATCAATTCTGAAAAGAAAGAAAAATGCATCCCTCAAAAGCATATTTGCTCTTTGGAGCATTCTTCCACAAAAAGAGCAAGTCTCCAAATATTTGTTGTCCACAATATATATTTTTACTACTCAACCCAGTTTTGTTTACATACAACTTATTTGCAGTGCCTTATATGATGAATACATGGTGCATATTAACATATGCATATCAACTTTCACTAGACCGCTTTGTCATATGCAACACATCTATAGACATATACAATCAGGTCCATAAACATTTGTACATTGACAAAGTTACTAGTATTTTAGCTGTCTACCACAGTATACTGGAGTTCACATCAAATAATGAATATCAATCAAATGGCAGACTTTCAGCTTTAATTTGATGGTATTTACATCCAAATTGAATAAATGGTGTAGGAATAATAGCATTTTTTTTTTTATATTTGCCACCCTCACCTCCTTTAAGAAACCAGAAGAAATGGGACAACATTTAAGATGAATACACAACACACAGCCTGGTTTGCTATAAAACTATTAGACTGATCATGGACACTGAACTTGTTTAATTAAATAATGCTACTCAGATCATACTGGAGTCTTATTCTTTCCTGTTTTCCCTCATTTATTTTTTCCCCTTCCTCTTGATGTTTCTGTCTGCTGTGGAGAGAAAGAACAATAATGTCAGTGTAAATCTACATGCTTTACTATCATAAAGATAGTAAAGCATTCTTATAGATCAGGAAATGGCAGTAATGACAGATTATGACATGTTCCCATATAATTTTAAATTCATATGTCAATTATTCTAATCTGAGAAACAGAATTATGGACCAATATTACAAATAATAAAAGCTAATAAAGTTACCAGTCTTTCTGGTAACTTTATTACCATCCATCCATTATCTGTAGCCACTTATCCTGTACAGGGTTGCAGGCAAGCTGGAGCCTATCCCAGCTGACAATGGGCGAGAGGCAGGGTACACCCTGGACAAGTCACCAGGTCATCGCAGGGCTAACACGTAGAGACAATCAACCATTCACACTCACACTTACAGTTAATTTAGAGCCACCAATTAGCCTAACCTGCATGTCTTTGGACTGTGGGGGAAACCGGAGCACCCGGAGGAAACCCACGCAGGCACAGGGAGAACATGCAAACTCTACACGGAAAGGGCCCCGTTGGCCACTGGGCTTGAACCCAGAACCTTCTTGCTGTGAGGCGACAGTTCTAGCCACTACACCGCCATGCCACCCTAGAGTTTCATAGCGAAAACCCGAATTTATGTTTTTGAAACATGGGTGGACCTGCTAAACTCATGCTTGATTGCCATTCCATTTTTCTCAATAAATAAATGAGAAAACTGTCATGTTTTTGTGTCATTTGTTTAATCGGGTCCTCATTATCTAACTTTAGGACTCAGATGAAGATCTGATCACATTTCAGATCAAATTTATGCAGAAATTATAAAGGGTTCACAAACTCAGTGGCACTGTATATCAAGTTTGTTTACCTTAATGCGCAAGATCTGTTATTATCACTCACATGATATGGACCAATAAGATCTCTGTCCCTTGCAGATGCAATACCAATTATGTAGGCAGCAGATGTGAGCAGTTTCAACTGGAGAGTACATCAGACAACAACCATGAGACAGGCATGATCGCTGCTATAGCCATCCTCCTCATCCTCATTGTGGTGGTGCTGGCTGTGATCATCTACTACACCTGCAAGTGAGTGAAAAACAAAGTGTCATTACTGAAGTTGTTAAAAAGTGAAAAGAGAAAGTCATCACTCCCTTTTTGCATTTCATATTTTTTTTTTTAGATATCTGGTAAGTTATCATTATAGCAAAAAGGGAATTCCTCCCTCCCTCCCTCCATTATCTATATCACTTATCCATTAGGGTCATGGGGGAAGCTGGAACCAATCCCAGCTGACATTGGGTGAGACGTGGGGTTCACCCTGGGCAGGTCGCCAATCTGTCACATGGCTAACACAGAGACCAACAATCATTCACACTCACATTCACATCTGTGGGCAATTTAGAGTAGCAACAAGAGATTATTGTATTAGTTGTATTGTGTAATTGTATTAAACCTGTCAGGCTTGTTTAAATGTATATCTTGCTGGTAAAGCAACACATCTTCCAATTGTTTGCTTAAGTGCTGTTTCTAAATCTGGTTTTCTTAATATTACATGCCCTAAATTAATTCAGGGTATGGTTTTATTTCCAGAATGCAAAGGAAAACGTCAAGAATACCAGGGACAACATTGAGTAGTTCTGCCAGATCTTACTGAAGGATATAAATCGACTTCTGAGGCATTGTGATATTTTAAAACTTTCTTCATATTTCAATTAATGCATGTAAATAGTTATTTTCCAATAAATAAAAAAATAATAATATATGCATATGTCTTCAGACGAAAGGTTATATTCCAGATAATGAAAATGCTACAGTAATGTAATACATTTCAAATAAAGTTATTATTCTTGTCAGTTTGAACCTACTGGCAATATAAAACTTTGAGGAAAATGTCTTACCGATGCCACACATAATCATGGATTCTTCAGTTTTACACTACTAATAATTCTTTTACAGGTTTAAAAACAGACCAAACCCTATACAGTAATACATTTTATATTCCACTCTTCATTCTGACAGTGAAAACACAAATCAAACACTTTTTGAATGCAATGATTTAAAAGACTCTTTACAGATTTTTTAAAAATCATGTCAAGAAAATAAAAATCTAGCAGTATTAATAAACATATGTGTGTTTATTCCTGGTTATTTTAGTAAAATAAAGACAATGCATATCAACTAGGTCTGGTTAGACAGTTGTAGATTAAAATGGTTGTTTTCCCCAATCTTAAAACAATGTTGAATATCTATTACTGCATCTGTCTATCTATACCACTAAAGGAAGGCTGTCTGTCTCTCTGTCTGTTCACCTCTGTAAATCAACACGGCTGAGCACACATACTCCATATTTTGCACATGGATTGGTGACACCCCAGAGGGGCCCAAGACAACATTTTTGATTTTCCAAAACATGGAATTAGTGTGAATCCAACACACTATTCATTTTCCGTAGGCTACATGCTCGCAATAATGCTCACGCTAACACACTGCGCGCAGCTTCGATGGGGAATCCCCTCCAGCTCACCTGAGTTTCGATTGTATGGGACTTTGCAATCAGCAGTTCTCTCTGGAGCCTTCCGCTAGGGCCGAGTCAGTGTCACTGAGGAGACGTGGGGAGTGATTTACGTCATTTTCACAGAACACAGTGAAAATGTATATATCATATGTGTCCACTCAACCCTCCACTGGGCCATTCAGAGGAAATCAGGTTCACAGGCAATAACTCATCTCATTATCTCTAGCCGCTTTATCCTGTTCTACAGGGTCGCAGGCAAGCTGGAGCCTATCCCATCTGACTAC
>JANZLB010000016.1:22804437-22821161 GCA_026167865.1 Notarius quadriscutis
GAGGACTGTAATTTCATCTGTGCTGTATGTCGAGCATGTATAGCATATTTGACAATAAAGTTGACCTTGACCTTGACTTAATATTTAATAGAAATCCCTGAATTCATGGATTCAGATTCACCTTAACCTCCACAGATGAAGATTGTAAAAATATCCCCTATTCTTTTTCAAATCTTTTGCTGTCCATTTGAGCCTGTTCTCACTCACCTCAGATTCCTGTTCTTGGATGACAGCAGTGGCCCACGCGTGTTCTCTTCTTTTCTTGTAGCCTGTTTTCCTCTAAATTCAGCATGCTTTGCCTTCTTGGATGTTTTTCTGCTCAATATGTTTGGAAAGAGTGGTTATTTGAGTTACTGCAGCCTTCCTGTCAGCTCAAACCAGTCTGGTCATTGTCCTCGGACATCTCTGATTTCCACCTGAAGAACTGCCACTCACTGGGTGTTATTTTTTCACACCATTTTGTGTAAACTCTAGTGACTGTTGCGTATGACAATTCCAGGAGAACAGCAATTTCTGAAATACTCAAACCATCCTGTCTAACATGGTCAATTACTAAGATTAAGTTTTTTCCCTATTTTGATGTTTGATATGAATATTAACTGAAACTCTTGATCTATACCTGCATGATTTTATATATTGTACTGCTGCCACATGACTGGTTTGAAGATTGAATGAGCATGTGTGTGGGTGTTCCTAATAAAATGAGGCTATAATGTCCATCACATTGTTCTTATAATTCAAGTGTGAATTTTTTTAACTTGATGTGACAGTGGGGGCGTGGTCGACTGTCGGCTGTGAACGGCGAGAAGGCAGGTTGAACCAGCAGGTAACATGTGAGGAGGTGCACCTGTGTCAAATTACTGGCTGTCTATTAACCTGTGTCTCTCAGACAGTCAGGACCAAGAGAGAGAGAGCAGTATCACCCCACTTGTGTGCATGTTTATGTGTTAAGCTGTCACTGAAAAGTGTGTGAAATAAAATAACTCACCTGTTCTGAAGCCTGCTTCCTGTTCCTCTGTTTCCCAAAGTCAGAGAGTTGTTACACTGGTGCCAAAACCTGGGACTGAGGAACAAACACTGGCATGGGATCTGAACCAGCCTGAGAACTCCTCCAAATGCTCAGCGACAACCTCCAGTGCCAGTAGCATGCCCTCATCGTGCTGTCCATCGACCTGGGCCGGCGCTTCCAGGCTCTGCTCGAAGCCCAGGCAGAGGATTGGCAGAGGTGATAGAGCTGGGTTCAGTCTCTAACCGTACTCTAACAGTCATCCCTGTGGCCAGCATGACCATTCAGCTGGTGAAGATGAGGCTGCAGGACGACCCCAAAGCCTTCAAGCTGTTTGAGCATGTTGTGGAGGTGAGCTCATGGCCAACCTCACAGTGGGTGGCTCACCTACTGCCACTCCTGTCAGGGGAAGCCCAGCTCTTGGCTCAACAGCTCCTGGCCATCACTCTGTTGGAGTACCCCCACCTGAAGCGAGCCAGCCTATAGCAGGTCGACTGCGGCCCAGAAAAGCAGCATCAATGCTTCCGCTCGCTGGCTTACAGTGAATTGGGTGGGCCGTTCGTGTTCACCCAACCGCTCGGAAATGCCTAACAGTGGCTTCTGGCCGACAAGTGCAATGTCGAAGCCATCATCTAGCAAGTGACACTGGAGCAGTTTGTTGCTCTGCTGCCGATCAGGAAGTCATCGTGGGTCTGGTGTCACTGAATGACATCACTGAAGGAGGAGGTCTGACTGGCTGAGGATCATCTGACAGCACATCTGGAAGCAGGATCTGTTACATCTCCCTCTCAGTCACTGTCGCTTTCTCCTTCCCCCCTATCCCAGCCCCATGGAGACAGGGGCCAACTCCCCTGAAACCTGCTCCCTGCACTCATCTCTATCCCCATGTTTCTACTCTCCCTTCTCCTTCTGTGTCTGTGTCGCCATTAACCCCCTCTCGCTTTCCACAAGTGAACTCATCTATGCCCACCAGAACCATGAGCAAGGCCAGGCAAGTCTGTAGGCGTGGAGGGAAGGCTTGGAATCAGTGCTTCCACAAGGAGGCAGGCTACTGATTTGTGTCTCTGATGCATCTCAGGCTTCCACTGATCAAGTGGGGGCATGCAGGATAGTTGTGAGTATGCAAGGGGGTACACATCAGGCTTTGGTGGATTCAGGTTGCAATCAGACCTCCATATGTCAAAGCCTGACTCAATGCAGGGCACTGGGAAATGCACATTTGGTGAAGGTTAAGTGTGTGCATGGTGATATACACAAATATCTGCTGATGCCTGTCACTATCCACTTCTGGAGAAAAAAAAAAAAAACAATGTAAAGACCGCAGTTAGTCAGAGCCTTACCTGCTGATTCTGGGGACTGACTAGCCAGGGTTTAGAACATTAATGAAACTGATACTAGTGGGGGAGTCCTGCAATAGCACGTCACGAGGGGATCCCACCACAACGTTGACTGGGGAGGAGGTTCCAGGACTGTCCACATCAGAAGTGCATCATGATGCAGAGAGTGGGGATAGCCCTCCTCCCTCTCTGGGGAATCCCTTAGGAGACTTACAGTTGGAGCAGGCGCTTGTGGTGCTACGTATCTGAGACACACCTTTGACCAAGTGAAAGTAATTGTCAAATCATCCAGCCTAACATTGTGCCTCCCTTCCCGTACTTTTGTATTATTAAGGATAGGCTGTATCGAGTGATGCAGGACACTCAAACAAAAGAAAAGATGACAGTTGTTGGTTCTGAAGAGCCTCAGGGAACTTTTATTCCATGCAGCTCATCATAATCTTATGGCTGGGCATTTGGGGCAGGATAAAACACTGAATCATCTCATGGCCCCTTTCTATTGGCTGGGGATTCGCGTCGATTTCCGCAGGTGGTGTGTCGAGAATATCTGGTAAATCCAGTGGCCAATCCAAAAGCACCATTGCGCCCATTGCCACTGATGGAGATCCCCTTCAAAAGAATTGGCATGGATCTCATTGGGCCATTAGATCGATCTGTACACGGGTATTGCTTTGTGTTAATCGTATTGGATTATGCAACGCAATACCCGGAA
Source organism: Notarius quadriscutis (assembly GCA_026167865.1). NCBI lineage: Eukaryota > Metazoa > Chordata > Actinopteri > Siluriformes > Ariidae > Notarius > Notarius quadriscutis. The sequence goes on from JANZLB010000016.1 coordinate 22,807,493, forward strand.
GCAATGCTGCGCTGCAATATCTCAGCATGCAGTGTTGCGGAGGAACTCTTCTGCATTATCTCCTGAGTTGGGATTCCAAAAGAAACCCTGACTGATCAAGGCAGTATGTTTGTCACACACATTGCAAAAATTATATGAATTATTGGGGATTAAATCAGTTCATACTCACGTTTATCATCCACAAACGGATGGGCTGGTCAAATGATTTAACCAAACCCTTAAGAACATGATTTGTAAGTTTGTTCATGGGGATGCTAAAAATTGGAACAGGTGGCTCGACCCTCTGTTGTTTGCAGTATGCAAGGTCCCAAAAGCCTCCACCAGGTTCTCCCCTTTTGAATTGTTGTATGGGTGCAAGCCTCGTGGAGTCTTAGACATCATTAGAGAAAATTGGGAGGAGGGGCCTTCTTAAAGTAAAAACAAAATTCAATATGTTCTTGACCCAAGAGCAAAACTCCATGCACTGATTTATATAACCCAGGAGAATTTGCTACAGGCCCAAGAACTTCAAGCTCGCCTGTACAACAGAGGGGCATGGCTAAGGGAATTTGCACTGGGAGATAAAGTCCTCATTTTACTGTCCACCTCAAGTTCAGAATTGCTTGCCAAGTGGCAAGGGCCCTTTGAAGTCACACAGTGAACTGGGGAGGTCAACTATGAGGTCAAATTTACCACCTCAATCTCCTGAAACCATGGAGAGAGGAGGTTCCTGTGGCTCTGGTGACAGTAGTTCCAGAGAGGGTGCAGCTGGGACCAGAGGTAAGTCTAAAAAGTGTGGCCCAATTAACCCCAGTCCCCTGTGGAGACCACCTCTCACTGTGCCAGAGAGCACAGGTAATTAGGTTGCAGGAGGAATTCTCTGATGTGTTCTCATACTTTCCTGGTTGCACTAACCTCATAGAACACCACAATGAGACTACTCCAGGGGTGGTGCTGCTGCGCAGTTACTTGTATCAGCTTCCCAAACACAAGAAAAATGTGGTTTGGGAAGAACTCCAGGCTATGCTTAAGATGGGAGTAATTGAGGAGTCGCACAGTGACTGGAGCAGCCCGGTGGTCTTGGTTCCCAAGACTGACAGGTCAGTCCGGTTCTGTGTAGACTATAAAAAAAAGTCAATGTGGTGTCTAAATTTGATGCATATCCAATGCCTCGCATTGATGAACTGCTCGATCGGTTAAGCGCGGCTCACTTTTACTTGACACTGAAATTAACAAAAAGGGATATTGGCAGATCTCCTAGACTCCATTATCCCATGAGAACATGGCCTTTTCCACTCCGTTTGGCTTAGACTAATTTGTCACCCTTCCTTTCAGGTTGTTTGGGGCTCCAGCGATGTTTGAGCATCTCATGGATTGAATTCTCTGCCCCCACAATGCATATGCTCCAGCCAACTTAGATGATATAATCATGTGGCAGCAGGGGCGTGGCTGAGTGTTGGTTTGTGAATGAAGGGCAGGGCTAGGGAAGGTGAGTGGTAAAGTCACTACACCTGTTGTCAATTAACTTTGTGTGTTTTGCAGTGATGACAGAATAGAAAAGGAGGGAGAGCGTGAAGAGAGGGGATCTCTCCCGACTGTGTGTGTGTGTGTGTGTGTGTGTGTGTGTGTGTGTGTGTGTGTGAGAGAGAGAGAGAGAGAATATCAGCCAATAAACCATGTAAAAGCTGAAAAGCAGTAGAAATGAAACATCTGAATAAAGTTGTGTGTGAACATCATCTCCCGCCTGCCACGCTTCAGTATTCCACTCACATCAGGGATATCACAGTGGTGCCAAAACCCAGGATACTGAAGAGAACCACACATGGATTCCTCCCCATTTAAAGACCTGATCCATGTTCCCACTACTGCCCAACAGAACCAGCACCAAGCGCTGACTGCCCTCTAAAAGGAGCAGGAACAATGCTTTGAAGCCTTGCTGCTGGCTCAACAGGAAGATCGCCAGGCATTCTGGCACCTGCTCATGTTGGCGGGGTCCTCAACCCCCACTGCAGCAGACCCACGCCACATCATGCTGATGAAAATGGGGCCGCATGACGACCCAGAGGCATTCATCACTCTGTTCGAGCAAGTGGCCGAAGTGTGAGGGTGGCCAGTCGAACAACGCGTGGCACATCTATTACCACTGCTGACAGGGGAAGCGCAGCTCACCATGCAATAGCTCCCTGCCAACTGCCAGCTTGTCTAACTTGACCTGAAGCAAGCCATCCTGCAGCATGTTGGTCACTCTCCAGAGCAACATCGCCAATGTTTACGCACGCTGATGCTGGAGGAAGTTGGCTGGCCATTTGCCTTAACCAACAACTCCAGGATGCCTGCCAGTGGTGGCTGAGGGCAGAAGACCGTGACGCCATGGGGATCATCGACCTGGTGATACTGGACAGTTCATCACTTAGCTTTCAGAAGGAACATTGGAGTGGGTCCAGTGCCACTGCCCGATGTCGCTGGACTAGGCCATTGAGTTGATGGAGGACCACTTGGCAGCAGTTCTGGTGGCAGGTGGACATTCTGTCTCTTCTCTTTTTTTTCCTCTCTCTCTCCTTCTCCTTCCCACCCTCCCTCCTCTTCCCATTCCCGCCCCATTCCCCACCATGGAGGCAGGGGCCAGCTCCCCCCCAGCCAGCCTGCCACACCCGTGGTGTCTCTCTCCCATCTGCCCCTTCTATGTCTGTGTCTTCTCCCCCCCAGGTGAGTGACTCTCATATCGCTGGTGCGGAGGTGTAGCCTGGGCCAGTATGCTGGTGCTGTGGGGAGCCTGGCCATCTCCAGGGCCAGTACTCTGAAATGGAGGTGGGAGCTGTGGTCCGGATCCCTGACATGCTAGAGACTGCCCTCAATTGGGTTGGAGTGTATCGTATACTGGTGAGTGTTCAATCGGACATGATTCCAGCTGTAATCAGACCTCATGCCACCAAAGCCTGGTGCAACATGAGGCACTGCAGATAGCACAAGTGGTGAAGGTTCTGTGTGCGCACAGGGATGTTCACAATTATCCATTAGTGTCCATCCACATTCTATTTTGAGGAGAAAAGCATAGCGTAAAGGTGGCAGTTAACCTGCATCTCGCCAACCCAGTGATTCTAGGGACTGATTGGCCAGGGTTTAGAGGCTTAATGGAACATATAGTAGGAGGTGGGCCCTGTGATATGTCATGGGGGGGATCCCAGTGTGGCATTCACTGGGGAAGCTGTCACAGAGCCGCCTACATCAGCACTGCATCAGGGCAATATGAGGAGTGAGAAGCAGCTCATCCCGCCTCCCTGTCTCAGGGATTCCTTCAAGGATTTCCTGTTAGAGCAGTCATGAGATGAGACTCTGCGTCATGCGTTTGACCAAGTGAGAGTAATCGATGGTCAATCTCTCCAGCCAAATGCGACACCCTCCTTCCCATACTTCACAATTATAAAGGAGAGGCTGTATCTAATGATGCAGGACATTCAAAATGGTGAATAGTTAACTCAATTGTTAATCCCAAAGAGCCATAGGAAACTTGTATTCCATGTGGCTCACTTTAATCCAATGCCTGGACATTTAAGGACAAGATAAAACACTAGCCCAAATAATGTCCCAGTTCTACTGGCCAGGGATTCATGGGGATATCCGTCTGTGGTGTGCAGCATGCCACGAATGCCAACTAGTAAATCCCGTGGCCACTCCAAAAGCACCTTTACACCCTTTCCCTCTAATCAAGACCCCTTCAAAAGAATTAGCATGGATCTTGTTGGGCCATTAGATTGGTCAGCATGGGGATATTGCTTTATTTTGGTTCTGGTGTACTATGCAATGTGATATCTGGAAGCGGTGCCTCTTTGCAATATTTCAGCATGTAATATTGCAGAGGTGCTGTTCTGTGTTATCTTCTGAGTCAGGATTCCCAAAGAAATCCTGATTGACCAAGGCATTACGTTTATGTCACGAACTCTTCGCGAGCTGTATGGGTTATTAGGAATTAAATCCATCTACACCAGCATTTACCACCCACAAACAGATGTCTTAGTGGAACAATTCAAACAAACACTTAATTTAATTCAAAAGTTGGAAAGCGAGGATGCACATAATTGAGATAAATGGCTCGAGCCCATGTTATTTACATTATGAGAGGTCCCGTAAGCCTCCACGGGATTTTCACCATTCAGATTATCATATGGGCAAAGGCTTGGTGGCATTTTGGATGTGCTGTGGGAAAATAGGGAAGAGGGACCTTCAACAAGTAAAAACAAAATTCAGTACATTCTTGACCTCCAAGCAAAGCTCCACACCCTCACGCACTTAACCCAGGAGAATTTATAGCTGGCACGAGAATGTCAAGCCCGACTGTACAACAGGGGCTCACACCTTAGAGAGTTCATCCTGGGAGATAAAGTGCTTGTATTATTGGCCACTTTGAGCTCCAAATTAGTTGCCAAGGGGCAAGAGCCCTTTGAGGTCACAGTGAATCAGGGACATTGACTATGAGGTGAGGTGAATGGGTAGGGGAGGGGCACTGCAAATATACCACCTCAGCCTACTAAAACATTGGAATGAGGGGGTCCCTGTGGCATTGGTAGTTCCAGAGAAAGCAGAACTGGGGCCAGAGGTAAAAAAAAAAAGTAAATTCTCAAACCTCTCTGGTCCCCTATGAAGACCACCTCTCACTTGCTCAACTCACAGAGGTTGCCAGGTTGCAAAAGGAATTTTCTGACGTGTTCTTGCCCCTTGCTGGTTGCACCCACCTCATAGAACACCATATTGAAATGCACCCAGGGGTGGTGGTGCATAGCCACCCCTCCCGCTCACCCGAACACAAGGAAAAGGTGGCTCAGGACGAATTCAAGGCCATGCTTGAAATGGGCATAATCAAGGATTCCCACAGTGACTGGAGCAGCCCAATGGTCCTGGCTCCCAAGAATGCTGGGTCGGTCAGGTTCTGTGCGGACTACAGAATAGTCAACACAGTGTCTAAATTTGACATGTACCCAATGCCTTGCATTGATGAGTTGCTCAATCGATTAGGTGCTGCTCACTTTTATTCGACACTGGATTTGAAAAAGGGATATTGGCAGATCCCCTTGACTTCTCTATCCCAAGAGAAAATGGTATTTTCCACACTGTTCGGATTACACCAATTTGTCATGCTTCCTTTTGGGTTATTTGGGACTCCCGCCACCTTCCAGTTGCTCATGGACAAGATCCTCCACCCTGATGCCACCTGTGCAGCGGCCTACTTTGATGACATTTATAGCAATGATTGGCTGCAGCACCTAGAACACCTTTGGGCCATCCTGGAGTGGCTGAAGTGTGCAGGTCTCACGGCTAACCTGAAAAAGTAAGTGATTGGGTGGGTGGAAATACAGTATCTGAGTTTCCACTTGGGTCATGGGCAGGTCCATCCCCAAATTGACAAGACAGCAGCACTTTTGGCCTGCCCGAGGCCCAAGACCAAAAAGGGGGTGAGACAGTTCCTGGGGCTGGCTACTGTCATAGGTTCATATCTAATTATTCAGACAGCCCCAGCCCGCTGAATGATCTCACTAAAAAGGGAGCACCAGATCCAGTCCAGTGGACAGAGCAGTGCTAGCAGGCCTTCACTAAGGTAAAAGTTGCACTGTGTGGGGGGTGCCACTCTTACACTCCACTGACTTCTCTCTCCCTTTTATTTTACAGATGGACACATCTGACAGAAGACTGGGGGCCATTCTGTCACAGAAGGTGGGCCATTCTGTCCCAGAAAATCATCAAGTAAAATTTCATCTTATTGAGTATTTTGATAGTGTCTTACAGTGTAGCTCATGTGTGATGTCATTTGTGAGACACTTTGCAAATGAGGAGATAAGGGTAAAATAAATAAATGGATTTCCCTTTTATCCAGAGTGCATACAGCCTTCAAGGCATCTACAGGCAAAGAACATAACTAGTGGACCTTTTAATTGAAGCAGAAAATCCAAGGAAGATGAAGACTTTGTCACATATACATGAATTTCTTTTCATATCCCAACTTGTTAGCAAGTAAGGACATTGCTCAAGGGCCTAACAGGGGTAGCTTAGCAGTGCTTAGAAACTCTAACCTTCAGATTAGTAACCCAGAGCCTTAACCACTTGAGCCACCACAAGTAACACTGCTAACTTTAGCCTCATGCACATGCATGTATTTCTTCAAAATAAAGTTGAACCAGCAGGGACAACATTTTTAATCAATAACTACTTCAATAAATTAATTATATTAACAATAATTTCCTCTACCTGAAGTGTGTATCAGTGAAAATGAAGACCTTTTGGATAAAATGGATGGAAAATAGTAGATAGATAGATAGATAGATAGATAGATAGATAGATAGATAGATAGATAGATAGATCCCCTTGGATATCACCCATATCAACATTGTTCTCCCACTTTCACAAAAAAAAAAAATCAGGTGTCCATGGACTCTGATGCTTCAAGCATTAAATCAGCTGGCAAACTGGCTTTCTGGCATGTAAGGTTAGCTAAGAGTCATTTTATACAAATGAAAAGAAACAAATACTGAATTTGTTCTTAGTAGCAGAGAAGCAAAACATATTAAGCTGTTTGTCTACTGCTAAGCCTGTTATTGTTGACTGAATTGGCATTTAAATCACATTTATAATGTCACAAAGATTACTTTTACCTTACACACACCAGCCACTTTATTAGGTACACCCAAACACCTGCAGTTTTATGCAGTTATCTAATCAGCCAATCCCTTGACAGCAGCACAATGCATAAAATCATGCAGATAAAAATCAAAAGCTTCAGTTAAGGTTCATTTCAAACATCAGAATGAACCGTGGCATGGGTATTGGTGCCAGATGAGGTATTGGTGTGTTGGTTTGAGTATTTCAGAAACTGCTGATCTCTTGGGGTTTTCACAAACAGTTTGTAGAATTTACACAGAAAAGTGCAAAAAACATTGAGTGAGCAACATTTCTGTGGGTGGAAACCTCCTGTTGATAAGAGAGATCAAAGGAAAATGGCCAGGTTGGTTCAAGCTGCCAGGAAGGATATAGCAACTCATAGTCTTTACAACCATGGTGAGCAGCAAGGAAGGCCATGGTAGCAGAGGGGCAACACCATCTGGGTCTGTGGGCCAGCCTGGGACATCTGGGAAATCCAGTGATTTGGATTTGTCTGCCATTGTTGTTTAGTAAACATCTTAAACTGCATTTGCATCTGCCTCCAGTCTTTGCCTGACATATAAACCCTCACTATCCACTTTATTAGGAAATCCTATAGATTGGCTCACCCAAACTAGACAGTTGAAGATTAGAAGAAAAAAAATATATCACCTGGTCTTTTTGCAATTTTCAACTGTTCAGTTTCAGTGAATCTGTGCCCATGATAACATCAGATTCTTATTCTTGGCTGAGAGGAGTGTAACCTGAAGTGGTCTTCTGTTATTGTAGCCCATCCACCTCAATGTTTGATGTGCATTCTGACATGCTTTCCTGCTCACCACAGTTGTAAATAGTGCTTAGTTGAGTTACTGTAGACTTCCAGTAAGCTCAGACTAGTCTGGTCATTCTCCTCTGAACTCTCTTATCAACAAGATGTTTCTACCAACAGAACTGTTGCTCACTCAATTTTTACCTCACCTGGGACGAAGTCCACCAAAGGGTGAGGTATTGTTTTTGGTGGGGTTTCTTTGTTTTGATTTTGTTAGCAACATTATGGGAAAATGGCTGGACCAATCTTCATGAAACTTTCTGGGTAGATGGCCATTGGTCTCAAATAGAACCTCCAACATTTTGAGGGTCATCTGGTCAAGGTCACCAAAAAGGTCAAAATTGTTTTTGTTGTGGCTGCTGCCTCATATAGAGGCGCTAGCCACTACATCATCGTGCTGTAAGAATGTAAGTGTAACAGTCGCACACTGCGCATGCGCATACATGTGTTCTGATTAAAATGGCCGGTGAGTGTATACAATTCGGTTCACCATTCTAAATAAATGGACTAGACTAAAGAAATCGTTTTCAGACATGTTTATGCTTATTACAGAGGGAAAGTGCGTTCCACTGAGCTCTAGCGCCGGGCCATTTCCAAGAAATAAGAGTTTGGGTCATGGCGACAGCGTGTGTATGTCAGGCTTGGTTCGGAGGTTTCAGTTTCGAAAACTGTAAGAGTAGAATAATATAAAGTACAGACACTTGGTATATTTTTCTTCTGTGATTTTTTAAAATTGTTCGTTTTTGTGGCTACTGCCTCATAGAGTACATATATGTGCTATATTTACTGTACAGACATGGTATCAGAAGACAATTTTATTTATAAGCGGTAGCCACATGTATTTTTTTTTCACCTATTTTTTTTTGCGATATCTTCCTTCATATTCATCATAAGTGCTACCGGCCGAGGTTTGTTTTGCCTGGCAACACTTGTTTGTTTGTGTATTTGTCTGTTCTCAACATAACTCAAAAAGTAGTGAACAGATTTTGATGAAATTCTGAGGAAAGGTGAGCCATGGACCAAGGAACAATTGATTAGATTTTGATGCGACTCCGGATATGTATGTGGATCCAGGATGTTTTTGTTTGTCCCCAATGTAACTCAAAAAGTAGTGAATGGATTTTGATCAAATTTGGTGTACAGCTTTAGTATTATCCTAGGTTCAAGTGATTTGATTTTGATGTGGCTTGGCGTAGGTATATGCTCTACTGAGTGCCCTTCTAGATTTTAATGTGTCCATGTACAGATTTAAAACAATGGAGAACCACCTTAGTCAAAACTTAGATTTGAAGTCTCTGGGCAGTTATTAAATTCAGTCAAGAAACATAAAATATATGACTATTTACTGTGAATTATAGTGGCGGCTTATCCAGAGGGGTGCAGTGTCCTGTATTCGCCTAGTGTATAGAACCTTGGGGTGGTGTTCAACGACCGACTCTCCTCCTCAGCGAACATTGCTGCAGTTACCCAGATGTGCAGATTTCTCCTTTACAAATTCCAAAGGGTCCACCCCTTCCTTAACACCTACTCTACTCAGCTCCTGGTCTAAGCGCCGATCCTCTCCCGTTTGGTCTACTGCAACTCTCTCCTTCCTGACCTTCCAGCTTCTGCCATCAGACCCCTGCAGCTCATCCAGAATGCTGAAGCCCACCTGGTCTACAACCTTCTTTGGTCCTCCCACGTTACTCCTCTGCTTGCTACCCTTCACTGGCTACCTGTTGCAGCTCACATCAAATTTAAGATGGTGGTGCTAGCATTCAAGGGGTGAGGTCCAGCATACCTCCAGAAACTGATCCGATTCTACACACCAGTCAGATCCCTATGCTCTACTGCTAATGGTCTCCTGGCTCCTCCTCCTTTCCACTCCTGCCCAGCCTGCTCAAGACTGCAGTCTGTCCTGGTTCCCTGTTGGTGGAATGACCTTCCCATTAAGGTCAGAACTGCCGACTCCCTGACCACCTTCAAGTGCAGACAGTCTTCAGGCTGCACCTTTTCCCTGCTTCCTTTCTCACTGTGTAATTGCATAGCTGTCTTGACTAACCCAGGCTGTGTACTGTCTAGCCTGGTCATGATGACTTAGTGTTAGCTGTTGGAGTTTTATTTTTCTCTCTTTAATTGTACTTTTTCAGCTCATTTGTATGGTTGGCTTGTTTTCCTTGGCTCTTTGCTGTTTGTTGTTACTTCAACAGAATATTACACTTAGTGTTATTCTGTCTTGTTCATTTAATAATAAGTTCAATTTAATATAGCGCCTTTCTCAAAACCCAAGGTCGCTTTACAATTATAGGGAAAATTTTTTTTTGCAGTGGCACTACACTGCAAAAAATGATATTTTAGCAAGTTAGAATATCTTGAATATCATTGAAATGGATGGCACGGTGGTGTAGTGGTTAGCTCTGTCGCCTCACAGCAAGAAGGTCCTGTGTTTGAGCCTAGCGGCCGACGAGGGCCTTTCTGTGTGGAATTTGCATATTCTCACCGTGTCTGCGTTCAAGTGCTCCGGTTTCCCTCAAAGACATGCAGGTTAGGCTAATTGGTGGCTCTAAATTGACTGTAGGTGTGAATGTGAGTGGTTGTTTGTCTCTATGTGTCAGCCCTGCAATGACCTGGAGACTTGTCCAGGGTGTACCCCGCCTCTCACCCATAGGCAGCTGGGATAGGCTCCAGCTTGCCTGTGACCCTGTACAGGATAAATGGCTACAGATAATTAATGGATGGATGGATGGATGGATGGATGGATCAATGGATGGATGGATAATTGAAATGATCTAGCATTTCCTATTAGAAGAATACAAGACACCAACTCTGAGATAATTAAAACTAGTTTTAGATTGTAACCAACTTATTCCAAGATGTCTTGTCAAGTAAAATTATCTGTCCATGCAGCAAGATAATTTCACTCGTATTAAGTAATTTTCTCCTCAAATTCTGTTTTCAGTTTTTTGCAGTGTGCACTGCACACTGATCGACAACTAGATCATTTCAACTATTTTCAAGATATTTTCACTTGCTAAGATATCTATTTTTTCAGTGTTGCAGGTAATCTTAGGGTCCTAGGCAAGCATAGGTTTTCCAAGATCATTAGGAGCTAATGATGTACACCTTTGTTAGTCTGAGGTTACTAAGAGTAACTTTGTAGAGGTGTTTAAATTGGTGAAGGCAATGTCCAATGCTCTAGTATGCTTTGGCCCCATCCCAATGCGGTGTGCCGATGTAGCTTACAGCAGGCTATGGTCATTGAACTGTTGGTTGTCCAGATGGTGCTCTGAAAACAATGTGGGCTTTATAGATAATTAGACTAATTTTTAGGGCAGTGCTAGCCTATTAAGGTGAGACAATATCCACCCCACTCGGGAAGGTGCTGCTCTCATTTCCTACAGCATAGCTCATAGTCTCAGAACAGGCCTCATTAACTTCTGACAATCCAAAGCCAAGGCCAGGGAGCAGACAAACAGGCTAAAACAACTGTCTGCTAGCTGCACAGAGTCATCACTCAGGGTCCACTAGATCAAGACTGTCTGTTACCCGAGCTAAATAAAAAAAAGTAGAAATACTCAGAGAGTTTGTTTTAGTGAACTAATTAATATAAAATTGGATTGTACTGATTGCATAGCCACTGCCAGCACCTTTGATCTAAAGGTAGGACTATTAAATATTAGGCCTCTTATGTCTAAAGTGCTAATTCTTAATAAACTTATTACTCATCAGGAATTTAATGTACTGTGTTTAACAGAAACATGCATTAAGCCAAATGAATATATAGCATTAAATGAAGCTAGTCCTCCTGGATACAGTTATTTCCACGAGCCTCGTCTAACTGGCAGAGGAGGAGGCATTGCGGTTATTTATAATGATTATCTGGGCATAACACACATACCTAGTTATAAATTTAATATGTTTGAAGTCCTTCATACTAACATAATATATGTAGCCTCGAAAAAAAAGTCTACCCAGTCAATTCCATTACTGATTATTTACAGGCCCCCAGGGACATATTCTGAGTTTCTTCCTGAATTTGCGGATTTCATCTCAGACCTTGTTATTTCCTGAGACAAAGCTTTAGTTGTCTGAGATTTAATATTCACTTCAATAACCCAGAAGATCCTCTGAAAACAGCATTCATGTCCATTTTAGATTCAGTAGGGGTTAATCAGAACGTCATAGAACCTACCCACAATGGTGGTCACACTCAATCTAATACTAACATTTGGGTTAAATTTAGAAAATATAGTCACACTTCCACAGTCTGAAGTTACCTCACATCATTATCTCATCTTATTCAAAATATGTCTGAGAAATAATATATGCACCATGCCATGCTACTGTATTAAATGTACATTCACATCAACTACTGCACAGTTTTATAAATAATCTCCCAGAGTTATCACCTTTGGTTGGATAACTGTCAGCCCCCACAGAATTTGATCAGGTAACTGAATGCTTAGTTAATGTTCCGCTATACTTTAGATAATGTAGCTACACTGAAAAGAAAAATGATTAGAGAGAAAAAAAAAATTACCACCTTGGTATATTGATTACACTCACACTTTTAAAACAGACCACTCAAAAATTAGAATGTAAATGGCCTCAAACAAAATTGGTCGCGTTCAAATTAGCATGGAAGGACAGCTTCCTGAACTACAGAAAAGCTCTTAGTGCTGCTCAAGCAACATATCTCTCCACCCTAATAGAGGATAACAAAAATAATCAGAGATTCATATTTAATACTGTAGCAAAATTAACTTGGAAAAATACCACTATAGACACATGCAATCTGTAGTCGCAATGACTTCATGAATTTTTTTCAGTGACAAAATTGAGAATATCTGACAAAAAATTCAAACTACTAATTTAAGGTCAGACAATTTACAGTTGTGGTCAGAAGTTTACATACACTCATCATGGGCATGAATGTCATGGTAATTTTAGGCTGTTAATGATTTCCTTGAACTGTTCTTTTTCCAGGGTGGAATGATTGTACAGCACACATCTTTAATGACTTCAAAAAACAAGAATTGAGTGCACAAGTTTGAATTTATTTTGGATTTTCTCTAATCCACATAGGGTCAAAATTATACATACAGGCTCAAATATATACATACACCCCCATTAATATTTGGTTAAATATCCCTTAGCAACTTGCACCTTGACCAGATGCTTTTGGTAGCCATCAGCAAGCTTCTGGCATAATTCTGGCTGGATATTTTACCACTCTTCTTGGCAGAATTGGTAGAGTTCATTTAAATTGGTTGGTTTCCTGGCACAGACCTGGCTTTTAAGAGTAGTCCACAAATTTTCAATAGGGTTGACGTCAGGGCTTTGGGAAGGCCATTCCAGAAGCTTAAATGTTAGCCTGCTTTATCCATTCCAAAACCAGTTTTGATGTGTGTTTGGGATCATTGTCCTGTTGGAACACCCAATTGTGTCCAAGTTTCAACCATCTAGCTTTTGATTTGAGGTGAAGTTGAAGAATTTGGAGGTAGTCCTCCTTCTTCATTGTTCCATCCATTTTGTGCAATGCACCAGTACCACTGGCAACAAAAGAGCCCCAGAGCATGATGCTACCATCACCATGCTTGACAGCTGGTACAGTGTTCTTAGGTTTGAAAGCCTCACCTTTCCTCCTCCAAACATACCTCTTGTCATTGTGGCCAAATAGCTCAATCTTTGTCTCGTTTGACCATAAAACTTTCTCCAGAAGGCTTGTCCGTGTGGGCAGTTGCAGATTTCAGTTGAGCTTGAACGTGTTGATTGTGGAGCAGGGGCTTCTTTCTTTGTCAGCACCCTCTCAGTCCATGGCGATGTAAAACTCGCTTCATTGTGGACAGTGAAGCTGGTGGTTCCTGGGTTGTTCCTGAACATCCTAACCAATTTCCTCTCATCTGACGGTGACAGTTTGGGTCTTCTTACAGACCTTGCCAAAGAGATAACACATCCAAATAACTTGTACTTAAGTACAATTGTTTGAACTGATGATCTTGGAATCTGCAGTTGTTTAGAAATGGCTCCAAGAGACCTTCCCAGCTTGTGTAAATCTACAACTCTCCTCCTTAGATCTTCACTGAGTTCCTTGGACTTTCCCATGGTTCTGAGTGTTGGTCAATCCAATGAGTGCTCATCTCATTATCTCTAGCCGCTTTATCCTTCTACAGGATCACAGACAAGCTGGAGCCTATCCCAGCTGACTACGGGCGAAAGGCGGGGTACACCCTGGACAAGTCGCCAGGTCATCAC
>JANZLB010000016.1:22871076-22881696 GCA_026167865.1 Notarius quadriscutis
AATATTCAGACATAGAGCAAGTTCCAGTGGTACTATTCCCTCAAGCAAGTCATGCATAACATCTGGAGGGTAACCAGAGATGGCATGAAAATAACTAAGTCTTTTGGAGATGGCACACTATGATTTTACTCCAAAACAATGGGCTTGTGTAGAGTCATTCAATGCCTTTTCAACATGCAGACCATGGTCATGCTTTGTTCTATAAGAGGGAATATTCCTGTACTAACTTCATGACTTTGAATCTGAGAATGTTCTGCTGTACAAAAGCGGCAATAATGTGATACAGAAAAGCTTTCCATGAACCCCCCAATTGAATGAGCTCCAAGATTGTCAGCAACCACACACAATGCAGTGCCTTTGAGGTTTTTATCCAAATGTGGAACAAAAACCCTTTCGTCCTCCAAAATCTTCAAATCTCTGAGCAAAGGTTCTAGCACTTTAGGGTACCCATACTGTTTCACATCATCTGCCTTGCAAAGGACAGCAAGAAAAATAGAGGAGAGTGTAGATCTCAAAGTAGCAGGGATATCTCCCAATATCCATTACACAGCTGTGACCTTGTGCTTCTTGCGTGACATCCCTAGTGAATTACAGACTTCAAAATCATCAATGTAAAGTATTAGTGACAATTTTGTATCATCTGTAGATAAGAATTGACTGTCTCGGAAGTGTGACCTATCATGAAAGGACCTATACCATGCTTCAGAATGTGTCCTGCTATGGAAGAGCTTATCTTGGATGTCTTTTTTGTCCAAAAGTAGAGAAAGTACAGGCAAAATTGGCACATACTGAAAGGTTTTGTGCTCTTTGTCATCAAGAACGTATTCAACAGGTTCTATGATAGAAAAGTGTTCCTTCAAGAAGATGCTTCTTTTGTAGGATGTGCTTAAAGGCCCATCTGCAGCCAAAGCTGAACTTACAGGGTTTTGCTGGCAAATATTTGTCACTAGTTCTGAAACCGCAGTATCATTAATATTGCAGCCATGCTTCTGCAAAGTGCTTAGTAAAATCTCTTTAATAACCGGACATGAAGCAGTGAAAGAAATGAAATGAAGCTCTTCTATGATGTCATTCAAACATGTGTTGGAGACATTGAAAATGCTTTCCAATTTAAGAAAGAGACATCCAAATCTGTCACGAATTGCCTTTCTTACATCTTTTTCTTCCACAAAGACAGAATCAAAGTTGCCTTCATGTTCCTCACCTTCGCCAGATAACTGCCAATGATTATCCTGAAAAACTGACCCCTTGAAATCTTCATGCGTATGAGGAGTATGTTTTTTGCTTTTGTGAGAGAAAAATGTTCTATATACTGTATGTTTGTGATGTGATCACAATCTTGGAAGACACAACTAACAGTTTCAAATTTTTTAAGATGACTTCCAAGGTGCTCAAAATATAGCCTCTCCTGTTTGGACAGCACATGATCGGCACACAAGACATGTGAATGATCTTAGCTGATTTGATGCTGTAGATTACGTATGATATCGAGACAAATGGGAACACAATGCACTCCAGGTCTTGAAAGAGCAAGGACAATCAGAATGTAGACATGGTACTGACTGGTTTCTATAATGTTTCAACAATTCTGACCTTGTTTGTGTTGCAAAATCACATGCTTTGCAATGCCAATTCATTTTCTAAAAGTCAGAGATTCATTGAAAATGTATGTGTTGGACATTTTTATCACAAATGGTTACTGACTGATAGGTATTTACTGTATATGCAACTGACATTGGAAAATCAGTTATAAGTCAAACCTTTACAATGGTTGTCAAGAAGTCGGTTGATGTCGTTTGTTGACAATGCTTCAAACAGAAAAAATACAATGTAGAGGTTAGCCTACATACCATAACTGACAGGCAAAATATTACTAACAGAGTGCAGGCCACTGCAGATATTCAGAGTTACATTTAAAATTACATTAGAGTGCACATTGTATTCGGTCTATGCTTTGTGAGCATTTCAGGGTTGCCAACTCCCACACATTTGGTGTGAGACTCACGCTTTTAGGTTGTGTCCCGCACTAGCATGAAAGAAAAAAAATCTGTTGACTTCAATGCACTTCATGCCAAAAAATACAAGTTTTGGTCAACTCTCATGCCAAGTCAACCTCAAAAGTTGATTTTTGTATTTGTATTTTATCAAAACTTCTATCTGGGGATATTGTAGAAACAACGCAATATGCGTTTTGTTTCAAACACCCCTCCTAGGTGAGACGAATGAAACATGTCTAAAACTAAGGGAAATTACCCACAACTCATATTTTTTCAACATTTTATGGCTGTTCCTTCATGAGAGCCTAAAATAGCCAAAAGATAATATAAGGACGGAGATTTGCAAAGCCACATGTCAGCAAACTAAGTTAGCATATTAGCTAGATTCAAACATTAGCTAGCACTATAACTTAGCAGGCTATCAACCCCCACGACTGAAAATGGTTTAATGTATAGCTGCAATGTTAATTTAGCTAGTGTTACCTTCCAAGTAGAAGATTAACAGCGGGGCTGTGGTTCACTTTTTGTTTTCATAACGTTAGATCTGGTGCTACAGAAGTTAATCTAGCACTACTAGCACAATCCACAAAATCTCAACCATTGACTGTATAAAAACCTCAGGAGGTGATATACACAAATGTAGACTGTGATGTTCTGTAGACCTACTACACTGCAAGTTGCGAGGATAACTTACATTTGAGCTTCATGAGTAGTGCTAAGAGCTTAAATTTGCAATATCTTTACCATGTTGAGAATCAAAACCTTACCTCAGAGTGAAGATGAGTCGAAATGAGCCAGAGAACGTTGATGCCGGATGATTCAGTGGTGTAGTTCATGTCAAATGCGCATGTCTATTGAATACTAATAATTTCAGGATACATTTCACCGGACACTTTTCACATTCTACATATATCTTGCATGGAATTTATTAATAAATGATGTGTCATCCCAAGTATTCTTTACATAATAAAATTAGGTAATTGACTGTATTTTATCTAATATTATAGTGAAATTGACAGAATGTAGTAATTTTATATATAATATACACATTTAACTATAGCACATTTACAACACCCCAAAGTCATTTTTTACAGTGTACAGAGGCAACATTGAAAATCGAGATATGAAAATTGTGTCACTGTCCAAATACCTATGAACATGTCTGCATAAACTTACTGTGACAAAATGCCAATCAGCTTTGTAGGGTAGCAAATCATGGACTTTGAAGATGTGTGATGCTATTCTAGTGCACAGTATGGCCCATTCTCTCTCTCTCTCTCTCTCTCTCTCTCTCAAGGTGAGGACACAGAGGGGGTTAGGTTGAATGCAGAAGTCTTGAAGGGTGGAAAATAAGGGCTGAGTTTAATGGGTCCTGGGGTGTGTGTGTGGGGGGGGGGGTGCATGCACACATGTGCATGGGGGGGGTGGAATATAAGAACAGTGCAAGTCCTAAGACCAGGCTATCATACACATGAGAGTGCTGAGACATGCCTGATTCGAAAGCCATTACTGAAATATGAGAAATATGCAACCTTCTAGTTACATCTCATTTTGTGTGCATGTGTATTACGTAAAGTTGTAATACAATGACACTATCTATATCTGTTTAGTAAACCCAAAATGGGCATGGATTAAATCATCTTCTTTCTTTCTTTCTTTCTTTCTTTCTTTAAATATGAACCTTACCATTATGCACACTGGGGAAAACAATCATAGAGGATTTTTCTACCTCCATCACCAAGAAGTATAATCTTTCTTGTTACTAATTTGTAAAAACAAACAAACAAACAAACAAAAAACATTTAATATTTGTAAAATTTTTAAATAAACAAAATATTCTTCAAACAGTAAGAAAGCTATTGAAGAAAAACTATATCAGACATTTGATCTTGCTGTGACCTTGGCCCTGTTTGGATCAATATGAAACTCTAATCAGTTCATCTGCTATGTACTGTAAATCTTATAAATTCTTCATATAAATCCAAAAAACATTCAATTATTCGTTCTTGAGATTGCAATAATGAAAATGTGGGGCAGATGCATGGACAGATACACAGATGGATGCACAGATCGATGCAAATACCATCTGAAAACCTAATGCCTCCATTGCCTAGTGATGAGAGAGAAGATACTGCTTAAGATATTGCCTTGGTCACCATTTAATTTTCTCTTTTAATATCCCCCTCCCCTGCTTGTATAAACTTCAATAAAACAAAACTTTTCCTGTGCACACCTAATCTCAGTCAAGCTATTTCAGATGCATCATTGTTTCTTCCCTCTCAGAACAGTTTCAGTCATGAGGCACTTCTCTTGTGAGCAAGGTGACTGCAGTGGAAACTCCTCAACCCCTACCCTAGTGGGTGTCTTTTTCAATGGAAAAGCACATACAATTTTCTCCATTTCCCTTCCTTGCCTCCATTTTGCCAGTTATGTAAAACAGGTTTTCAGAGGTGGGCCATAACTAGAAACTGTTCTTAATTATCAAAAAGTCATATGAGTACAATTGGAGGCTATCTAATTAGTTTAAATCCCTTATTCTCTCAGAAAGACTGGTCACATAGGAAAGCTGCTCTTGCCACTAGAGAGCACTCTTTACCCTTATTCTATAACCCTTCCTCAACCTTGCTTCTCACAAATAGAATTTTATTTTATCCCCATTCCATTCATTTTGTTCCCCAGATAACTCTCCCTTGAACCCCAGACCTTGCCCATGAACCTCTTGTGGTTCCAGACAAAATGAAAGCTTATTTGGCACTGTAACATTAGGCCACCAGGATTGGTTGTGTATATTCAAGTGAAAAATACTGTTACGAGATAAAAAGTAGTGGTTCACTTACTGAACTACATATCACAGCTAACTCTACATTAATAGTCTTCAATTTAATCTGTAAAAGGGCCACTGGGATATTTTATCTCAACCAAGTACTAATAGCACATCTACAACACGAATACCATAAATTTGGGACACTGTGTAATTTTTATTTAGTATTAGTACCTCCAATCCCTGGGGGGACAAAGGGCGGCAAGTCCTCTCTGTCATCTTCTGTCTTGGGCGACATTGTTTCCCTCTTCCCATGTGAGTTCCTTCACCACCATGTCCTCTCTAAATGTTGACCTCCATGTTGTCTTAGGTCTACCCCTCCTGCATCTTCCATCTGTTGGTGACCAATGTATTGCTTGCTTCACCAACCTGTTGTTGTCCATTCTAAGTATGTGTCCAGCAAATCTAATTCTGCATTGTTCTACTGTTACACTGAGTGGTTGTTGTCCAGTTCTTGCTAGTATGTCTTCATTTATGATTCTGTCTCTGTATGTGATCTTCAGTATTTCCCTCAGGCATCTTTGATGGAATATGTCAAGTTTGTATGCTATTTTGTTGGTGCTTTTCCAGGTCTCGCATGCATAAGTTGCTGTTGAGATCACTATGGATGTGTATAGTTGTAATTTAATACTCAGTGAGATGGTCTTCGAGTTATATATGTTGGCAAACTTCCCGAAAACTGCCGCCACTTTTCCCAGTCTGACGCTGATGTCTTGGTCTATGTTGCCATCACTAGCCATAGTGCTTCCTAAATATATGAAGTGGCTGACATCTTCAACAGTTTGTTCAGAAGTGTTTAAAAATAATTCTTGTTGGCATATAAGTGATTAAGAAAATGCCCTAACATTGGAAGATTAGGAGGACCTTAATTTCTCCTATGTCAACCAGAGTGACCCTAATCAATCTCTGGCATCTATGAGCTCATTTATGTAGAAAAGAATAGTTAGCATTTGTCCTCTGAGTGTGTGATGTAGCACTATCAGTGTTTCCAAAAAGATTCATTGGTTGGCTTCTTGTGCTTCAGAAGACCTACTTGTTAACCCTGAGAACTAGCTAGTAGACTGGAATTGGTAATGACTGAAATGGGGTGAAAAATGGGGTAAAATAATTCTTGGAATATGTGAAAAGCGAACATACTCTTTGGAGGACAGGGCATTGACAATATTCACACACCGCTGGTGTGTTTATGTAGTCCATCTTGCATACAGGTGAGAAGAAAAAGAGGAACGATGGCTGTATGCCAGCAGCATTTCTTTCGAATACTGTATCATATGTCACTGTGACTTTGCTGGGAAATACTGCCCCTGGTGGTGAGGAGGAGTGAAATAGAAGGATTTGGTTGATACAGAGGCAAACAAAATTAGTTTCATACTTTAATCTCTCCATGGAGTTTTCATTTGACCTTCAGTTGATTTTAGTCTCTTGAATGAAGAGTCAATGCATCTTATTTTATTTAGAGATGTAGCCAATTTCAGTCCAGATGGAGACTCCCACTATGATATTTATCACATGGAAGTGGGCATATTGATGCAGAGAAAATACCCCAAAGAATACAAATGCAACCACCTGCCAACAACGGTGTCCTGTACTGTTCTGAGAACAGACAATCGAAATTAAACAAGTGTTTGGTTAATAAGGGATGAGTCATAAATGTGTGGGCTTTATCAATTTATTTTTGTACTGTGAGTGTTACAGTATGGGAGTTTTTACACTCAGTTTGGTTTTAAACAGTTCCCAGGATAATAGTCCAATATCACGTGTCAGGATCGGCAGATTTGGTGGGTCAAAGAAGTACATTTTTCCAACTATCTATATTAAGTCTGATATCTTTTTGGTCAGCGCTGGCTTCACAGCATTGCCAGGTACTTGAATGTACTTGGAGCAGAGTGCATAGGGTTTGAATAAGCAAGCACTTGACTAGTTGGTGAGGAAAGACTCTGGTGCCCAGTTCATTCAAAGAGACTATTATTTAATCTGTTTTAAAGCTTTTTAAAGCCATTAAAAAACACAACAAATGTTACCGAGACTCTTCTTATAGCAAACTGTAGACAAACTAGGTAGTGGAAATTTAAACTGTAGACTTGGCGAAGATCACTTTAGTGCAATCTGGTTATCCTCTTTGACTGCTCATGCACTGGCAAATGCTGGGGACTGTACACAGTTGTTAAGCTGGGTGGATGTAGGCCACACTCTTCACAACCCCACTGCACAAGACTGAATCGTATTAGTGCTTCAGCTGCTACTCGTGTCTGCTATCACTCCCAGATTTCTGTGTTTTGAAGACTTTTTCCATTTGAGGACAAGTTTTGCCACAGGTGTGGTGGACTTACTGAAATTTCAACAGCCCCCCCAAAACATCTCAAAGCTGAAAGGTAACAATATCCATAATGTAATGGCCTACCCAGTCATTGGAACGTGGCTCCAGTGACCGCTTGTAATGACATTTTGTAACTACAAGGATTGCCAGATGTGCCAAAGCAAACTAATATCACTGTCTGGGCCCCAAAACTATCACAGCACCAAAATAGTGCAATTTAGCCATCGATTGGCATTTCCTAAGTAAATCATTGTGCACATACATTCGTTGACAAACTTCTCATGCTGTCAAGAGTAGACTTTGCTGTGGCATTTTGTGCAGCCGTTGCTCAGCCAAACAAATGAAGAGCAGCATTTAATAAAAAGAAGGAAATAAACATTTAGACACTGCCAAATGGGATTGCTTGCTGCCAAGAGGTGAAGTTTAAAAAATCAGATATATCACATAGACAACCTTAAAAACTTGATTACAGTGCAGTACTGAGATTTGTTTATGCTGTATTTTTTTGTAAGAATCTCTCAATATACAGTACATACTGTATGTAAAACAACCAAAGATATTCTCAAGCTTACAGTACATTCACTTGGATCACAATGTTTCAATAAATATTTTTCATTGTGTTCCCGAGACATTTCCATGCTATTTGATAAATGGACCTTTAATGTATAGTCAGGCTCATATGTACAGTATTTGGGCAGTGGCAAAATTTTCATAATTTTGCCTCTCTACACCACCACAGAGGATTTGAAATGAAGCAACTTATCATTTGGCGATGCCCATGGGGTTCAGACTTCAGGCAGTCATTGATTGCAAAGCATTTGCATCAAAGTATTAAAAATAATCCATCATATTTATTATATTTATAACTATGGTAGTTTGTCCAGTTACTTCTGAGCCTGTGAAGCTGGAGGGACTATGAACAAAATGGCTCGAATTCCTAAACAGTTAATACAATATTTTTTAAAACCCCTTGAATGAA
Organism: Notarius quadriscutis; assembly: GCA_026167865.1. Lineage (NCBI taxonomy): Eukaryota > Metazoa > Chordata > Actinopteri > Siluriformes > Ariidae > Notarius > Notarius quadriscutis. The sequence goes on from JANZLB010000016.1 coordinate 22,879,191, forward strand.
AGTGGAAAGTCTACACTTCAATTACATGCCATCACGAGGCTTAATTTCAAATCCACTGTGGTGGTATACAAGGGCAAAATTAAAAATTGTGGCAGTGTCCAAAGGTAATAACTCAAAGCTAGATGACCTTTCGATTTCATAAAATCGGTGAAATTTAGTTCCCTCTGAAATTTGGTCATTGTGATATATGTTTTTGTAATATCAAAAAGAAAAAAAAAAACAGGCCATCTTGTGTCTGGGAGGTTATTTAATTTGAGGGAATTCCCGAGCAAATAATGCACATGAAATCGCTCACTTCGCGCAGTCAAGCAGACAGAGGAAGTCGTGTGCACATGCCCAAGTTTACCTTCTTCTTTTGGGTTTTACAGCAGCTGGCATCCATAGTGTCGCATTACCGCCATCTACAGGTTTACCTTGACCGTGCACTCGCAGTTCCATCATTCTGTCGCTAAATGAACAGCTGATCACACCGAGGTACTCGTTGACCGGCGATATTTATTAGTTTGGTCCTGCATTTTCTTTCCTTTGCCACATAACGTCTTTTCTTCTCGCTTTCTGTTACTGTAGTCGGTCTTTCACGTTTCATTCGCACACTCATGTCCTCCATTTCTCTCTCCTATTTCAAATTTGTATCCCACAATGCCTTGCGCAAACAGGGAAAGCTTACCACGTGATGCATGACGTAGTATCTTGAATTGTGTCATGGTGAAGCAGGAAAAAATAGCAGAGAATTTAGGGCCGTGTGGCCCTAATTTCATTAATTGTTCTATTAAAAAAAAGCTCATAAAATTCGAAGTTTGTGATTCGAATTCAGTAGCTTTCGGTCCACTAAACAAAAATAATTGGGTGTCGGAGAAAATTCTTTTTATGACCTACACTTGAAAAATCTGAAAGGCAGTCTACCTTTAATGCAGGAAGGAATTTTCAGAGTTGCTCCACATTGCTGTAAAAAACAACCCCAGTAATAAAAAACTAGGAATGCTACACATTTACATCGCACTTTTAATAATGGACATCGTCGCAAAGCAGCTTTACAGGAATCTAGATATAAAATATTAATTTATCCCAAATGAGCGAAGGAAAAACTCTCTGAGACACCAAGAGGAAGAAACCATGTATGGAACCAGACTTGAAAGGGAACCCATCCTCATTTAGGTGATACCGGAGAGTGCGATTATAAAATTGCTCCAATTCTATACCTCTGACTGGAAAGTCAAGCAGCGCTAAGTGTGTTAAAAGGTGCTTGAGTATGAGCATCATGAGAGTTTGAACTTTGTTTCTTGTATCAAAATAAAGTTCAATTTCACACACTTGAGTGTCAGAATGTATGTGTCATCCCATCCACAGTAAAGCCACGGTGATCTGTAGCATGTCCATGCCTTCCATCATCATCATCAGCAGCAGCAGCAAATGGTTTTCAGCTGAATACAGCTCCAAGAAGAAGTGGGCCATCAGGAGGGATCAGGCCAGTGTTGCCAGATACTGCTGACTTTTCCAGCCCAAAATATGTTCAAAACCCGCCAAAATGCACTTAAAACCGCCCAATTGGGTGGGAAACCACCCAATCTGGCAACACTGGATCAGGCAGGTCCCCAGGGCAAAAGGATCGCTGGTAACTCAGGAGGAACATGTGGAGCTTGACAGAGATAGATAGAGAAAGTGGGGTGGGGTGGGGTGGGGGGGTAATTGGGTATGCCTTTACTGTAATGGTTTAAGATTCTCGGCACTGTGCAGAGTGCAAGCAGGTACTTCATCAAGACTGGTGATGACAGTGTAAAAGGTAGAGCCAGAAGGTAACAGAGACATGAGGAAAACCTTGCATGAATGCATTTATTATCCATATCACAGAAGCATGTGTCATTTGTCATGACAAGGCATGCACATGCATTTGTCTTTCTATTGCCTTAAGACAGCTTTATTGCTGGCAGTGACAACAGCCAGAGGAATCGAGTCGGTGGATCAAGGAGGTGGATCACCTTTCTGATCCATCAGCATGCAGCATTTGTATTGGGGACGGCTTGCAGCTAAACCCAGCAAAGGTGTTTTTGCATCACAGTAAGTTCCTAAACGTATCGATTCATTAATAAACCCCACTGTTTAGAGACAGGTTCACATATTGGGTAAAGAAAATGTCTGCACAGGCAGCTGAATATAGTTCAAGGGGTGTCCTTCCCTCAGCCCCCTCAAAGCACTAAGAACAGTGGTGCTTCTGAACCTTTGCCAGGGTTTCCATGGGCATTAAAAAGCATTAAATGGATTTTGCAAAAATTAAGGCCTTAAATGGCATTAAGAAGCATTACATTTGATTCTGGGGTGGCACGGTGGTGTAGTGGTTAGCACTGTCGCCTCACAGTAAGAAGGTCCTGGGTTCAAGCCCAACGGCCGCCGGGGGCCTTTCTGTGTGGAGTTTGCATGTTCTCCCCGTGTCTACGTGGGTTTCCTCCAGGTGCTCCGGTTTCCCCCACAGTCCAAAGACATGCAGGTTAGGTTAACTGGTGACTCTAAA